>OX336399.1:57368879-57863326 GCA_946902985.2 Meconema thalassinum
TTCAGTATTTCCATCTGACTAAGCCGGCCCCGTGGTGTTGGGGTAGCGCGCCTGCCTCTCACTCGGAGGCCCCGGGTTCGATCCCCGGCTCCGTCAGGGATTTTATAACTGACGTGAGGGTTGGAACGGGGTGCACTCAGCCTCGTGAGGACAATTGAGTAGCTGTCTGACAGTGAGACAGCACCCCGATCACGAATACCAAGATTAACAGCCGAGGGGACCCGACGCGCTGATCACGCTTCACCCCCAATATCTGCAGGTCAAATGGCTGGGCAGCGGTCGCTTGGTCGGCCGTAGCCCGTCATGGGCTGAATGGTGCCAGGGGTTGACTTTGACATCTGACTAAGTGGGAAGCGGCTTCGGTGACGTAACTGGTAGCAAGCATGCTGAATGTCAATGCCCAAGGTTGCGAGTTCAAAGCCGGCCGAAGTCATCGGATTTTCTAAGAGCGCTAAAAATCCCTCAGTATGCTTTCCTTTGGAGGGGAAGTTCCAACGTTCGTTGCGAGTTGCTGGTTGTGGTGGCATCTAGTAGCCAAGTTCACAGGTAGGTGTCGTTGACGGTAGTACCTGGTAGCAACATTAGGAACTACTGCCTGAAATTGACCGTCTGCAGTCCTTACCTGAATTACAGACTAATACAGCCATTCATAAGTACACAGGGTTACATGACCGTGTTGTCGCAGCCCCTAAACTGAGGAACCAACCAAAATCTCTGCGGGAGATATAATTTTGCGTGAAAAAGTAACAGACCGTTACATAGTTACACATCAGTGTCGAAACCTTGCATAAGGACAGTGTGACCACAAGTATAAAAATGGACCCCAAATGACAAAAAGGTTACCGTTCCACATAAGACAATAACATTTTTAAAATAAGCATAAAATGACGAAAAACAAAGTTAATTAAGCTCCAATTATAAAATACCTTCTCGCAATAAATGGGGTCTGATCCTTCTACGAAAACCTGCATATTCTGCCTATTTTCGCCTATCCCCAAGTTTGTCCGGTGAAATCTACCTCCGCCTTCCGGCGTGCCGAGAGGACTTTTTTTAAATTCAGATTTGTGTTTCACAGTAAACACAATTATTCTCCGTTTAAAACAAGCCATACAATAGAGGAGACCGTCATGAGCTGAAGTGCATAGTCATTTATATTGACTTTAAGGATGGTTGTTGTGAGGGATCGAACACTCCTCTTGTTGGTTTTGGGGAAAGTGTACTCCATTCCATTCCATTTTTTAAAAGCCACTAATCAGGTCCTAGCATTGGGCAGTTGCAAACCATTTGACTATTCATAACATCAAATGTGCATTTGCCTGGAGTAGAAGTGGGAAACCACATCAGTTTGGTGTATAGAAAACTCACCTCACCTCACCCCAACTCATTGGAAAAATGAAAATCATTTGTTTTTTGTCTTACTTAGGGGCTTGGAAATCATGGTTATCAGTCCCATGTACTATACTTGGGAAAATAATCATGGGCAAGCACACTATTATTAGCTGAGTTTCTAATACCTTTTTGCATACCCTAGGACCAGTATTGCATTATAAGACATGCCATGTGATATAAAACAAACGAGGTCTTTAATTCCACCCCTGGGCGTCATATCTAGTGTCATGTAGGTTGACGATCACGGAGTTCCAGCTGAGACCGTCATTGCTTCCACTAACTTGTGCTAGGCTCTTCTCTGTCTTAGTTCCTGTCGACCACACTTGCTCAACTCTTGTTCTCTACCGACCCCAACATGATTAGGGTATCCGAGCCCTAGGGAGTCTCTTCCTTTTGCAACTTCATTGGCCCTGGTTTATTTATTTTTTCTGATATCCTGAGGAGGCAGCCTTGCTTTTTTATTTTCATGTTATTTCCTGTCTTTTGCTCATGCCCCCCTCAAGAAGGTAGGGTGTATTTAGCCCCACCACTTGCGGTGCACTCTGCATATGGCTACACCCTCAAGGGCTGATCAGTTTGGAAGTTGGCGACCCCAAGGGATTTCTGAGCTGAGTCCAGTTTTCCTCCTCTTTATCCATTACCTCTGGGACAAAGCCTCTCCTAGTATACTTTTTTATCTGCCTTTCATGGCTCTCCTTCCTTCCAACTCCCTCAATCCACATGCTTGAGGGTTGAGGGCCATTTTTTATTCCTTCTGTTCTTTATTTGACCAATTGTTTTCCATTTCTTCTTCTAGTATATAAGCGTGTAGTAGCTTAGATTTAATTTTCATCTTTACGATGACCCAAACCATTGAGGGTCGCTGTAGAACGCTTCTCTCTTGTCCAAAGGACAGCATGCTGAATTCCTCACTGGTTCATGAATTTTATTCTTTGTTCACTTAGTTCTCATGGCTTTGAAACTGGCTGTCTGTAACGTGATCATTATTCATTTTAACTTCAGCGTACTAAACTAATTTTAAATTAATTATTTTAAATTAATTATTTTAAATTAATTTTAAATTCAGATTTGTGTTTCATAGTAAACACAATTATTCTCCGTTTAAAACAAGCCATACCATTCTTTTTCTAACATGATAGCTTATACGTGGGCATGGAAAGTAGTATAATCATCAGCTAAGGATTCAATTTCCATTACCTACACCTCTCATGGTATGGCAATTCGTTAAACTATAGAAAACGTTTCTATATGTTCTGTTACATTATTATTTGACCATCTCACCGTGTAGTGGTTAACCTACTTGGTTGTCAACCCTAAGGTCTTGGCTTCCAACCCCGACTATACCATAACATTCATTTCAAGGTTGCCATAAGCTTCACTAAGCCTTTGTCAAACCTAACAACGATCTAGTCATGTGCAGAGCACGTCCGCTATCAAGCAGACTAGTAATATGAAACTTCCTGACAAAGTCGCTGTGCTGTTATCACCAAAGCCAGTGTCTCTGTGCAGATTCAACCCAGTGGTAGTAGGCAAGCCTATGTTTGTTTAAAAATCATCATGAATATAAGTCCACTGTCACCACAGAGGCCCCGATTCGATTTTTTTTTCTAAAGGCTGCAACAGGATATACTGAGTCTTGACAGGTAAAACTTTTTGGGGTCCATTCGTGAACCATGGCAAAGGGTTGGCCATCCTGACTTCTTCAACACCTCCAACCAATGTTTACTATTAATGGTGAGTTACCATTTTTTCTTTCTTCGGCTTTTCCCAATTAGTTTGAGTCGCCGGAGCCAACCAGGCTCATTTTGGTTTTGGCCCGGGATTTAAGGCCGAATGCCCTTCCTGACGCCACGTGATTTTTCGAGTGAAAATTCCAACCCCCGCTGTCACCGGGATTTGAACCCCAGCCGTCCGGGTAAAGACGAGCAGCTAAGCACCTGCGCCATCACGCTGCCCACAGGTTAGTTATCTATACACACATTAATCCATAATTACCTAATAATAATAATAACAATCATCCTCCATACACATGTCCATTAAAGCATGGTTTCACAAAGATGCTTATGCTTTTAGGTGTATAACACATTTTTCCTCATAACATGACTATTTACTGTTTTAGGGGTGAAATGATCCATCGAGGTAAAAGCCCTAATCATCCCCTATTTTTTAAGCTATCACACCTAATTTTAGGATTCTTCGTTTCCGAGATAGGGATTTTTTAATTTTGGGGGGTAGTTTCACCCCCTGCTATTTTTCATCAAAAACAAAAGATCTTAGGTTCATTTATCATTTTTAGGTGTTTAACACGTTTTTTTCCCATAACATGACTATTTACTGTTTTAGGGGTGAAATGATCCATCGAGGTAAAAGCCTATATCATCCCCTATTTTTTAAGCTATCACACTTAATTTTAGGATTCTTCGTTTCCGAGATATGGATTTTTCAATTTTGGGGGGTAGTTTCACCCCCAAACAGGGGATGTTGCCCCAAGTGCTAGGACCCCTCATACAAGTCCCTAGCATGATTGGTTCGCGAGATATGAACAAAAGTGTCGTTAGGCCCTTTCGACAAAAATGAATCCTACATTCAAAAACGGGGCGTCACCCCCAGGGTTAGAATACTGTCTATGGCAAAATCCCATCAGGGGTTCAGAAAATATTAACAAACGTATAGTTAGGTCCTTTTGACAAAACCCGTCCGTGCGCACACATACAAAAAAATATTACTATTTCACCCCCCCCCCCCCGGGTAAGGGTAGTTTTTATTTTGGAGTGAATATACCCCATCCATAGAAAAGGGGAGTTCACCACGAGTCCTACGACACCTCATACGTTTAAATCCGATTATTGGTTAGCGATATAGTAAAAAGCCGATGACTTATTAGTTTTTTTGGTTTATTTAAATACATATTTAAAAAACACTCATTTATAAATCATCATTTAAAAAGCCCGCTCTTTTACAAAAACCGCCAAGTTCGTAAGCATACAAAAATAAATTACTATTTCATCCCCCGGGTAAGGGTAGTTTTTAGTTTGGAGTGAATATGCCCCGTCCATAGAAAAGGGGATTTCACTACGAGTCCTACGACACCCCATAGGTTTAAATCCGATTATTGGTTAGCGAGATAGTAAAAGGCCAATGACCTATTAGTTTTTTGGGTTTCTTTAAATACATATATAAAAAAACACTCATTTATAAATCATCATTTAAAAAGCCCGCCCTCTTACAAAACTCCTCAAGTGCGCGTGCGTATAAAAAAACATTCATCGCCAAAATGTCCAAAAATCGGCAAAAATGTGAAAAACGCATGTTTTGACCCAAAACCCTAACTTCACCTTTTCGACACCTACATTCCAGTAAAGAGCACGACGAGACGAAAAAAACGAATCCAAGCACGCCCTCCTAGCATGGCCCGTTTTCCAAAAATCGGCAAAAATGTGAAAAACGCATGTTTTGACCCAAAACCCTAACTTCACCTTTTCGACACCTACATTCCCGTAAAGAGCACAACGAAACGAAATAAACGAATCCAAGCACGCCCTCCTAGCATGACCCGTTTTCCAAAAATCGGCAAAAATGTGAAAAACGCATGTTTTGACCCAAAACCCTAACTTCACCTTTTCGACACCTACATTCCCGTAAAGAGCACGACGAAACGAAATAAACGAATCCAAGCACGCCCTCCTAGCATGACCCGTTTTCCAAAAATCGGCAAAAATGTGAAAAACGCATGTTTTGACCCAAAACCCTAACTTCACCTTTTCGACACCTACATTCCCGTAAAGAGCACAACGAGACGAAAAAAACGAATCCAAGCACGCCCTCCTAGCATGGCCCGTTTTCCAAAAATCAGCAAAAATGTGAAAAACGCATGTTTTGACCCAAAACCCTAACTTCACCTTTTCGACACCTACATTCCCGTAAAGAGCACAACGAGACGAAAAAAACGAATCCAAGCACGCCCTCCTAGCATGGCTCCTTCCATTCCAAGGTCGCAGGGGCTCACAACTTGCTTTTGGAAGCAGCTCCCCCCTTACCACACTACTGACACCAAAATGAGAAATATATGGAAGTAAATCATGCGATGATTACGAGGTCAGAGAAGTTTGAATACATGGGGGAATGTATCCAACCCAACGGACTGGATAAGGAATCAATCAATGGAAGAACCAGAAAACTGAACCTGGCCAACAAACTAACCCAGAATAAATACAACAAACGAGCTTTATCATACAAGGCCAAAATCAGACACTACAACTCGGTAGTACAACCTGAAGGATTGTACGCTTCAGAGTGTCTTATTTTAAGTAAAAAAATTCCTCTCGGCACGCCGGAAGGCGGAGGTAGATTTCACCGGGCAGACTAGAGGATAGGCTAAAATAGGCGAAATATGCAGATTTTCGTAGATGGATCAGACCTCATTTATTGCGAGAATGTATTTTACAATTGGAGGTTAATTAACCTTTTTTTCGTCTTTCTATGCATATTTTTAACATGTTATTGTCTTATGGGGATGGTAACTTTCTTGTCATATTTGGGGTTCATTTTTATACTTTTGATCACAATGTCCTTATGCAAGGTTTGGAACTGATGTGTAACTATCTAACAGTCTGTTACTTCTTCACGCAAAATTTTATCTCCCGCAGAGATGTTGGTTGTTTCCTCAGTTTAGGGGCTGCGACAACGTGGTCATGTAACCCCGTGTACATTGGGTGTGTGTAGAGTCTGTCTGCTAAACGGTGTTAATTGTGATGACTGTATTAGTCTCTAATTCAGGTAAGGTCTGCAGAAGGTCAATTTTAAGTAGTAGTACCTAATTTTGTACCAAATACTACCGTCAACGACACCTACTGTGAACTTGTCTGCGGGGCGTGGTGGCTCAGCGGTCTAGCTGTATGCCTCTCACCAAGGCGGTCCGGGTTCGATTCCCGGTCAATGCATGTGAGATTTTCGAAGTGAAATGCCATGTCCTGTGGTTCGGATTCCACGTAAAAAGGAGGTCCCGTGGCTCATGATCTCGAGATTAACGGTCACGTTAAACTACAAGCTTGCTTGCTTGAACTTGTCTGCTAGATTCCACCGCAACCAGCAACTTGAAATGAACGTTGGAACTTCCCCTCCGAAGGAAAGCATGCTGAGGGATTTTTAGCGCTCCTAGAAAATCCGACGACTTTGGCCGGTTTTGAACCAGCGACCTTGGGCATAGAAGTTCAGCATGCTACCAGTTAGCCGCTTCCCACATAGTCAGATGGAACAAGAAGTTCCGTGCCGAACTAAAGAGCCTACTTTTCTTAAAATTAAGATTCATGCCAATGATTAATCTACAGTATGTGAACCTATCTAGAATAGTGACGAAATTAAGCTGGTAATATCGGAATGTCTTAATTAGTTCGAATTACTGTATACTAGGCATAATGTAGCCTAATACAGCAATACAGTTGGCAGCCCTGGTGACTGAATATATTCTTAATTCCATCTCTTAAGGTACAGAATATAAAATGTGGTTGAAGTTCAAAGGACGTTACATGGAGTTATACATTGGATCTATCAGCACACGTAAAAGCACGTTGGCAACAATGTCATGCGTATGCTGGTCAGAAATAATCGGAAATATTATGATATCTTTTTGTGCCAATTTTGGATGAAATCCATTTTTTTAGTATAGAAGTTATATGTATTTTAAAATTGGAGATATCATCAGGCATAGAATCATGTTGGCATCACTGACTTATATTAATTACTCCAAATTAATCTAGAATGTCAGGTGCTATACGTATGCAAAGTATAGACCTGTTGGCTTGCATACTTTCTGATATATTGATATTAGGGTAAAAAATATAGACACCATTTTTAACAGTTGGCAGCCCTAATTGCTCATAAGAATACTTATAGTCATATCTGTTATATTACACATAGCACATACGAAATTTGGTTGAAATCCAACTGACAGTATAGAAGTTACATGTATTTAAAAATTGGTCCTATCAGCAGGCTTAGAATCATGTTGGTAGAACTGACGTATATAAGATACTCCAAATTAATGTAAAATGTCAGGTACTATACGCGTGCATAGTTAAAAGCTGTCGGCTTGCATACTTTCTGATATATTGGTATTTGGATAAAAAGTAGAGAGAGCAATTATTAACAGTTGGCAGCCCTCGTGGCTCTTAAGAATACGCTCAGTCATACCTGCTTATGTGCACATATTACATACATAATTTGGTTGAAATCCAATTGATAGTGTAGAAGTTATGTGCATTTAAATATTGGACCTATCAGAAGGCTTAACATTATTTTGGCAACACTGTCATGTATGGCCTCCTGGAAATTAAACTGAAATAGAATTATCTACATGTGTGCCAATTTTGGAATTGCTCCCATGTATGCCTTCCATGATATCCAACATGGAACTCAAATTTCTAATGCGTTTTTTTAGCAGTTGGTAGCACTGACATCTTTTTCAAATATGGGCTTGAGATATTCCGGTATACATCTTTACTCATACTAAATTTGGTTTCGATTGCTGCAGCCGTTTAGGAGTTGATAGGGGGGGGGGGGCACACACACACACCGCCAGCCAGCCAGAAGGACAGACAGACAGCCAGACAGACACATTTTCCCGGATCGATCTCATAAGTCTACTTTTTCCTCATTTTTGCAAAGTGTGAAAAGTAGGCTAAAAATGAATGTGATATCGTCAATGGCGTTGTCTTGGCAACCTCTGATAGCTCATCCCTGATCAATTTAGAAGCGTTGTCATGGTAACCTCTTACGGCACTTTGCTTTTTCTTTAATTCCGAAATCGTTTTTCTCATCCCTTGGCGTAATGGTGGGTCATATCAAAATTTCTTTCAGACAAAAGTTTTAGGTAATTATTAGGGGAATATTTTCTGTTTTGTACGGTTTTGATATTGTGCCTATTAAGAGAGATATGATTAATGTTTCCCGAAAAACCCACTTTTTTCCACCCCTTTGGTCAATGGTTGGTGGTATCAAAAAACTTATTTGACATAAATTTTTGGCACTTATCCGACACATATTATGAACTTTGAAGGGATTCGATATTTCATGTATTAAGAGAGTTATAGCGATATTTCACTTTTTCGAAAAAAGCCCCCCATTTTCACCCCCTTTGACCGATTTTGCCCATTAACGAACTCGACCGAGATTTTATAGGGATACATATTATGTAAAAAATTCAATATGATTGGTGCAAAATTACGGCAGTTATCGTGTCCACAAGAAACTGATATATATATATAGATAGATATATAGATACATATATACATAAATTATATATAAACTTTTGAACTGACGGTGGTTTTGGGGTCTGGGGGATGTGAAACGCGAAGATATGTCGTAATTTTCCGGAAGTCGAAACATGGTACCCATTGCAATAGTTAGCTTTCTAATGAAATCTACCTAATGGAGAGCATCAAGTACTAGAAAAGAAAGAGAGAGAGGAATATTCCGATAAAATACTTGGACCACAGAAGACTACTGATGGGACATGGAAGAAGAGGAAAAATGAAGAACTTTACAAGTGTGCTGAAAAGATCACAGACGTAATGAAGAAGCGGAGGCTAAAGTTCTACGGAAATTAATTACGAATGGATGAAGGCAGGCTGACCAAAATGATCTTCAGCTACATCATGGGGTTAAAGGTTACATCTAAGTGGATAGATGAGATGAAGAGGGATGCAGCGGAAGTTGGAATTCCTCCACCGATGGCCTACGATAGAAGAGAGTTCCGCAGTCGAGTTGACGGAGTAAAATCATTTCAGGAGAAACCATCAAGCAGGAGGCCCAAACGGATCATTTCCGAGGAGGAGAGAAAACAAAGAAGTGACAGGATGAAGAAGTTCTGGGAAGAGAAGAGAAAGAATGCCAATAAGTCTTGAGTTCCTTGCGGTCCATATTTGGCCAAATTCAATAAATTAAAAAAAGCTGTACCGGTTTTGGACACATTGTGACCTTCCTCAGCTTAGTATAGGATAAGTAAATGTGCAATGACATACACTTAATAAAATTTTGCCATAACAGAGGATACTAAAAATATTTTTGTTCCAAAAGCTCACAAAGTAAAATTTCAAATACCAGATCTGTTACAAAATATGTTAAGAAAACCATGTCTTACCAATTCATAACAACTTTATCACACGAATTTCCTACGTTCTCTCTACAATATTTATCTACCAATACACCTACATAAAATCCAATATCATCATCATTTTCGTCGTTCTATTTTACGTTCGTTCATGTAGGTTTGGAATTTTTAATTTATATTTTAATATTTTTTATCGCAGTTGAAACACAAAAAGTGCCCGTTTTTAAGCGTGTTTCAACCATACGTCACATTTAAGAATTATTATCTCACAAACCCGTCATCAGATCGAATCCAAATTTTAACACAATATACATTTGAATGTTTCATAACTGGTGTATTAATTTCAAAATTTTGTGTGTTCAAGAAGGAAAGTTGTTATCATTTTTGTAAGGTAACTTTTTCTCGGCTCGGGGTCGTTGGAAAATGTAGTTCATGGTTGCGTTGTAATCCTTATACATCAAAAGGTTATACTGTATGACTGTGAAATACGTACATTAATTCACTTATTTTATATCGGTTTGTATTTGTAGGGGGAATTAAGACATCGTTCACCAGATAGCCGCTTCGGGAAATGCTGTACAGAGTTGCTGATATGGAGCCCATCACCTCCGAGCGAGGCGCGCCATTACGCGTGATGGAGCCCTTCTTGACAACGTTGTACAGCTTTCACCGGAGCGGCTAACCGGTGAACCATGTCTTAATTCCCCGTACAAATACAAACCGATATAAAATAAGTGAATTAATTTACGTATTTCACAATCATACAGCATAACTTTTTGATGTATAAGGACAACAACGCAACCAAGAACTACATTTCCCAACCACCCCGAGCCGAGAAAAAGTTACCTTACAAAAATTATAACAACCCTGTTTCTTGGACACACAAAATTGTGAAATTAATAAACCAGTTATACAACATTCCAATGTATATTGTGTTAAAATTTGGATTCGATCTGATGACGGGTTTGTGAGATAATAATTCTTAAATGTGACGCATGGTTGAAACACGCTAAAAACCAGGCACTTTTTGTGTTACAACTGCGATAAAAAATAATAAAGTATAAATTAAAAATTCCAAACCTACATGAACTAACGTAAAATAGAACGACAAAAATGATGATATTATTGGATTTTATGTAGGTCTATTTGTTACTTCACAAATAACCTTCAAACTCGAGTACACATAATATTTTGGTCGACAGTAGTCACTACAATATCATATACCACACACGCAAGTACTTGAGTATTATGACCAAATAGTCTCTGATCCCTACATGTAACGACAGCAAGAATTACAATAAAAATGAAAGATGAAGAAGATTGAAGCCATGGGTCATGGTACATTTTGAGATCTGCTGAACAAGAAATTACTGTAGTAGAGACATTCCGACTGTTTTAATATCAACTCCCCACGTGGAAATCGTTGGAGGTGTGATGTTGCAATTAGCGTTGTCAAATTCCGTAGAATACGCTCGCTCCGCTGCCTCGATGGAGAGAAGCCTAGACGCAACAGAGCGTAAGCAAGCAAAATAAGCGTCTACTGAGGTAGTTAGAAATATACAGTGATGCCATTATTATTCGTACACCTGTACAGTACATACCAATGTGTTGCAATTATCAGTTGCTGAGCGATAACGGTTACATTAACCCTGCAAGGATGTTATCGGTAGCGATTCACATCGCTGACGACTACGGTTCTACAAACTAAAAATAAACACAACAAACGTCAACTTTTATTTCACTCTCTATGCCAGCAGAATGGAGACTGTTTTTGAATAATTTTGTTTGATTTTTTTTTCTTGGATTTTGACTATATTTAAAAAATATATTTTTAGCCTACTTTTCACATTTTGCAAAAATGAGGAAAAAGTAGACTTATGAGATCGGGCAAATGTGTGTCTGTCTGTCTGTCTGTCTGTCTGTCTGTCTGGCTGTGTGTGTGTCCCCCCCCCCTATCAACTCCTAAACGGCTGCAGCAATCGAAACAAAATTTGGTAGGAGTAAAGATCTATACCTGAATATCTCACGGCCATATTTGAAAATGATGTCAGTGCTACCAACTGCTAAAAAATCGCAATTGAAATTTGAGCTCCATGTTGGATATCTTGGAAAGTATGAATATGAGCTATTTCAAAATTGGCACACGTACAGATCATAATATTTCAGTTTAATTTCCAGGAGGCTAAACATGGCAGTGTTGCCAAAATGATTATAAGCCTCCTGATAGGTCCAATTTTAAATGCATATAACTTCTATACTATCAATTGGAATTCAACCAAATTTCGTATGTTGTATGTGTACATACCCAGATATGACTGAGCGTATTCTTCAGACCTACCAGGGCTGCCAACTGTTAATAAATGCTCCTAATTTATTTTATCCAAATACCAATATATCAGAAAGTATGCAAGCCGACAGCTTTAAACTATGCACACGTATAGTACCTGACATTCTATATTAATTTGGAGTAACTTATATACGTCAGTGCTACCAACATGATTCTAAGTCTGCTGACAGGTCCAACTTTAAATACATGTAACTTCCATACTATCATTTGGATTTCAACCAAATTTCGTATGTGCTATGTGTACCATAACAGATATGACTATGCGTATTCTAAGGAGCAACCAGTGCTGCCAACTGTTAATATGTGTTGTCCCTATTTTTGTTACCCTAATATCAATATATCAGAAAGTATGCAAGCCAATAGCTCTAAACTTACACACGTATAGTACCTGGCATTCTAGACGAATTTGGAGTAACTAATATACGCCAGTGCTGCCAACATGATTCTAAGCCTGCTGATAGGTCCAATTTTAAAATGCATGTAACTTCTATACTAACTAATGGATTTCATTCAAAATTGGCACAACAATAGATCATATTATTTCAGATTATTTCTGACCAATACCTGCATGACATTGTTGCCAACATGATTTTACGCGCGCTGTTAGATCCAATGTTTAACTGCATGTAACGTCCATGCTATTCATTGGACTTCAACCAAATTTTGTATTTTGTACCTTAAGAGACGGAACTAAGAATATATTCAGTCATCAGGGCTGCCAACTGTAGTGCTCTATTAGGATACATTATGCCAGGTATACAGTATTTCGAACTAATTGGAAATTTCGATGTTAGCAACTTAATTTCGTCATTATTCTAGATAGGTTCATATTCTGTAGAATAATCATTGGCATGAAAAGTAGGCTGTATAGTTCTTCACGGAACTTCTTGTTAATCTTGAGATGTTTTTCACTAATTTTGACTAAGTGTGATTGATTTGACTACTTTTGATTTTTGTGTTTCTTTGGACTTGATGATTTTTTAAACTAATTTGGACTAAATTAAAAGTTTAAATTATACGCCAATCGATATATATTATATATCGTAAATAAGAATAAAAATAAAAATGATATAGATGTACTTAAGGCCAAATTTGATTGAAATTATATGTTTGTGATAAAAAAAAAATCATTTCAAACAAATTTGGACTAAAGTACATCTATATCATTTTTATTTTTATTTTAATTCTTAATTGATTTGATTTTATTTGGGCTGAAGAAGACCTCAAAGTCAGGTCGAAACATGTACGATATACATATATATATATATATATATTTGTGTGAGTATTGATTGTCGTATAATTTTAACTTTTAATTCATCTATGAATACGGATATTTAAACATTTGTGCTATCAATGGCAAATGTATTTGCATTCTAATTTGGACTAAGTTTGATTGTTTTTCATTTTTATTATTTTGACTAATTTTGTTTTTGATTTTTTAAGAGTTTAAGTGCGGTATTTTAAAATTTTTAAAATTATGCTTTTCAGTCAGTCAACACGATTGTACTCAAATGAGATGGGTTATTCCCTAATCCTGAATAAAATTACATGAGATATACTGGGATGTATTATTAATCTCAATGACCACGATGTCCAAGCCCCTCAAATGAAGCAACAACAAAAATATATTTGCTCTCAGCGTTCAGGTGTGGATCGGGAGCCTGTTTCTGCCGAGAAATTCAATTTTGGTCTGAGGGTTTGAATTGGATTCTCTCAGCCTTGTGTTGCAGAGGCTAGTTCGATTCACACCTCAGCCATTCTTGAAGTGGTTTTCCGTGGTTTCATACATTTATTTCTGGCGAATGCCGAGACGGTATCTAAGGCTATAGTCATCTCCTACCTAAATCCCTGCCTTAATCACAAATACATGCACCAGTACAGTCATCTAACTAACACAGCTTATCCGAAGAAATCACACACACACATAGGGGGCTATATGATCACTAGGCTCGGATTTTTAGGTGCTAAAAATCAGGAAATATTTATTTTTTATGTATTAAAAATGCCTGAAAAATGTGGCAAAAGAGTAAAAATATTTAATTATATTTTAGTTTATTAATGTGGATATAAACAATACGCGGTACTCAGGAATGCAATTTATTATATGTCTCAGTTCCGCTGAAGCATTATAATGCACAAAGAGACACATCTTCAGGTTGTCCATCTCAAATGACCGACGATTATCGCGAAACACTCATTTTGAAGGTGCGAAACTGCGGCAATATATTTCTTGCCCTTGAGGTGTTGTGTAACTTGAGATCGCTGTTCAGCGTTGATTGCCTTTCCACATGGTTGGCAGAACAGGACGCCCCCATCAGAAGTAAAATTATCTTTAAATTCTGCAACATACTGCTGCAGGCGAAAACTTGAAGTTATTTTCACTTTAGGCATCGTAGATGTACCAATTTTGCAAATCGGTACATGTTCATCTTGTCTTCGAGACGCAGCGGGAGGTCCCGGCCTGGCCGGATTGTCATGAGAGCGTGCACCTGGGCTCTTCTGAGAATTCCATTCGCCAGCCTGGCAGCTGACTACTCGTGAAATGGGATCGCCTCACCATCCTGCCAGGATTTGTGCCTTTGTGTGTGCTGTCACTTATTGGCTTATCGTGATAGACATTTCTCAAGGGAGATAAATCGAGCCTTGTGTCTGCAAACTTTGGAAAAGCGAACATTTACTGCCAGCTGCATTCGCCAAGCTCTTATTCTGAGAAAATCTTACAAAGGACATTGTGTAACACCTCGACTCCGAGAAGGTTTCTACGCAGTAACCTGTATGGGCTGATATTCTATAGTACCCACTCAAGACCTTGAACTCTGGCTTTTGTTTTGGCCTGTTGGGCGGCTGGTCGCAGTTGGTACTACTGGAGGGATGTGGAGGGGGATACGCTGATATACTAGGGTGAAATCTGTGACTCGAAGGACAGTACGGAGAGGAAGCTTGGTGTCGGAAGGACTTAAAAGCGATCGCCTCCGGGGGAACTACAGCCAGTTCCTCCGGAGGGCTGAAATAAAGCAGGTGGTATAAACTTTTGATTAGAAGGGGCAACCTTTCGATGGAACACTAAACTGCGTCATTTTGCTATGTCGTTAAGGCCATGTGGCGATGGACCGTATTTCGAGCGGACTGACATTATTATTTTTAGTATGTAATATTTTGGAAGGGTTGGTACAATTTGGTGGTACCCTTATATGTAATTACTGCAGGGTGTATTATTATTATTGCCCTATTTCCCGTTAGCTGGATGGGAACCTCGTGGTTTTTAATTCTTGGTCAGACAGCCTTGACGGGACGGTCAATGCTGGACTGTGGAGGTTGTCAGACCTTTTCCGTTCCACTAAGGGGCGTTTCGGTTGTTTGATGCAGCATTGTTTTTTGAGAAGGCATTGCCTTTCTCATGTTGTTTTCCCTTTTTTTTTTCTTCTTCTTCCGGATCCATTTTTGAAATTCATGTTTTAACCTCAAATGTAACTGCGTAAATTGCCATGCGGAAAGTGTCTGGTTTGTTTGAACTAAGTCATTCATTTGTGTTTAACTAGATCATATTTGTCAGTTAGTTAATTAAGTGGTGGAAGGCTGTCTCTTGTAATTGTTTATTTTACTGCTCAATACATGTTAGCTTATTTCGATTTGTCATGTTATTTATTGCATGAAGTCACTAGGAAGATTATTCCCCTTTTCATTCTTCATCTTTGGCAGGGTCAATTTAATACGGCCTGCTGGGGTACGCATCCAGCGTTCCACCCAACAAGCTGGTCTTGACATTGGTTTCGTCCCGCCTGTTCTCTCTTTTCTAAATCGATGAGGGTGTTCTTGAAAACCAAGCAAATCGGAACATTCGCTCCTAGGTTTTTTTTGCTGTGAACTCAGCTGGCCTAGCGAGTAATTAAATTAGCCTTTTCATGTGTTTTTTTATTATTAATTCTGGGTGTGGTAATGTCATGTGGTCATTTATTTTGATATGCTAACATTATCATTATTATTATCATTTTGGCTAATAAACAGGGTAAGGGGGGATGAGGCTACCGTTACAATGGTAGCAATGAGCATGGTTTTGCTCTGTGATCTTGCCATTAGAATATAATCTTTCCTGCTGACTGATTGCAGTAATTAATTTAAAAAATTAAATTCAGTAACTTAATTATTAAAATTAAATTCAGTAACTTAATTAATGTAGATTATGGGCCCTCCTCCTTATTAATCTTTCTCCACATAGGTAGGATTGGTTTAAACTCTGTGTAATGATTAATTTGTGTTCTGTTACATGAAATTTATGTACGATGGCTTCCCGCAAAATCATCGTGAAATACTTATCGGATGAAGAGGTAACCTACGAATTGCTGTTACGTAACCTTGAAGTGCCCAGGGACGCAGAACAAGCGCGCCAGAGTCTAGAGTATGCCGTCAATTTTGCGGCAACCCTTCCAAAGCTGTCAACTGCTGAATTCAAACTCGGTGAGTCAAAGTTATGTGATGCAATTAGGGAAATTTGTAATGTAATTAAGTATTGTTTCAGTGAAGTAGAATGTAGCCCTGTTGATCTCACCAAATTGAAAGCTAGAATTGATTACCTATATCTCCGATGTGGGGATTTGTTACAATCTGATGAAGAACGTCCCATCGCCGATTTGAAAGGTCTATTAGAGGCCGAAGTTAATTTAGTGGAATGTGCTCAGACTTTGGACACTGTTAATCGTGTTAGTGGAGGTGGGGATTTATTGAATTCGACTCCTGCATGTAGCCGTAATGTCTCGACAAATCTAGGCGCCAGTCTGGCTGAAAATGCCACTGGCCAGGTTGGTAATCCTGTCACTGAACCTGCCGCGCCCCGTGGCAATGGAATAGCTCGCCTGCCCGACAGCTGTGAGAGTCGAGAGATTTTTCCTATTGTGGGTAACCGTATTTCTAATCATGAAACTGTGACAACAAATTCTGGGTTCGGCCAGGCACCATTAGGTCCTGATACGGTGATACCAGTTTCGAACACCATTAACCCTAATGCTGTGATGAGTTCTGTGCCAAATAATACCAGCAACGTAACCTTCAGCCTCCCCGGGCGCGAAAATTGTACTTGTAGTTGTAACTGTGTAACTTGTAACTCCTTCTCTGCTGTTGTCGGCTCGCCTCGTGTAAGGAGGTCGGTAATCGAACCCCAGTCTGTCTTAAATATCCCCTCATCTAGTTGTAATCCTGTTAGTGTCGGGGCTCGAGAAATAAATTCTAGAGATAATTCCGGGTCTGTTTCATCATTTAAAGTGTCGGGTAACTCAGGTCATCAGGGGCCTACAGTGACACAAAATTCTCCTTCCGAACCGGTTAGGGATTTAAATCCTGTTTATCGAGACTCTCAGGGGAGTGTTTCAAATTCAGGGCGTAACCTCGTTTCTTTATCTTGTTCCGGAAACCAAAATTATGTGCAAGGAAATCCCTGTGCCGAAAAGCCGGGGCGTGACGTGTCCAATGTCGAGCATTCTAATTATTCTGTTTTTTCTAAGGCCAGCTTTGGTTCTGTCAGTCACCCCATTTTGGGTTTTGTTTCAAAGTTATCGGGTAAAGGTATGGCCACGGTTGAAGGCGTTGTTGATTTTTTGAGAATATTGGTCGATATTCATGAGTGTGCTATCCAATTCGGTGTCAGCGACCAAGTGGTATTTCAATTAATATCCTCCCATGTGTCTGATACGTTGGGGGCCTATGTGACTAGTGCCATGTGTGAAGGTTGGAGTGTGGAGAATTTTATGTCCGAGGTGTTGCGAGTATTTGTGCCCATCAGGTCGCTCGATACTGTGAAGGGACGTTACCTGTACCGAGCACAGGGTATTAACGAGCCGTTAAATTCATACATTGTGGACATATCCAGGTTCGTAAAAGTCTTTAGAGTAGATATGCCAGAGGCAGAAGTGGTAAGACTTATTTTGGCCGGTGCTACGCCGGAATTTCGGAATTGCCTGTGTGTTGGAACTAATTCAAGTACGATTAAGGAACTACGTGAAGCCGCTATTCAAGCCGAATCCGTGCGTTCGGTTGATATCATAAGGTATGCAACTAGCATGCCCCCTCCTTTCATTAACCCTGTTCCGTTTGTTCGACCTCCCTCGGTTCGACCACCACCTGGGGCCGGTCGTCCTTCCCATAATTCGCCTAGGAATAATAGTAATCGTCCTGTGACGTGCTTCAACTGTGGGCAGCAGGGCCACATAGCGTGGAACTGTCCGGTAAAAAGAAATTGACTATTCCGAGACAAGCATCCTGAAATCCTCCTTGGCAAGGATCGGCGATGTGCATTGGGAAATAAGGTGACGAGGGATGATGCCAAAGTTATCGGAGCAAATGGTGTCTGTTCTAAAGTTTCTGATGTAGTTCTACCCTCTCCTATGGTTGAAATTGCAATTAATGACGCTTGTGTAATAGCTTTGTTAGACTCGGGAAGCGCTGCCTCATTGGTTAGCGAAAATTGGTATTTGTCTATGAAACTCATTTGTAAATTCAGTAACCTGTCAAATGTAGATGTTAAGTTGGTTTCTGCCAACGGTGCTCAATTGAACGTTCTTGGTTGTGTGAAATTTAAGGTTCGGATTCATAAATTTTGTTGGAAATTTTCCTTTTGGGTCATTAAGAATTTGTCATGTCCTATTATTCTGGGCGCTAATTTTTTTGCTCATACTGGCTTACTGCTGGATATGCAACACAAATCATTCTGGTTCAGTTTTTGTTCTGAGGTAAAATTTAAATTCTTTTCTACTGCTGTCCCTAGCGCGAGTGCTCATGTTGCCAACCGTGATGCTGAACCCGTCTTGTCCACCGGGGTTGAATCCTTGGATTTAAGTAATTTATCTGACGCTCAAGCTAAAGAGATTCGGGATTTGTGTGGGTATTTTCCCGAGGTGTTCACTGACGAATTAGGAATGACTAAGGTCCTGGAGTATAAAATTGAAGTAACGGATACTATACCGGTCAAGCATCCTCCCTACCGTTTGAGTCCACCCAAAATGTTGGAATTAAAGAAATTAATCGATCAGATGTTACTAGATGGAGTGATTCGACCCTCCACATCAGCATATTCCTCACCTGTGTTCTTAGTACCTAAGCCAAATGGTGGTTTTCGGCCAGTCGTAGATTATCGTAGGTTAAACAAAAAGATTGTTTTAGAATCCATCCCTCTTCCTGATTTACATAGCTGTTTTCCTGGTTCAAAAACGCCTCTTATTATAGCCTCATTGACCTGACGCAGGCATATTTCCAAATTCCGTTAGCTGAAGAATCTAAGCATCTGACTGCATTCGCCACCGATTGGAATCTCTATGAGTATTGCAGATTACCTTTTGGTATCTCTACAGGGGGCGCTGTGCTTAGTAGGCTTCTTGATCACGTGTTTTCTGGCATCAAATTTGATTATTTGTATCACTACCTGGACGATGTTGTTGTTTATAGCGAGACGTTCGAAGACCACGTGCGCCATCTTCGTGAAGTATTTGAGAGGTTAAAATCTGCTGGTCTAACCGTAAAGTTGTCTAAAGTGTCCCTTGCTAAACCTAAAATTGCCTTTCTTGGTCATGTTGTTTCTGCTGAAGGTGTTTCGGTCGATGACTCCCGAACCCAGGGAATTAGAGATTTTGCTCCCCCTAAAAATGTGAAAGGAGTAGCCCGATTCGTGGGAATGGTTGGTTTTCTGCGGAAATTTATACCCAATTTTGCACAGCGGGCGTTGCCACTTAATCATCTGCGAAGGTCTGACGTGAAATTTGAGTGGGGTCCGTCGCAGCAAGCAGTTTTTGACGATTTGAAGGAGGCACTGTGTAGCGCTCCTGTCCTCGCTGTCCCTGATTTCAGTAAGAAGTTTATAATCCAGACTGATGCGTCGCTCGGTGCTGTAGCTGCTGTGTTGTTACAAGAAAGTGAGTTAGGTAGACGACCTATTGGTTTTGCTTCTCGAACTCTGTCCCCTGCTGAAATAAATTATTCCGTGTATGAGCTTGAGGGGCTCGCAGTGATGTTTGGACTGGAGAAATTCCGAATGTATGTCGAACATGTTCCTTTCGAACTTGAAACCGATAACCAGGCCCTGAGCTGGGTCCTGGCTAGACCTCGAACCACTGGGCGAATCGCCAGGTGGGCAACCCGTATTTCATCATTTCAGTTCACCGTTCGTCATATAAAGGGTTGTGAAAATGTCATAGCCGACTCCCTTAGCCGCATGTATGAAGAAGTTCCTAATAAATGTAAGAATCTCGTTCCCGAGGAAAATCATGAAAATATTTGTGCTGTGTCACTTAAGCGTCTCTATGGAGAAATTCCTGACAGGTGTGAAACTCCCTCTTTAGAGGAACCTGTTGTTGTTGGGGCTAATTCAGCTCAGCACATGTTAGTAAATTCACCGTTATTGTTTGGAGACATTGCTAACCATCAGAAGGAAGATCCCGTCTTGTGTGATTTAATTGCTCGATTAGTTTCTGGAGAAGAGATAAAGCCTTATATTTTAAAGTCTGGTGTATTATGTTGTGTAACTAGGCGTGATAGAAAGCCTAAGGTTGTTTTGCCTACTCAGCTGATAAATGGCATGCTAATGTATTTTCACGAGTCACCCGCTGGAGGCCACCTAGGAATTTTCAAAACTCGACAGAAAATAAGGCAGTCTTTTGTTTGGAAGGGTCTCGATAAGGATGTGAGAAAGTTCGTGCTGGGGTGTCATGATTGTAAAGTAAGTAAGCCCACAGTCAGTGGTAAGGTTGGTAAGTTAGCTTCTGAATCTGCGTCTAGGCCCATGGAACGCTTGTATGTGGATTTTGTTGGACCCCTGCCGAGGTCTAAACTGGGTAACCGTTTTGCCTTTGTTTGTGTCGATGGTTTCTCTCGCTTTTCATGGATTTTTCCCACTAGAAATTGTGACTCTGCTACTGTCATAAGATGTTTAAAGTCTGTTTTCTCTTCCTTTGGTCCTAGTCAATACTTGGTGTCAGATAATGCCAAGGCCTTTGTTTCTCATCAGTTCAGAAAATTTTGTTTTGATTATGCTGTTTCCCATGTCACCACGACACCCTATTACCCCAACCCTAGTTTGGCAGAGAGAGTTAACCGAAATTTGAGAGCTGCACTTATCGCATATCATCGTGACAATCATGCCAAGTGGGATTCGTCATTACATTGGTTACCCTACGCTTTTAATACTGCTGAGCATGAATCCCATGGGAAAACGCCGTTCTCACTTATGTATGCGTTCGTCCCAAATTCCCCTCTAACGAATCTGTGGTCACTTCATGATCTGCTTCCTGACCAACCCTCTCCTGATCGTGTCAGAGAAATCTGGAAGGAGGCCAAAGCTGCTATAAAGATCTCGCATGATAAGCTGGCTGAGAGATATAATTTGGGCCGAAAACAGGGTGGATATTCTGTCGGAGATTTTGTCTATGCAAAAAACTTCTGGGCTAAGGCCCCAGGTCGTCAGGTATCAGGTAAGCTGCAGCCAAAATATGAGGGCCCCTATGAGATTCTGTCCTTTCCTTCTGAAGTAACAGTGTTATTAGAGGATCTGTCTAGGAAACGTGTTTTTAGGACTCATATATCGAATTGTAAACCTGCTAGTGAACGAGAAACTCGAGATGTGTAAAGGGTGAAATTATGATGTTCTATTTCCTGTGAATGCGATGATATGAAGTTCAGAGCGATGGGAGATGGTCTAGTTGTTCCGCTGAAGTCAAATCTCTTATGTCATTTTTAGTAATCCTCAAGAAAGGCCGTGATCTGCTTCTGTTAGCTGAGTTTTGTTCATCGTATTCGTGGTTGATATTTTGGGGTAAATTTTTTGGATAATTTAGTGATAATTTTGTTAGGTTGGTAGTGAAATTTCGATTTTATGTGGAAATAAGGTGTAATGCTTCAGAGTGATGCTCATTTCGCTGTGTTGTTCAGCTGCTGACGTGAGGGCTTTAGAAATTGTATCAGTGATCTGGAAAATCTTCGAATTGCAATCTCTTGTCGGTTGAAAATGTATCTGGTTAGGTTAGTCAGTAGGTTACTTGTAATCTGCGGTATATACTGTTAGACTGCTGACTTGCTGGTATTGTCACAACGTTCATGTGATTGTAGTTGGAATCATAGTTCATGTATCCCCGTATACTTGGGTGTGAAAAGAAAAAAATTAAGTTCGATTAGCATCAGCTTCGAGGTGGTAGCCAGGGTATAGCGTTAGTCAGTTGTTCTATGCATCGAGATAGTGTTGCACTGGAGATGTCGTACCTGTTCTGGAGAAATTTGAGGTATCTATTAGTTGGTGAGCTAACTCTCGTTCTGTGTAAGGTGCATTTTCTTTGGGGACTATTAACCACCCCGTGCATTTTGAAAATTTATCATTTTTGTCACCTCAGTGACCTTGTAATTCTGTGTGTGGAACATGATGCAGTGTGTGCGAGATGTTAAAGTGGAGAACATGTGAATTTGGGGACAGTAACCGCCCCGTGCATTTAAAAAAAAATTATCATGCCATCACATCTGTGATCCTGTAATTCTGTATTTTGAGCATGCTGTGGCATGTCGAGGACCGCTAGGTTAGAGAATCTGAAGTTTTGAGGATATTAATCACCTTGTGCTTGTAGAAATGTGTCACATGACACCTATGGGTGTTCGTTGTAGTGAGGTAGATCTGTGTATGGGACCATGGAAGTGGTTTGTTGTCTGTGTGGGAGTAAACGTTATAAGTAATTTGTGTGTTTTTTTTAAATGGTGGAGCCACGTTCGTTTAGGTATGTCTTGAAAATTGGTTGGTACCAACTTGAATTTGTGTCTGATTCTGCTGAGCTATGTGCTTTGGGTGTAGAATTAGTGTAGCCTCTGCACCGGGCTTGTAGTTGTTGTTGATTTGATATTGGTTGGGTTCCGTGCCTAGAAGATGGCATCTTGATTTTGAGAAGATGTTTTAATTTTGAACACTTGGTGTAACTGTGGTAAGATGGTTCTCAGGATAGGTGTGATCACCTTGGTGTCCTGAGTTCGGTTGGTCATCCTACAGGAACTCTTGGGAGTTTGTAGACTGTTAGGATGCGTTGGCGAGTAGCGATGAAGTTATTTGGTGAAATTTGGTTAGGTGCTTGTATATGAATTGGTTGGATCGTGATGTCTATTGTTTAGGGTGGTCTCCCCATTTGGTTATTGTTCTTGTGGAAGGTAGTTGCTGTTTTCTGTCGTTCGTCGGATGGCCACCGTGGACGGTTAGGGGCAGCGACTGGTGAAATGAGACAGTGGCTTTTGATATTCATTATGTTTTTATATGTGTCACATACCTGAGACGATCCATATGGTTTGATTATGGTATGTTGTGTTTGTTTTAAAATGTTTTGGTGTTTCCTAAATGTGTTCTGTTTTCCTACGGTACTGCGTGAGGCCATCAAAGTAAATGTAAATTCATTTTTGAGTATGTTTAACTGTTTTGGAAGGGTACCAGTGAGTTCCCCTTTGCATTGTTTCTATTTTTATGGTGTTGCCCATAAAATTTCAGGGAATTTCGGTGGGAAAATATCTGAAATTTTGTAAATATTATGGTTTCTGGATGTTTTAGTCAAAAATTGATTGATATAAGTTGATTTAGTTATTCTTGCTAAGTATTGTAGTGAACTTTCAATTAAGCTTGTTAACGTCAGTCATATCGTATAGTTGGTTGCCCCTTTCGTGTGATTTTAATACTTCAGTGGACCTTTAATTATGCCCTGAACACTATCTCCTTGCGTAGAACCTTGTTTGAGGCCTCAAGTATCCCTTGTGACATGAAAGACTCTTAAGTGAACTTCGATGGGACACTAATGCTACGTGTAAATTTTTTATCCTTCCTGGGATAACTTCGGCTGTTTGGGCTGGTTGACTGGCCTGGAACGATTGTTCCCTCTAAGGGAACTGTATTTGGACCATACGCTGCTGTTCTGATGTGTGTTTCAGTGGTCACTATGTGGGACGTGTACTACCAATCTGGGCCCAGTTTGGAGGTACCATCTAGGTCCCATGGCATCATTCTACCCGAGGAGATCTACTTCAAGGTCCGCTGGCGGGGATTGGAGTAGCCTCTTCAGCTGCCAAGAGACCAGCTGGACACCATCACCCTGTTCATCATCCCCCCATCGTCTTCCTTTGGAGGAGGAGGATGTACCAATTTTGCAAATCGGTACATGTTCATCTTGTCTTCGAGACGCAGCGGGAGGTCCCGGCCTGGCCGGATTGTCATGAGAGCGTGCACCTGGGCTCTTCTGAGAATTCCATTCGCCAGCCTGGCAGCTGACTACTCGTGAAATGGGATCGCCTCACCATCCTGCCAGGATTTGTGCCTTTGTGTGTGCTGTCACTTATTGGCTTATCGTGATAGACATTTCTCAAGGGAAATAAATCGAGCCTTGTGTCTGCAAACTTTGGAAAAGCGAACATTTACTGTCAGCTGCATTCGCCAAGCTCTTATTCTGAGAAAATCTTACAAAGGACATTGTGTAACACCTCGACTCCGAGAAGGTTTCTACGCAGTAACCTGTATGGGCTGATATTCTATAGTACCCACTCAAGACCTTGAACTCTGGCTTTTGTTTTGGCCTGTTGGGCGGCTGGTCGCAGTTGGTACTACTGGAGGGATGTGGAGGGGGATACGCTGATATACTAGGGTGAAATCTGTGACTCGAAGGACAGTACGGAGAGGAAGCTTGGTGACGGAAGGACTTAAAAGCGATCGCCTCCGGGGGAAATACAGCCAGTTCCTCCGGAGGGCTGAAATAAAGCAGGTGGTATAAACTTTTGATTAGAAGGGGCAACCTTTCGGTGGAACACTAAACTGCGTCATTTTGCTATGTCGTTAAGGCCATGTGGCGATGGACCGTATTTCGAGCGGACTGACATTATTATTTTTAGTATGTAATATTTTGGAAGGGTTGGTACAATTTGGTGGTACCCTTATATGTAATTACTGCAGGGTGTATTATTATTATTGCCCTATTTCCCGTTAGCTGGATGGGAACCTCGTGGTTTTTAATTCTTGGTCAGACAGCCTTGACGGGACGGTCAATGCTGGACTGTGGAGGTTGTCAGACCTTTTCCGTTCCACTAAGGGGCGTTTCGGTTGTTTGATGCAGCATTGTTTTTTGAGAAGGCATTGCCTTTCTCATGTTGTATTCCCTTTTTTTTTCTTCTTCTTCTTCCGGATCCATTTTTGAAATTCATGTTTTAACCTTAAATGTAACTGCGTAAATTGCCATGCGGAAAGTGTCTGGTTTGTTTGAACTAAGTCATTCATTTGTGTTTAACTAGATCATATTTGTCAGTTAGTTAATTAAGTGGTGGAAGGCTGTCTCTTGTAATTGTTTATTTTACTGCTCAATACATGTTAGCTTATTTCGATTTGTCATGTTATTTATTGCATGAAGTCACTAGGAAGATTATTCCCCTTTTCATTCTTCATCTTTGGCAGGGTCAATTTAATACGGCCTGCTGGGGTACGCATCCAGCGTTCCACCCAACAAGCTGGTCTTGACATTGGTTTCGTCCCGCCTGTTCTCTCTTTTCTAAATCGATGAGGGTGTTCTTGAAAACCAAGCAAATCGGAACATTCGCTCCTAGTTTTTTTTTTGCTGTGAACTCAGCTGGCCTAGCGAGTAATTAAATTAGCCTTTTCATGTGTTTTTTTTATTATTAATTCTGGGTGTGGTAATGTCATGTGGTCATTTATTTTGATATGCTAACATTATCATTATTATTATCATTTTGGCTAATAAACAGGGTAAGGGGGGATGAGGCTACCGTTACAGTAGAAATGCCTTACACTTCACAGTGCCAGAAATGAACTGCATGCGAGTGACACTGGTTCCAGGTAGCTGGGGGAGGGGAGGTCTTAGCACGTGGTGCAATATGGCGATGGACAAGGAAATCCCTGGCTTCCACAGTGAGTGGCACGGGACGACAAATTAAGAATAACACAGTTGCAAGCTGACATGAAGATTAGATAGGTCACAGGTTCTTCCCCGTTGAAGTAATACAGAACAAAAATGCAATAAATTGAAAGATCTAGCATACTGATTCTGAAAAATGTAAATATTATGTATTTTTATGTGCTAATAAGTGAAAACAGGAATTTATGTATTTATAGAAAAAATCGCTAAAATATGTATTTACATAAAAAATATTTATTTACCTAAAAATCCGAGCCCTAATGATCACCATGTCCCAAAGCCCTTAATAGCTACAAATCATCCCACCCTGACATCAGAATTTAATTTCTTCGGCTTAGCCGAGAATCCATCTCGGAGTCTCATTTCATACGAGTGTACAAATACCTACGGCTTCACTGTACGTACTTTATACTATTCAGAGCAGGCAAATACGTATTCGTGTCGAGACGAGAGGAAAGAAAAGAGATTGAGATCTCGACAGAGAAATACACTTAGCAACTCCCATGTTGTAATGAGAAACAATCAGATGAAATGTATCAAAGCAAACATTAAGGCACATTCCAGTGTGAGAGTTGAGTGGAGTAATGTTTCCTATTTTCTTGCCTGCCATTGTGGTCGCAATGGTTCTACTATCGGATTTTTTACTATGGATACCCATGTTTAGGCCTTAATTACATAAAAAACAGCAGACCTATTGACAAATGAGCTATACCAGTATTTTCCATGTTTGAGTATGCGTTACCCTATATAAGCCAATTATTCTTAAGTTTAATTTAATGTTTTTACTTTTATTTGTGGTTTTATTAAAAATTGTCCGGGATTGGCGTCTTTTCTAGGAACCGCTCACCTAATACTATATACGTGGAGAACTACTTGTCGCAAGGTAATGCAATTTTTATATGTTAGAGACAGAAGTATTGGTAGTGTAAAACTCAAGTTTCACGTTTTTTCAGCTACCCAATAAAAAATCTATTACTTTCTCTCAAGTAACTCTTTTTCAGGTCAAGATGAACGTACAGCAATGACCTTTGCCTCATTTTGAAGCTCTCATTCGTGATTTTCGGAAACTACAACATCTACAAACGTACAGTGTGATACCGAATTTATAAAGAGTAATATTGATGGGAGGCTTTGTGCGCGCTAGCTCGTGCGATAAAAAGTAGCCGGACTGGTGAATTCAGGTACAGCGTTGCCGCGCTCAGTAGCAGTAGTCGCGGATATCGGCAGATAGCATCCTCACAAGTGATTTTAATTTCCGTCACTAGAATGTGGGGAATATTTTACTTCCTTCTTTTTCACTGCTACGAAACGTGCGTGGGAGTTGACGGAAAATATGACAGAAGGGATACCTTTAATATTCTTGAATCAATGGAGGAATTATAGTAAGTTTCTGTGCACCTGATTTCTTTTCTTGATTACGCCAAGAAATTCAGTTCTGGTCTGACGGCTGGAATTTGTACTTCCTTGACAACTGAGATGATGTGGCTTTGATTCCCATCTCACCCATTCCAAAAGTGGTTTCCCATAATTTCCAGACAAATGCCAAGATAGTAACTCACTAAAGGCTGCAGTCGTATTCTTTCAAACCCTACCACAAAAGATACAAGAAAAGAATTTATTTTTCTCATACACAAATTCAACTCACACTAAGTACTCAGGACTGATGACCAATATGTACAAACACCCTAAATGAAGTAACAACAACAAGTAGTTTACCACGGCGTAACAGAGTGTGCTAAGTCGTTATTATTATTATTATATATATATATATTTTTTATCGTTTCGGTCGTCTATGGACCACGTTATTTCAACTGCCTTTTCCCTCGTTCTTTCACATTGGCCCAGTATTCGCGCATTCTTCTTCGGCGAGCTTTTCTTCGTTCTTCGGTCCACTTCTTGCCGGTTTTCAATATAGGTTTTGGCCGAAAACTCTGTATCTCCCCAAGTTTCTTCTTCAAAGAGTCACGTTCCAAGATGTCCTCATGTGATATCCCCAGTTCTTGTAGGTCTTTTTCCACCTCTGTAAACCAGATCCCTTTGGGTTTCTTTCCCACAAAGTAGGCACAGATTCGATTGGACAATCTTCCGGAGTTCATTCGTGTTAAATGACCATAAAAGGAGAGACTTCTTTTGCGAATGGTGTCCGTTATTTTCAACGCATGTAGATAGAGTTCATCGTTGTGTCGTCTTCAATACTCTCCTCGTTCCTTGACCGGGCCCAAGACCTTTCTCAGAATCTTCCTCTCTTTGGCTTCGAGTTGTTCTGCCAGGCCTTTCTTATTCATCGCCAGGCATTCTGATGCATATAACGCCTCCGGGCGAATAACGGTAACGAAGTGCCTCAGTTTGGCCTTGAAGGACATTGATCGTGATTTGTAAATGTCTTTGGTTAAATGGTAAGCCATTTCCATTTTGTTAATCCGTGCCACGAAGGCTTCCTTTTCACGAATGTTGGGCTCAATCCATTCACCCAGGTATTTGAATTTCTCTACTGAACCCTTTATCCTCTGTTGGATAAGTGATTCTATGTTTTATTTCTTCAATTAATAAATATTTCCACCAGCTTCATGAAAGTAGCCAGACGGAGATGAGGAAATTTCAAGCATTTGTTGGAGACAGCGGGGACATACCTGAAGCAGTTTGACAAAAGGCTAAATACTTTAGCTGTGAAAGGAAATAGCCTAGCGATGTGTCAGAAGGACAGGTGTTGGCCACCTCAAAATAGAAGCGACGCGCAGTGAGACATGGTTCTGGTATGTTCATTGTAATATTCGCGCCTAGAAGAAATATGATGCAGTAACGTGAGTGGCTGATGAAGATAATAGACATTCCTACGACGCCAAGATCTGCTAAAAACCACCAAGTTACAGAAAATGTGGAACCAATGAGAAATGAATGCCTACGAGCGCGGCAAGACCAGCTTGGGTACGCGGTGGCTAGCATTCACGCGGGAAATCGCCTAGACAAAATCTCTACGATCGATTCTAGGATTAATGGGCATATTCTTGAACTGTGCAATGTTACGAGTTCAGTGATATTTATTTCATTCCTGTACCACCATTATTTCGAGAATTTTTTTGTATAATTTCCCCCCCCCCCCCCATCAAGACCTAGGGCCAGTTCATTTATAAGTGGCGTGAAAAGCCAAGACAAGGACTATTACTCTGTGCGTCGACGGACGTAGACTTTTTACTTGTGTTCGTCTGAGGACGGAACGTATTACATTTGTGTGTCGAAGACACAAGTTTATTATTAATTTTGTGCGTCTAAGGACGTAGGCTGTTATACTTTTGCGTGTCATGAGGACATAGAAGTTATTGTAAATGTGTTAAATTCAGTGATAGATAGTCACAGTACTATATTTTGTAGGGGCAGTATCGTCGATAATTCGCCAACAAACTGTTACGGGGAAAGTAGTACCTGGAACGGCGAATTTAGTAGTCAGATATCAAGTGTATAATAATCTAACTTTCTGAATCAGCACGAGAGATGACATCGATTACCATAGAAGAAGTTTGGAATTCTCAACACTCCGTCCAGATGGCTGAGATGAGATAAGAAGCATTCAATTGGGAGATGGCAGCTGATGTTCTTTGACGGGTGACTGAACGAGAGATGAGTATAATATTCTTTATTATTTGATAAATTAACTTATGGTTTATGGGACATATTTTTGTAAATACTTTGCTTGTTTGATTAACGTAGTATTTTAGTTTTGGTCTGACACACCTTTTGCATGGAAACAGCTCGCATATGTTATTAGTGGAAGGTTCTTGTTTTTGTGTGTTGTTTTAACTAACGTAGCTATGTGAACGGCCGTGTTTGCATATGTTCGCAATGCGGTTAAAAACGTCTCTCGGAGATATGTTGTGTTTCAGAAGTAGGACTGAGTTAATATAATGATACAGTAGATTGGAGGGTAATTAAATTGTTTAATGTTTATTATTGATCAGATTCAGTGAGATTATTGCCTTTGGAGCAATGTAATTTGTGACGAAGAGCAATCAGCTCTATCGTAGGTTTTAAATATTGTTTTGTTATAGTTTGTGAGCATCTATTCAGCAGACCTGTGTGAAAATCGTCATGTCATTCCCAGAGGTGTGATTGTGTGTATTTTGTGGTCATTATAGCGGGGTTTTCAGCTTAGACTGATTTCTGTCAGCTTGGTGCCAGATCCATATTGTAACCTTGCGAGGGCAATTGTGGATATTTTGATTATTGTCTGACCATATGTTGAGGTGGTTGAGATTTTTGTTGCTGTTGGTTCCTTGAGATAACGCCACAGCTGGTCAGTTATTTATATACACTGGAGTTGGGACATGACGAGTATTGAAGAGGGGGAGATGTTTCACAAGGCGGTCTGAACGTTGCAAGCAAGGTCATTAGTGAGGAGCGCTTATTGACTCCGTAATTACTTGAAATACAGAATAAGAACTGATCAATGGTAAAAATTGTTTAAATAAATGGGAGTTGCCTACGAATCACGATAATCTCCGAAGCTTTACCTTAACATGCAGTTTTGTTCATATAAAGTAATCTTAGCCGGTCAGGCTTTTGTTGTTGTTGGTTTAGTCCATGTTTATTTTCCATATCAGTGACCCGTGAAGTCACGTGCAATGCTGTCTTTCCTTGTGTGTTTATTGAGCAATAGGCCAGGTTGGCAGCTCAGCTTGTTAAGTGCGTCATCGCACTAATGAGGGTCTCAGGGAGATTCCTGTAAATAGTAGATTTGTAGTATGGGTGTCAGCATTAGATTTAAGGGTTTTTATTAATGTCATGCCCATATCCATAAACGTTGATTTACGCGATGATTGTTCGTGAGCACCGTGGCTGTTAACCCGTTGTAAACGAACAGTCATCCAAGTACTCATTTCTCGTAGTTAGTCATCACGCGCACATTAAAATCCAAATGCAAAGTAGTGGAACATGGATCCACATTTTTATAAAGGGGGAGATCCGTCTGACTCCTCAACATTGATAGATGTTCCTGTCATGGGAAAATTCAGGGAGGATATTTCTATTATTGTTGTTTATTTTCTTTTTATGCACAATTAGTCATTAAATCATGTTATTATTTTACGTCTTGTCTCCTTACTTTCTTAATTATAGTTTTAATCCTATGACCCTTGCCTCAGTAGAGCATGTTGTTTGGCGGACGTAAACATCACACTATGAACTGAGCGCGACCCCTTGATCAACATTATTGCACATAAACACTGCTATTCTGAAGGGTTCATAGGGATAAAACTGGCGCCCAACGTGGAGCCATTCACTGTTGTGTAACGGCGGAGAAATTACACATATCAATATTGGCGTATTTGAGTAAAACTGACATGCCGCAAGTGCAGGCAGATATGACAGTATTTAATCACCGGATAGTGATATTTTATTAAAAGTAATTGAGGTGAAGTGGATACCGCCAAATGTGTGAAATATAAATTAAAATCAGGAGTTTGCAAAGTAAAATACGGTTCACGTTTTTGTCTATTGAATTAAAGTAAAAGGTAATATATGTGATACGGGCGCCCAATGATTAAAGTTAAAACTAGATTTGTTTAGAAAGTCAAACTCATGAAAATATTAGGAGGCTGTAGCCTAATATGACAATTAATACTTTGTTAATTAGTCAGTGTTAATATCAGATCAGGATAACAATTTAATGACTAAATATGTGCTTGGGTTTAAAATTAAATTGAGTAAAACTAGAACTACTCAGAGATGCAATCGACTAGTGGGATTAAATGTAAAAATAAATGAACTGAGTAGGGTAAAGAAATTAAATGTGCATTGGATTGTATGTATGTGTCAAAGGGCATTGCTTTATGCCATTTCCCTAATATCTCATATAAATTGTATAACATGGCAACGGTGGAACAGATTCAAGAAATCATTGAGAGTGCAGCTAGGAGAACACGGGAATTGTTGGACACTAAATTGGCGGAACAGAGTCAATCATTAAACACTAGTATGTTAGAACAAAGTGAAGCAATGAACAATACTATGTTAGAACAAAGTGAGTCTATAAACAAATTATCTGAACAAAGTGAATCATTGCGGACAAAATTAAACAATAGTAGGCTAGAACAAAGTGAGTCTATAAACAAATTATCTGAACAAAGTGAATCATTGCGGACACAATTAAACAATAGTAGGCTAGAACAAAGTGAGTCTATAAACAAATTATCCGAGCAGAGTGAATCACTGAAAACTAAACTAGCTGAACAAAGTGAATCATTGCGGACACAATTAAATAACAGTAAGATGGAACAAAATGAATATCAGGCGGAACAAGCTAGGTTATTAAAAAGTGAAATTAATGACACTATCAATTCACAGTTAGAGACGCTAACCGCAGAGATGAAAGATCATACTAATCAACAGATGGTATTACTGGCCCTAGATGTGAGTAAAAATAATGAAGAGCAATTAGATCAGATTAAGAAAATGGAAAGTATTTTTGATAAAAAACTTAGCATTCTGGATGAAACGGTGTTAGCTAAATTAGAGCAAATTGAAATAGCATGTACTATGAATACAAGCGAGGTCAAGATAGCTCAGGATACATTGGAAGGACGATTTAAGGAGATGGAGAAAAGCGGCAGGGTCATTCAACAACAATTATCAGCCGTAGATGAAAACATATCCGGCATAATTAAAGATATGGACCGTCTCGAAATAAAATCAGCGGAACAATGGAAAAGCCTAGAAGCGGATCAGGAGCAATTAATGAGTACCTAAGACGACACTAAAAGCCAGATTGAAGAGAAAATAAGCACGATTAAAGAGCAGATAAGAAAAGATTGGAAAAAAATGAATATCGATTCTAAAGAGGAAAGATCCACCATTCTTAAGACAGTAGGCGAAAATCACACTCGTATTCAAGCATTAGAGCAAGAAATGAAGAGCGAGCTTAAAGAACAGACGGACAGGATCATTAAAGCCGAACAGGTCATTAGAGCAATCGACGATATTTAAAACGGGAGCGTTGAAAGACAAGCAGGACGACTCAAATAGCCCGGAGGGTGCTAGCATAGCAGGAAGTCAGACTCAGGCGGAGAGCCCATTAACAACAAACACGGAAGGGTTTCGCAAGAATATAGAAAGGAGTTCAACACCACAAGACGGTCATCAGCCCACACAACTTATTCAGGTAATTCGCTCAAACGATTACAAACCGCAGAAGTACACGGAAAATTCAGGGGTGACGCCTAAAGCTTTTATCAAAGAGATTGAAGACCATTACAATGACACTGGGGTACCTGAAGCACGTAGATTGAGGATGATGGAGAGATTTTTATCAGGAAATGTCCTTACATGGTTTTTAAGCTTCAAATATACATTTGGAACCATGTCAGATTTTAGATTAGCGTTTCTGCGCAAGTACTGGTCGCCAGCAATACAACAGAGTCTAAGGAAGGAGCTTTACTCTAGAAAATACCAAACTACCCAGCAAACGAAATACTCAGATTTCTTTAACATGCAAATGCTAAAATTTCGCGACCTTGATTACCCTTTAAATGAAGCAGATCTGGTGATGACAATAGCGAGGCAATTACCAGTCAACGTGCAGCAAGTACTAGTCGCAGCGAACGTTAGTACGGCCTTACATGCAGAGCAGATATTACGCCAGATAGATGAGACTACATCTCAGAATCATTATAGAGGAGGAAGACAGCTGGAATTAGTCAATACGACAGAGGTCATAAAACCTAAACAGGCAAACACTAAAACGCAGGGTACTAATACAAGCACATCCACACCTAGGCGAAACCAGGAGGAAGGAGAAAACAGACCATACCAGCGTAACGAAAATAACTATAAAAATAGATCATACCAAGGCAACAATAGATATCAACAGAGAGAATATCAGCAATGGCGTGAAAATCGAAGGAATGACAGGCCTTATGGAAGATACGGTGATTACAATGCCAATCAAAGATGGAAAGGAAGGAGAGGTCAAAATCGAGGAGAGCCACGTAATTATCGAAATGACTGGGATGATAGGCACGCTCAATCGCAAAATTACCTAGAGGAGTTACACGCTAGCCAAGGTGGAGAGCTTGGAAGATGGGAAAAGGCCATTGGGAACATGAAGAATCCAGACACACATACTGAGGAAGCTGGAAGTCTACTGAGAAAAGAGGAATATCAAGGGCATAAGCGACAGAATGATGAGGGGAGTCGAAATGGAGCTAAAAAATGCTTAATTTGGATAAAGAAGACAGTCTACAAACGCAAGAGTCGGAAGTTGAAGATGGATGGATAGTAGCGAACATACAAGAATGGATTGCTTTGCCAGAAGACTGCCTGGAGGAGACGGTGAAACCACGGAACGATGAAATTAGGCAATTACCCATTATTTACGCGAGGATTGGTGGAATTAAGATAAGATGTTTATTGGATACGGGGTCACAGATCAGTCTGATATCGGAGGCCTTGGTTCGAGAGTTGGGACGGAGTCAGAATATTCCTGTAATTCCTGTACCACAGCTCAAAGTGAGGGGTGTTATTCCTGAACGCACCGTCACTTGTAAACGTCAGGCATACTTAGAGCTGAACATATTGGAACACACTTTTGGGCAAACATTCATTATCATGGCAAAGATGAATTTCAATATAATTCTTGGTGCAAATTTCATTTGTGACTATCAAGCAGTGATAGATTTGCACAAGAATACAGTCAGTTTTAGAGAGTATGATCAGCTGAATAATGTGGGATTGCATATGGATGAAATCACTACCGGAAGAGATGTAAATTCTTGGGCATTGGAAGCAATATCAGAAGAGACGGAAGAGGAGATACGAAAGGCAGAAGATAACATCATAGAAGGGGCTGTTGTGGAACTAGATGAGGAGATTGATTCCCAGGAGATATGGTCTTTATTGACAGAAGGAGATAACAGTGATGCACAATTTGAAGAGTTACTACAGGAGCGGCTCAATGACATTCAACTTGGAGGTGAACACAGAAAACAGTTGGAAGAGATTTTAAGGAAGCACAAAGCAGTATTTGATACAGTACCTGGGAAAATATTAAATTTCAAATATTCTATGCAAGTCGAGGACTGGTCACCTTTCAAAAGCAGGTTGTACCCAATTCCTGAAAAATATCGTGGTCAAGTTAAGGTCATTATAGATGAGATGTTACAAGCTGGAGTGATAAGGAAGACACCTACACCTTATCTAAATGCGATTTTGGCAGTCACAAAACCAAATGGATCTATTAGACTTTGTTTAGATGCCAGAAATCTCAACATGAGACTCATTTTTCCTGAGTATGACAGAGCGCCAATTATCAGAGACGTACTAAAAGGCTTTAAAAACAAGAGCATTTATTCATCAGTCGATTTGACGTCCAGTTTCCACCATCTTGAATTGGATGAGAAGTCACAGCTTCTAACTGGCTTCTTATTCGATAACCAAACGTATTGTTTCGTCCGAATGCCCTTTGGAGTCAAAACAGCGGACTGTGCTTTAATCCGAGCCCTGGACCGGAATCTAACCGAGGAAGTTAAGGAGATGACGGTACGCTACATAGACGACATTCTGCTGGCATCCGACAACATTGAAACTCACATGGAGAATTTAGATAAAGTATTGGGCAACCTGAATGCATCGAATTTCAAAGTAAACCTGAAGAAATCGCATTTCTTCAAGAGCGAGATCTTATATTTGGTTCACGTCATTGACACGGAGGGAGTGAAGCCAAATCCAGCTAAGATCGAAGCGATAAAGAATTTCCCTACACCAACGAGAGTCAAGCACATTCGGGCTTTCTTAGGCGTAACGGGATTCTTTAAAGAAAACTGTCCAGGTTATACGGAGACTATAGCTCCCATGCAGGAAATGTTAAAGAAAAATAATAAATGGTTATGGAATGCGGAGTGTGAGAAGGCATTCCAAGCAACAAAACAGCTATTGGAAAACTGCATTAAATTAGGATATCCAGATTTCAAGCAGAAATTTATAATCCAAGAGGATGCTTCACTAATTGGTATAGGTGCTATGCTCTACCAAGAAGATCCAGCTAACCTGCAACACAAGACATATTTGGCATTTGTCAGCCGAAAATTGCGTAAGCACGAGCGCAATTATACTGTAACCGAGCTAGAATTGTTGGCCATCCTTCATGCGCTTCAACAATGGAAACGAATAATCTATGGTTACCCCATTGTTGTCAGGACTGATCACAAGGCACTAACATTCTTGTTTAAGACGTCGATGGCAAGCGAACGTGTGACACGTTGGTCTATATATATTCAGCAGTTTAGCATTGAGATTGAACATTGCCCAGGAAAGATGAACGTGATTCCGGATGCACTCAGCAGGAACCCTGAGCCTGATAATGAAGAAACAGCGACGGTACAACACTTGGAGTTAACACCGAAGGACCGGGAATTCTTGGAGGAGTTACGTGAAATACAGCTAGAACAGGAAGCGGAACCATGGATGATGCTATTAATTCGATACTTCAAAAAGCAGCTACCTACAGGAACGCCTGCATTTCGAGAAGCAAAAGCCAAAGAAGGAAGATATGTTTATGTCAACAATTTGCTGCACAAATGGGTAGATAATGACCACACCAAGTTACGCATATTAGTACCTGCATCATTACAGCGAGGACTAACATGGCATACGCACGAAAGTTACGGTCACGTGGGCGTAGACAAGTGCGAAGCGACAATAGGAGAGACATTTACATGGCCACGTATGAGAACAACTATATGTGACGTCATTACAACTTGTGATCCGTGTCAGAGGACAAAGCCCAATAATTATTTAATGAGGCAGTATCCTAGACCATTGCTACCTCAGAAACCATGCGAGCTACTGGCCCTGGACTGTTTTTGTCCAATTCCAAAAGGAAGGCGAGGTTGCCGTCACTTGCTAGTATGCATTGATGTATTTTCTAAGTTCGTAGTACTATGCCCTATTCAGAAAACTACATCGAAGCAAGTACTCAGTCGTATTCGAAATAGAGTTATTCCAATCCTTGGAAAACCAGAATTTATATTGTCAGATCATGGCAGTTATTTCACAAGCGCCGAATTCAAGAAAGGTATGGAGGACATGGGTATAAAACACGTTTTAAGCAGTATCCGACATGCCCAAGCTAATCCAAGTGAGAGAGCAATAAAATGTGTAACATCATACTTGAGAATCTTCATTCCCAATGAACATCACAGATGGGTGGATAAAATTAAGGACGTAGAGACATGCATGAATTCTACCAGGCACGAGTCAACAGGACAAATCCCTATGGTCCTACACAAGAACGAGTATCCAGTGAGAACGTGGAAAACCATCATTAACTGTCCACAAGATCCCATGATAGCACCTGACCTGCGAATTGAGAGAACGAGAGCCTACATGAGAAAACAAGCTGACCGCAGATTACGGCGAGTAAGAAATAAGAGGTTTCACAGTGATCTTGAAATCAACCAGCTCGTTTTGGTGAAACGACCCGCTACATCGGACCCAGAGAAGAAAATCTTCAGTAAATTCTGCGAAAAGTTCATAGGACCCTATTCTATCGTAAGAAACCTTGGAAATAATGCTTACAGAGTGAAAGAGTTAAGCACAGGAACAATGTCAGTTTACAATGCAGCCAACTTAAAAAAGTATCGAAGAAGCGATCCATGAGAGCGCCGAAATAACGATGAAGTTTGAATATATGGACGTCCTACTATCAACAAAGTGAACGGGGAGCAGTTGAGTACGGCACGTGAAGGAGGAAGTAGAGTTGGTGTTGACAAACATTAACGAGACGAGCAGAGTGTTGCCTCAGGCATCAGCGGGTCATGCAAGCAGACTGAGAGGGGAGATACAAGCAGGAAATGAAAACGAGTAAATGCCATTCAAGACAAGAGCGGCTAGACCAAGTAATAGAAAAGGGGTGATTCTGAAATAAAACAAATTGGCCTACGGAAGTCTTTTAAAATTGTCGACTTTATTCCTAAGTTCGAAATTTTGTGAGTGGGAGAGTTGTGAACCCTTTATCCTCTGTTGGATAAGTGATTCAATGTTTTATTTCTTCAATTAATAAATATTTCCACCAGCATCATGAAAGTAGCCAGACGGAGATGAGGAAATTTCAAGCATTTGTTGGAGACAGCGGGGACATACCTGAAGCAGTTTGACAAAAGGCTAAATACTTTAGCTGTGAAAGGAAATAGCCTAGCGATGTGTCAGAAGGACAGGTGTTGGCCACCTCAAAATAGAAGCGACGCGCAGTGAGACATGGTTCTGGTATGTTCATTGTAATATTCGCGCCTAGAAGAAATATGATGCAGTAACGTGAGTGGCTGATGAAGATTATAGACACTCCTACGACGCCAAGATCTGCTAAAAACCGCCAAGTTACAGAAAATGTGGAACCAATGAGAAATGAATGCCTACGAGCGCGGCAAGACCAGCTTGGGTACGCGGTGGCTAGCATTCACGCGGGAAATCGCCTAGACAAAATCTCTACGATCGATTCTAGGATTAATGGGCATATTCTTGAACTGTGCAATGTTACGAGTTCAGTGATATTTATTTCATTCCTGTACCACCATTATTTCGAGAATTTTTTGTATAATTTCCCCCCCCCCCCCCATCAAGACCTAGGGCCAGTTCATTTATAAGTGGCGTGAAAAGCCAAGACAAGGACTATTACTCTGTGCGTCGACGGACGTAGACTTTTTACTTGTGTTCGTCTGAGGACGGAACGTATTACATTTGTGTGTCGAAGACACAAGTTTATTATTAATTTTGTGCGTCTAAGGACGTAGGCTGTTATACTTTTGCGTGTCATGAGGACATAGAAGTTATTGTAAATGTGTTAAATTCAGTGATAGATAGTCACAGTACTATATTTTGTAGGGGCAGTATCGTCGATAATTCGCCAACAAACTGTTACGGGGAAAGTAGTACCTGGAACGGCGAATTTAGTAGTCAGATATCAAGTGTATAATAATCTAACTTTCTGAATCAGCACGAGAGATGACATCGATTACCATAGAAGAAGTTTGGAATTCTCAACACTCCGTCCAGATGGCTGAGATGAGATAAGAAGCATTCAATTGGGAGATGGCAGCTGATGTTCTTTGACGGGTGACTGAACGAGAGATGAGTATAATATTCTTTATTATTTGATAAATTAACTTATGGTTTATGGGACATATTTTTGTAAATACTTTGCTTGTTTGATTAACGTAGTATTTTAGTTTTGGTCTGACACACCTTTTGCATGGAAACAGCTCGCATATGTTATTAGTGGAAGGTTCTTGATTTTGTGTGTTGTTTTAACTAACGTAGCTATGTGAACGGCCGTGTTTGCATACGTTCGCAATGCGGTTAAAAACGTCTCTCGGAATTATGTTGTGTTTCAGAAGTAGGACTGAGTTAATATAATGATACAGTAGATTGGAGGGTAATTAAATTGATTAAGGTTTATTATTGATCAGATTCAGTGAGATTATTGCCTTTGGAGCAATGTCATTTGTGACGAAGAGCAATCAGCTCTATCGTAGGTTTTAAATATTGTTTTTTTATAGTTTGTGAGCATCTATTCAGCAGACCTGTGTGAAAATCGTCATGTCATTCCCAGAGGTGTGATTGTGTGTATTTTGTGGTCATTATAGCGGGATTTTCAGCTTAGACTGATTTCTGTCAGCTTGGTGCCAGATCCATATTGTAACCTTGCGAGGGCAATTGTGGATATTTTGATTATTGTCTGACCATATGTTGAGGTGGTTGAGATTTTTGTTGCTGTTGGTTCCTTGAGATAACGGCACAGCTGGTCAGTTATTTATATACACTGGAGTTGGGACATGACGAGTATTGAAGAGGGGGAGATGTTTCACAAGGCGGTCTGAACGTTGCAAGCAAGGTCATTAGTGAGGAGCGCTTATTGACTCCGTAATTACTTGAAATACAGAATAAGAACTGATCAATGGTAAAAATTGTTTAAATAAATGGGAGTTGCCTACGAATCACGATAATCTCCGGAGCGTTACCTTAACATGCAGTTTTGTTCATATAAAGTAATCTTAGCCGGTCAGGCTTTTGTTGTTGTTGGTTTAGTCCATGTTTATTTTCCATATCAGTGACCCGTGAAGTCACGTGCAATGCTGTCTTTCCTTGTGTGTTTATTGAGCAATTGGCCAGGTTGGCAGCTCAGTTTGTTAAGTGCGTCATCGCACTAATGAGGGTCTCAGGGAGATTCCTGTAAATAGTAGATTTGTAGTATGGGTGTCAGCATTAGATTTAAGGGTTTTTATTAATGTCATGCCCATATCCATAAACGTTGATTTACGCGATGATTGTTCGTGAGCACCGTGGCTGTTAACCCGTTGTAAACGAACAGTCATCCAAGTACTCATTTCTCGTAGTTAGTCATCACGCGTACATAAAAATCCAAATGCAAGGTAGTGGAACATGGATCCACATTTTTATAAAGGGGGAGATCCGTCTGACTCCTCAACATTGATAGATGTTCCTGTCATGGGAAAATTCAGGGAGGATATTTCTATTATTGTTGTTTATTTTCTTTTTATGCACAATTAGTCATTAAATCATGTTATTATTTTACGTCTTGTCTCCTTACTTTCTTAATTATAGTTTTAATCCTATGACCCTTGCCTCAGTAGAGCATGTTGTTTGGCGGACGTAAACATCACACTATGAACTGAGCGCGACCCCTTGATCAAGATTCTTGCACATAAACACTGCTATTCTGGAGGGTTCACTACCTGTGTTATTTGTCCTCCATTCACCGTAAGTTCTCTGGGTTCCGACTTGATGTTCGTTATAAACTGCGATTTCTCAAACGAAATCTGAAGACCTGCCTTTATTATCATTATTATTATTATTATTATTATTATTATTATTATTATTATTATCATTATTGGCGTATGGTACAACACAAAACAATCAACATAAACAATATACTGTACATACATACAATATGTAACAAATTACAACTGTAAAAAGTAGTTCCGTGAAGAACTATACAGCCTATTTTCATATATCCTATTTATGTTAATTGTCTCTATGAAACTACAACATTTCAGTTTGATTGCTGTAATAGATTCGTAGATATTGAGACCCATCTAAATATTTCGGCAGGTCGCCATGTTGGATTGTCATATGTATAGGCCATAGAGTCATGTACCATTAAAGAAAAATTATTGCGTAGGTTCATTATTCCAACTTTCACTTCGATCGCATGATTATGACACAAGAAATAAAAACTTAATTTTATAATTCGCACAGCTGCCACCTTGAGGTTATTTAAACAATTGAACTAAATTAGATACCAGTGCATTACAATGTGTATAAACATTTCCTGTACCAAGCTTCATTGCGTTTGGATCATTAAATCGCGAGAAAGGTCTATTTAAAATTTCCAATTTCGCTTGGCCGCCATATTCGTTTTGTAGTTAACCTGGTTTTAAAAGTGCCCTTTATCTCCGTACAAAATTTTAGGGTGATGCCGGTAAAAGTTCCAGAGATATAGAATGCCGGTGAAATATTTCGCAAAGCCGCCATCTTGAGGTTATGTATACAATTGAACTAACATAGACGCCAGTGCATTACAATGTGTATAAACATATACTGTGCCAAGTTTTATTGCGTTTGGTTGGTTAAATCGGGAGAAACTACCATTTAAAAGTCGCAATTTCGCTAGGCCGCCATGTTGGTTTTGTAGTTACCATGTTTTCAAAAGTCACATAGATGAACTTCTAGTACTTCCCTTTATCACCGTAAAATATTCCAGGGTGATATCGGTAAAAGTTTCGGAGATATTGAATGCTAGTGAAATATATCGCACAGCCGCCATGTTGGATTGGTGAGACGTAACAAATAATATTAAGGGCACGGTCTGGGTCATCTGGAATAGTGCTATGAACCTACTGAGTTTCATTGAATTCGCTCCATCCGTTTAGAAGTTGTTAGGGGGGACAGACACCATCACACACACCATCACACACACACACAGACACACGCACACACAGACAGACACACGGACAAAAGGTGATCTCATAAGCCTATTTTTAGCCTATTTTCATTTTGTGAAAAAATAGGCTGTTGAGATCACCTTTTGTCCGTGATGTGTGTGCGTATGTGTGTGTGTGATTCGTGTGTGTGTGTGTATCCCTAATAAAATCTAAACGGCTGGAGGGATATCAATGAAACTCGGTAAGATCATAGCACCATTCGGGCCGAACCTGACCGTGTCCTTTAAACTTTATTGTGTCTCACCAATCTAACATGGCGGCTGTGCGAAATATTTCACCAGCATTCAGTATCTCCGAAACTATTACAGATATCACCCTGAAATCTTGTACGGTGATAAAGGAAACAACTAGAAGTTCACCTATGCGACTTTCAAAGACCTGGAGACTACAAAACCAACATGGCGGCCAAGCGAATTTGAGACTTTTGAATAGAATTTTCTCGCGATTTAACCATCCAAACGTAATGAAACTTGGTACAGCAAATGTTTATACCCATTGTAATGCACCGGCGTCCTATTTAGTGCAATTGTTTACATAACCTCAAAATGGCGGCTGTGCGAAATATTTCACTGGCATTCTATAACTACGAAACTATTACGGATATCACCCTGAAATTTTATCCGGTGATAAAGGGCACTGCTATAAGTTTATCTGTTAAGTTTCAAAAATCTGTAACGTACAAGACGAACATGGCGGCCATGCGAATTTGAAACATTTTAAAAGAATTTTCTCGTGATTTAACCATCTGGGCGCAGTGAAATGTGGTACAATAATTGATAATACGTATTGTAATGCACTGGCATCTAATTTAGGTCAATTTTTTGCATAACCTCAAGATAGTGGCTGTGCCAAATTTTTAAATTAAGTTTTTATTTCTTGTGTCGTAATCATGCGATCGAAGTGAAAGCTTGAATAATGAAGCTACGCAATAATTTCCCTTTAATGGTAGATAACTCTATGGCCTATACATATAACAATCCAAAATGGCGAGCATCCGAAATATTTTGACGGATCTCAATATCTACGAATCTTTTACAGCAATCAAACTGAATTTTTTAATGTTCATAGAGGCTATGAAAATAGGTTCACCTATAGGACTTTCAGTAACCTGGTGAGCACAAATCCAATATGGCGGCGACGCAAAATATAAATATTTAAATGGATGTTTCTTGCGATTTCACTATCCGAGTGCAGTGACACTTTGCACGTTAAATGCTTATACGAATGTTAATCCACTGGTATCTAATTTATTTCAATTGTTTTCATAACCACAAGATGGCAGCTGTGCAAAATTTTAAAATCTCGTTTTTACTTCTTGTGTCCTAATATGCGATTGAACTTTGAATACCACACGTACACAATAATCTTCATGTAATAGTACATAAATAAAAATCCAAACTGGCGACCATCTGAAATATTTAGACGGTTCTCAATATCTACGAATCTATCACAACAATCAAACTGAAATTTTTAATGTTGATAGAGGCAATTAACATAAGTAGGATATATGAAAATAGGCTGTATAGTTCTTCACGGAACTACTTGTTTCATAAATGAAAATAGGCTAAAAATCATGAAGGGAAATGTGTTCAAATATTAATGTCTAAATTTTCTAGCCATCTTATGGCTTCGGTAGAGGCTATTACGAAGTCCTGTGTTGATCCAGTGAATGCCCTACTAATACACTCAGTGACAATATGGTTCATAGTCTGTTCAACTGCACCACAATCACAGGTTGGGGAAGATCGTATACCCCACTTAAACATCATTGATACGCATCTCCCGCGGTGAGTGCGGACTCTGTTGAGAGTTACCCATGTCTTGCGGGGCAAATCAAAACCAGCTGGCAGATTTTGAATGTTGAGCAATGCCTGCCATTGCATTGGAGCTATGCTGTTCCTCTCTTGTTGCCAATCAGCTTTTGGATTATAAACCTTCCTAACCAGTTCCTGTGCTGTTTGAATTGGTGGAGATGTTGACTTGAGACGGTTATATCTCGTGCTAGTATATTCATGTATGGGGAGCTCAAGATTGGCCAATATCTTGTTGTATTCCCTGATCAAGTTGTTCAGTCTTCTAATTCTAGGTGGATCTATGTGAATAACCACAGGCACCCAGAAAAGAGGGGTAGATTAAGTCGTTCATCACGGTCGAAACAGCGAGCAGCAAAATAGTCCGGTGATTGGATTTTCGAATACCAGCTATGACAGTGAATATCCTGTGTGTGGTTTTCGCCGAGTTTTTCCACACTCCACCGCGGCAAATGCCGATACAGTATCTTACTTTTAAAATCCAAGGCTTTTACCTCGTCCCCAACACTACTTCAGTTACCACAGAAACACAGGTTAACTGACAAATTAAACTCACACCCAAATACACGAGAATGATGATAAAGATGTCCCAAGGCCCTAATACGAAATAACTACAAATACAACAATCAATGAATGCACCTGATGATTCCTTGGCGAGAAACTCGGCATAATTGAAATGAAAATGAAAATCCACAGCCTGCTTCCAGTCTCCGACCGTATCAGGAATGGAGTGAATAAAGCCCCCATCTAGTGGCGAGGGTATGAACTGTGCCGGCTGCCGAAGCCTGACGCACTCCTCTGGGGCAATGATTAAATGAATGACAGATGAAATGAAATGATAGGGGGAGAGTGTTGCTGGAATGAAATTGTGACAGGGAAAACCGGAGTACCCGGAGAAAAACCTGTCTGCCTCCGTTTTGTCCAGCACAGATCTCACATGGAGTGACCGAGATTTGAACCATGGACCCAGCGGTGAGAGGCCGGCGTGCTACCGCCTAAGGCACGGAGGCTTCAGTCGGCATAATTGAATGGACACAAAAAGGAATAATAAAAACATAATATTATAAATCAATTTTAAGAAAAATTATAGGACCAAAATTTCAGGATAACAAGATTATATACATTAGGAATGAAACTCTCTACCAGAAAATTGAAAAACTCTCAGATACCATGCGAAAAAGGAGGATAATTCTTTGTGGTCATCTTCTGAGAATGGATTCTAATAGATTAACGAAACAAATCTTTGACGTTTTCCGTAATCGTAAAACAAAACCCAACTGGTTTACAGAAATTGAAAAAGACCAAGTAGAATTGAAAATGACAGAAACGTCATTATTCGATCGAAAAGTCAAATTAATTACTAAAGACAAAAATATAAGGTTCCAAGACAGAGCTACACTAAAATCCAAACCCATTATCTCGGATGAAGAGAGGAAAAGAAGATCGGAAAGACTGAAGAAGTACTGGGCTCTACGGAAAGAACAGCGTACGGGAAAATGATTGATTCAACGTACCCCAAAGAGGGTGAAACGAAAGAAGAAGAAGAAGAAGAAATCATCAATTAACCTTGAATTTAAATTTTATTATTCCTTTCTCTGGGCATTCGATTATCTTAAATAAATGAATTTCTGTAAGGTTATCCATTTTCTTTTTAGTTCTTTGTTTATTTAATTTTTTAACATTTTATCACGCTGAAGAAGTTATCAATGTAATAACGAAATATGTACGTATATTTTAGTTAGTAAACTACTTTTTAGTGTTTGACAATGCGGATCTTATAATTATAGAATAATATTCAGTCAATACGGATAATAGCTATACCATCTTCATAATTATTGTTGTGAATCTAATTTCGCCAAATAACTGACAAACGTGTTCTCACCTTGTTTATCAAAACAATAAAACTTCACATTATCAGTCTCACTTCTACAAGTGATGTTTTGTTGTAGCTTGAAAATGATCTGCCGATCGATACGTCGCTGACAATAAACAAGGTGAGAACACGTTTGTCGGTTATATGGCGAAATTAGATTCACAACAATCATTTTATCTACACACCGACGAAATTAAATTAATTAAACTAATTTTCATCTTCATAATGGTTAATATATACGCATTTTACTAAGTTCTTCTAAAAATTACTTACAACTTTTGTCTGAAAGAGAATTTGATATTACCCACCCTTACGCAAAGGGATGGGCGATAAGTTTCACGAATTTTGCTCGGTGCAATCTACATCCACCTTCCGGCTTGGAATAATACTTAAATCGACCGTCAACCGATAATTGTAAATAGACTGAGCAATCAGTTTTAATGATTCGTTAGGGATGCTGATGGATTGTTACTGTTTGGTGAATCCAGCCCTAAAAGTCTTTCGAATAAACTTTGCTGCGTACAATCCGTTTGAAGACATAATAACGGTGAAGTCAATCTGTTTAGGAGAGGTTGTGACAGGTTTTCTTTTCTTTTTATGAGCCGGAAAGAAAGAGTGAGTGGTAGGACATCTGACAATATAAATGGAAGTAGCACTAACATGACTTCGATAAATATTTCATTTCTAAAGCTATTGACATGGACTAAATGAAGACACTGGGCCTTGTAACAGGTGCGCTACATATGGCGCCACGCTCCGCTTCTCGCAGGGAGATTTATCTCTGAAGGGCGTGAAAACTGCTCGCTTGCTAAACTTTGGACTATGTAGCGTAGGGGTGAGCAAGGGACGACCTGTGGGCCAAATCAGGATTATCACCTCCGTTGATATATAATGATGATGACGATCACTGTTGTTTTAATTGGCCTAACATCTAGGTTATCGGCCCCTAATGGTTTGGGTGATAGTGAAAGATGAGATGAGAATGAAAACTATAACTAATATTAACTACAAACTTACAAACTAGAAGAAGAAATGGTAAAACAATAATGGATAAGGCAAATAAAGGACAGGAGGAAAAGAAATGCCCTCAAGCCTCGAAGAATGCGAATTGAGGGACTTGGAAAGAAGGAGAGCCATAAAAGGCAGATTGGAAAGTGAAAGAGGAGAGGGTCCGCCCCACAGGTAATAGATAAAAGGGGGAAAACCGGACCCAGCTCAGGAATCCCCCGGGGTCGCCAACTCCCGAACTCACCAGCCGTGAGCCCCTGAGGGTGTAGCAATATCTAGGGTGCACCAGAAGTGGTGGGGCTACATATACCCAGCCTCATTAAGGGCCTTGAGCACAAGGCAGGAGGTGAAAGGAAAAGAAAAAGAAGGCTGACCCCTCGCAGAAGGAGGGAATCAGAAAAGATGAGACAAGGGCCAATTAAGCCGGGAAAGGAGGAGACTCCCTAGGCCTTGGATACCCTAATACCGTCGGGGTCGGAAATGAACAAGAGTTGACTAAGGGAGGTCGACAGGAAAGAAGACAGAGAGGAGCACGGCACAAATAAGAGGAAGCAATGCCGGAATCAGCTGGGGTCCCGTGGTCGCCAACCCACGTCCCACTAGATGTGAGCCCCTGGGGGAATCTGTTGATATAAACTAGAGATACGTGAAAACCCCGACTTCAATTGAATCGCTTGTTATTGAAAGGCACATTTTTGCCAAATCTTTTTTACTGCGATTTTGCATCCTAGGAAACAAGATGTATGATTTGGTGTTGAATGGAGCCATGTACTGGCAGCGATTGTACCATTACCACGGCCGTCAATTTAGTTATTTCGTGTTTAAAGAAACTTGGTCAAGCAGTTAGTGCGTTTCAACACGAAGAAAATAACAGTTATTACCTTATTTTTCAGGCTTCCGGATACATAATTATGTTCCTTTAGAAATGAATGATAAATGTGAATGATATTCCCCGTTCAAAGGTTCTGCTCGTTCCATGTTACGTATTTTGTAAATAAAATTGTTAGCACAGTAACATACGGAACAATTCTATTTTGGTTCTTTTTATTTCGGCGTTTGTGTACACTTTCCACATACAAACAAAAAACTGCGTCTCATATTTCAGTACAAGAGCGGAAAGCAGTTTTTTGTGTTTATCTCAAAATTTTAAAAATTGAACTTAGTGACTTTCAACAACCAGAGATTCAATTGGTGACAACCCCACGACCGTGATGGGGAGCTACAGCAAGTCCAGAGTTCGTAGGTTCGAATTCCGGCTCTGGCAGCGATTATCCTAAGTATCGTTGTAATGCTCAAAACAATTTCTAGCAAAGTAGGGGTCCCCATTTTACTAAAAACGTAAAATTAAGTAATTTCCTCAATTTTGTGCCAACGTTGAAGGACTAAAGGACCCGGAAATGTTAAAAATATTGTGAGTCTTGGAGAACAATTAAATAAATTGCTTAATTTTAGGTATTTGCCTACTCTGTAGGCCTATAAATGTTTAGATATTGTGCCAATTGAGGGAGGTAGGCCTATACATTTTTCTCTCAAAACTCATTTTATTCCACCCATTTGGTCAATGGTCGTTGCTATCAAAAATCTTTAGCCTATAAAGAAACGATTTTGACTTTTATCTGAAGGATACTACGAACTTGCGACATTTCGTATAGGCCTACTACGAGTTATAGCGATAATTCACATTTTCAGAAAAGGCCCACCATTTCCAACCCATGTATATACAAGGAAAACATGTGTAATGGTATTCATAAACAAAAAAAGTAAATAAAAAACAGAAAATTAAAACGAAAACAAAAAGCAAAAAACCGTAAGCACAGAACAATAAACAATCGACAATGAACAAAAACAAAATAAAACAGAAAAAAACACAACATAAATACCGCAAGCAATAATGTAAGATATGAAATACAATCTCCCTCTCAAGGAGGGTTCTAAACTATGACTTAACACACAGCTTACTGTCCTGGAAGATCAGAGACGTTTCTTTTGCTTGTGCTGTATTTTTGTGTGTTTAGTTTGAACAATTTTCTGGTATTAACCTTTTTTATGCCAAGCATTTATGAGTTATGTTAAAATACCAAGCCAAGTGTCATAAAATTACGTATTTGATAAACATTATCTCCAATCTATAATTTTTAGAATGTTAATAGTTTCTTAGCAGGTACATATATTTTAATCGTATTAGATCTAAATTATTAATTCTTTATAATTCGTATTGGAAATTCTCCAAAATCGTTGTCATCAGACAAATATTTACTCTCCTACCTATCACTCGGTGTTAAAACTTTACTTATCTCCTCTTCATTCATAGAGCTACTCATATTTGTCGCCAAGTATCCGAATTAGCTGCGACTAAGAACCAAAAGAAACACTACTTCAAGAGATCGCACGCGCAGGAAGTCAGCACACTGCAGCATGTTCAATGTGTACATATTATTAATCCAGTTATTTATGGAATTCAACGCATCGATATATCCAGAGAGAGAGATTGATTCCCGCGTTGTTTTGGCTACAACTGCTTTGATTGCTTGTTATTGTCACATTTTGCCAACAAGTAAGAAACATCTTCTTTTCATTTGAAGGTTAAAAGAAACTATACCTGGACTAATTACCTGTCTCATACTCCAACTAGAAGGTGACATTCCATAAGAAGGTATTTTTGGCAAGTCATTCAATAATCATTCCACATAGAAGGCGACTACCAACAAGTAAGAAACATCTTCAGTTCATTTTGAAGGTTAGAAGAGGCTATATCAAGACACTTTTCTTGTCTCATATTCCACCATGCAACTTTTCATAAGAAGGACTATTTACTCGTCTCATACTCCAACTAGAAGGTGAAATTCCATAAGAGGATATTCTTGGCATGTCATTTGATAATCATTTCACATAGAAGGCGACTACCAACAAGTAGGAAATATCTTCAATTCATTTTGAAGGTTACGTACATATATGTTTTCTACACATTATGTTCGCATGCGAATCAGATAATCTACAAAGTGAAGTATCTTTTTGAAGTTATTGACTAATTTTTTGAGAGTATTTAATTACGTTTTATTTCTCTATAACAATTTTCAAATTGAAACGACTATTTACGTATCCTTTTTACATATCTGCTTTTTACGTAAAGAGAAGTCTATATTAATAGAATATCAAAATAGCATTTTTAAGGTATTTTTCCATTTGCATGTCAATTGTTATATTTGAATATTTCCATTATTTTAAATTTAAAACTTTTTGTATGGATATCCATTTTCTTGATACTGTTAATTAGGTCTACTATTTTTTTGACGCTGATGATGGAGTCATTGATATTCCTAAACATGTACGTTTAATACAGTAATTAAACCACATTCTTTAGTGTTTGACAAGGCGGTTTTAATAAGATAGTACTTTTAGTCAACACGGATACCATTGTCATAATGGCCAATGTTTACGCAATTTATGGAAAATAAGAAGAAACACTTTTATAAGAATATGGGGCTGATAGATCGGCCCATGCCATTTTTAGCAGAAGCTCCTTCAGTCAATATACGTGTATCTCCCTCTGGCACTATAAGGGTTAAGAATATAATAACAAATGGTTCATATTTCTGTACACCAAGAGTGTATTATTCATTTCAGTCAGAGCTTGACAATTGTATAAACAAGTGTCCTAACAACGTAATGTGGTTTGAGGTAAGGGAAGGAGCAGTGTAGATTTAGGATTGTAGATTTGTTCATTTCGCAATCTGTGTGTATTTTAAAGTGTCACTGAAGCATTACGTTTCATTTCAGCTAGAACTAGGACAAATGTATTGAAAAGTCCTCTACGCACGTACTGTGGTTTGAGATTAGGGAAAGAGAAATGCAGAACCAGAATGTAGATTGGTTCTTTTCGTGATCTGTGTATGTTTAAAAAGAGAACGTCTTTTTTTTTTCTTTGTGGGGAGATTTGTGGGTGGGGGAGGGTGGCATGAGGGTTAAAAAGGAAGAAAACAAGAAAAGAATGAGATACAGTATATACGGTCTAGATAAAACGTAAAGTGAGAGAAAGGGAGAAGGGACGGTATAGTACAAAGTTACAAAGAAGCCGAGATAAAGAGGAAGAGAGAAGAAAGTACCGTATCTGCGTAGTTGACATTCACTAGTTCTATGTGAGAGTGTACGTTTTCCTCCAATTCGAATCACTAAATTCCCTTCATCTGACGCTGTAAGAGTAAGCGGCAAGACTGCTTGCTACTCCTTCCCTTCCTCTGAAGCTATTTATTCGGATGCTGCAGCACAACATCTACTACCACCCTCTCTCAGTACAAAACAAGGAGATGAGACGAGGGTGGAACAAGGATTTACTTGGCGATGTTGTGCCATTCGCAGAGCAGAAGATATTTCTCAACCCGTCTGAAAGAGACAACAACCCCTTTCCCCCAAATTCCCATGTTCTTTTCATTTTATTTTATATTTCTCTCGGTGCTGTTTCTAGAGTTCTCCAAAAAGCAAATTTGCATAGGCAGAGACAGATTGTCTGGTCAGTTCAAACAAGAGAGACAATATCACTGCAAAAATGTTTAAAGAGAGAAGAGTAATTTAGGCAAGTGTTGTAATTTGTTTTACGTCCCTTTTAACAATTGCGGTCTTTAGAGACGTCAAGTTGCCTTAATTTCATCCCTAAGGTGGTCTATAACGTACCAGTAAATCTACTGACACGGCTTCCGCGCTTTTGCGCACCCCAAATGCCAACTGGCTGTGCCAGGATTTGATCCTACAACCATGGGATCAACAGGCTATAACGTTGCCGCTGAGCCACGTACCTATTAACCAGTGGCATGAGGTAAACATAGGCGGGGGAGTGGGGGAGTGCGTAGACCAGTCAATATAGGAGCTGAGCATTTAATTCAAATGATATTGGGTTTGATTCCCACCCAAATAATGCATTTTGGAACCATAGCTACTACTTTTAGAAACGCAAATGTCCCTGAGGTACACTCAGTCTACAACATTCGTAAATGAGTAGCAGGGTAATTCCTGGGAGCAAAGGCAGCCGGGCATGGAGCTGACATATTTATCCCATCTCGTGTCGATATCAGGAAGGGTGGAAGCCTCTACCATCCACTGCTCCATGGATTGTATGGAGTGGACTTTGCATTTTATAAGGTGCGTTCAAAAAGTAACGAGCCGGAGGCTGGAATGCGCAGACCGGTGACTACATCGGCTAATCGTGGCGTGTGTAACGAGGTGTGGTTCCGACCAGAGCGTCGGAGGTCACAGCCCGTCACTAGAGGGCACGCGTGCACGTCACGTGACGATACAAAGCGAGCAACAGCATGCATCAATCATCCAACGCTGCCATTCGCATTGCAAACAGTGACATGGAGGCGTCAACCGAAGAGCAAAGAGGTGTTGTTCGGTTTCTGACAGCGGAAGGAGTAGGGGGAACGCACATTCATCGCCGAATGCCACAAGTGTACGGTGAACACGGCATGTCCCTTGTAAGGGTCAAGGCGTGCCACAAGCGCTTCAGGGAAGGACGGGTGTCGTTAGCCGATGATGACCGGTCTGGGGCACCCCTCTGCGTTACCGATGATAACGTCCAGCTGGTTGATGCACTCATTACCCAGGACAGCCGAGTGACAGTGAACGCCATAGCCGCCATAGCACGACAATGCACGACCTCATACGGCCAACACAGTCGCGGCACTCGTGCAGAAATTCAAATGGGAGGTTCTCGGCCACCCTCCTTACAGTCCAGACCTCTCTCACTGTGATTACGCCATGTTTGGTTCCCTGAAAAGGGCTCTGCGGAGCCAACGATTCACCTCGGACGCCGACGTCCAGCTGTACGTGGGGAACTGGTTCACATCGCAGCCCAGGGAATTTTATGAGACAGCTATTCACCGCCTCGTGTCATAGTGGGACAAGTGCCTCAACAGCCAGGGCCAATACTTCTATCATACAGGTAGTGGTTTTTGTAATTATGCCTCCGGCTCGTTACTTTTTGAATGAACCTTACAGTAGGTAGAAATTAATACATTGTGGGGCGTATTGGCCCATTGATGAAGCTGATTGCCTCCTATCCTGTCATTTATTTATTATTGCCACTGTGGGTGAGTGGTCAACGTGTCGGTCTACTAACCCCCTAGCTTGCAGGTTCGCTCCTGGCCATGGTAAGTGATTTTTGAACGGCGGAAAAAATTACGACACCATATCATACGATGTCAAAGAACCCATTTGAATTCAGTAGGCCGTATTCATAATGGCAAAGGTAATCTCGGGAGTTTCCGCCAACACAAAGTTCCTCATTTCTCTACTAGAAAGCGCTATAGTGTTCAAGGAGCTTAGATATCTAACTTCCTTGACATTCATAGTTCTTCAAGGAACAACGAAATTCGACATGTAAGCTACCCTCTGGATGTCAAATAACAAAGCTTGCACCCGGCACCCGAGGCCATACGATATTATTATTATTATTACTAGCTGACCTGTGCGAGAAATCTCGCATATCCATAAACCACACTTTCCCCAATAGGTTTATAATGAGAGACTTAAGGAGAAAGGTTGTTATGTTTCTATTGCAACCAAATTATTATAGAACACTATTTACATTTCAGTTAGAATTCCAAGTTATACGTTCCCTGACTTAAGAAGGCAATCACTGAAAATTGGATCATCATAACACTCCCGGTTATTCGATATTAATGAAATTATACGATTTGAGTACCCATTCCTTTGATTTACTGTTTCTGAAATCCGTGCAAAATGATAAAGGAAAGACCTCAGAATGATACAAGTAGTTCCGGGAAGAACTATACAGCCTATTTTCATATATCCTACTTACGTTAATTGCCACTATCAACATACAAAATTTCAGTTTGATTGCTGCAATAGATTAGTAGATATTGTGAACCGACTAAATATTTCGGTTGGTCGCCATATTGGACTTCATATAATTATATAGGTCCTAGAGTTATGTACTGTTACATGAAGATTATTGTGTACGTGTAGCATTCAAACTTCAATCGCATGATTAGGACACAAGAAGTAACAACGAGATTTTAAAATTTCGCACAGCTGCCATCTTGTGGTTATGGAAACAATTGAAATAAATTAGATGCCAGTGGATTAAGGATTTACTGTAACAAGTTTCACTGCACTCGGATGGTTAAATTACGAGAAACGTCCATGTGAATATTTATATTTCGTGTCGCCGCCATGTTGGATTTGTGATCACCAGGTTATTGAAAGTTCTATTGGTGAACTTATGTTCATAGCCCCTATGAACATAAAAATATTATGTTTGATTGCTATAATAAATTCGTAGATATTCAGAGCCGTCTAAATACTTCGGATGGTCGCCATGTTGGATTGTTAAGTGTATAGGCCACAGAGTCATGTATCATTAAAGGAAAATTATTGGGTAGGTTCATTATTCAAACTTTCACTTCGATCGCATGATTAGGACACAAGAAATTAAAACTTAATTTTAAAATTCGCACAGCCGCCATATTGAGGTTATGTAAACAATTGAAATAAATTAGATACCAGTGCATTACAATGTGTGTAAACAAATCGTGTACCAAGTTTCATTGCGTTTGGAACATTACATCGCGAGAAAGGTCTCTTTAAATTTTCAAATTCGCTTGGCCGCCATGTTCGTTTTGTAGTTAACCGGTTTTTGAAAACCTTATAGATGAACCTCCAGTAGTGCCTTTTTTCTCCGTATAAAATTTCAGGGTGATACCGCTAATAGTTTTAGAGATATAGAATGCCGGTGAAATATTTCGCACACCCGCCATGTTGTGGTTATGTAAACAACTGAACGAAGTTAAATTTCGGTGCATTACAATGTGTATTAAACGTATACTGTACCAAGTTTTAATGCGTTTGGTTGGTTAAATCGCTACAAACGTCTATTTATACGTCGCAACTTCGCTTGGCCGCCATGTTGGTATTGTAGTTACCAGTATTTCAAGAGCCACATAGGTGAACTTCTAGTAGTTCCCTTTATCGCCGTAAAAAATCTAGGGTGATATCGGTAATAGTTTCGGATATATTAAATATTGGTGTAATATTTCGCACAGCCGCCATGTTGGATTAGTGAGACGTAACAAAATTTGAAGGGCAAGGTCAGGGTCGCCCGGAATAGTGCTATGAACTTACCGAGTTTCAATGAAATCGCTCCAGCCGTTTATAATTTATTAGGGGGACACACACACACACTTCACACACACACACACGCACACTCACACGGACAAAAGGTGATCTCATAAGCCTATTTTTTCAAAATTGAAAATAGGCTAAAATTGACATGAAACGGGCGTCACAGCGACCAAAATGTGATTTGGACAGCAATTATGGAGCGTATTTTGCTACAGCAACAATATCTACAAATCGCACACTTCGTACATTTTTTGAAAGTCATTTTTTTAAAGAAATTATTGATATTTATGGAATTAGAGTGCAATTCGTCACTGCTAATGTCTATTCTTTTGCATTTGAATGCTCATTTTCACGATCGGTCACTAGAGATTGCCGCAAGAGGGATCTATACTTCTGAAATAATATATATGATTATTATTATTATTAGCCTACTTTTCACTTTTTGAAAAAATGAGGAAAAAGTAGACTTATGAGATCGGGCAAATGTGTGTCTGTCTGTCTATCTGTCTGTGTGTGTGCCCCCCCCCCCCCTATCAACTCCTAAACGGCTGGAGCAATCGAAACAAAATTTGGTGGGAGTAAAGATCTATACCAGAATATCTCACGGCCATATTTGATAATGATGTCAGTGCCCCCAACTGCTGAAATATCGCAATTGAAATCTGAGCTCCATGTTGGATATCTTGGGAGGTATGAATGGGAGCTATTTCAAAATCGGCACACGTATAGATAATAATATTGCAGTTTAATTTCCAGGAACCCATACATGGCAGTGTTGCCAAAATGATTATAGGCCTGCTGATAGGTCCAATTTTAAACACATGTAACTTCTCTACTATCATTTGGATTTCAACCAAATTTAGGGTGTGCTATGTGTACCATAACAGATAAGACTAAGCCGATTCTTCAGAGTAACCAGGGCTGCCAACTGTTAGTAAATGCTGTCTCTAGTTTTGTTACCCTAATATCAATATATCAGAAAGTAGGCAAGCCAATAGCTCTAAACTTTGCACACGTATAGTACCTGGCATTCTAGATTAATTTGGAGTAACTAATATACGTCACTGCTGCCAACATGATTCTAAGCCTGCTGATAGGTTCAATTTTAAAATACATGTAACTTCTATACTTACCAATGGATTTCATTCAAAATTGACACAACAATAGATCATATTATTTCAGATTATTTCTGACCAATGCATCTATGTCATTGTTGCCAACATGATTTTACGCGCACTGTTAGATCCAATGTTTAACTGCATGTGACGTCCATGCTACCCATTGGACTTCAACCAAATTTTGTATTCTGTACCTTAAAAGATGGAACTAAGAATATATTCAGTCACCAGGGCTGCCAACTGTAGTTCTCTATTAGGCTACATTATGCCTGGTATACAGTATTTCGAACTAATTAGTAATTTCGATATTACCAACTTAATTTCGTGATTATTCTAGATAGATCCATATAGATTAATCATTGGCATGAATCTTAAATTTTAAGAAGAGTAGGCTCTTTAGTTCGTCACGGAACTTCTTGTTTTTTATTAGTTCAGCCATTTTTCTTTTCAGAAAGGACCAGGGAAAGGATTTTGGAAGGAAATCAGCCGTGGACCTATTGAAAGGAACCATCACGGTATTTGCCTGGTGTTGAAAATAGGAAACTACGAACACCATTTTCAGGACGGCCGAGGGATTCAAACCTTCGCTCTCCCGATGCCAGTAAGGCATGAGTTAGCGCGTGAGCTCTCTCGGCCACCGTGGCCGGGGTTATTCTAATTATTATTTATTGTTCTTTTAAGGGGAGGAACAACGAGGTCATATGCTCCTCTTCCTATCATGGCAGACCGCGTTTGATTCCCGGTTAATGCAAGTGATACTTCCGAAGTGAAATGTCACATCCGTTACTGTTACTAACTGTCAGGTAAAAGTACTAGCTTCCTTCCTTCTTTCCTTCCTTCCTTATTTCCTTCCTTCCTTCTTTCCTTCCTTCTTTCCTTCCTTCCTTTTTTCCTTCCTGCCTTCCCTTTTTCCTTCCTTCTTTCCTTCCTTCTTTCCTTCTTTCCTTCCTTCTTTCCTTCCTCATTTCCTTCCTTCCTTCCTTCCTTCTTTCCTTCCTTCTTTCCTTCCTTCCTTCCTTCCTTCTTTCCTTCCTTCTTTCCTTCCTTATTCCTTCCTTCATTCTTTCCTTCCTTCTTTCCTTCCGTCTTTCCCTCCTTCTATCCTTCCTTCCTTCTTTCCTTCCTTCTTTCCTTCTTTCTTTCCTTCTTCCTTTGTTCATTCCTTCCTTCTTTCCTTCCTTCTCTCATTCCGTCCCTCCTCCCTGCATTCCCTCCTTCGTGCTTTCCTTCCTACCAACATTCCTGCTTTCCCTCCTTCCTTCCATTCTTCCTTCGTTCTTTCCTTCCTTCGATCCTCCTGCCTTCCCTCCTTCCTTCCTGCTTTCCCTCCTTCCTTCCGTTCTTCCTTCGTTCATTCCATGTTTCCTTCCTTCTTTCCTTCCTTCCCCCTGTCCTTCTGTCCTTCTGTCCTTCTTTCCCTCCTTCCTGCCTTCCTTACAGCTTTCCCTCCTTCCTTCCATTCTGCCTTCCATCCATCCTTCCTTCCTTCCTGCCTTCTCTTCTTCCTGTCTTCTCTCTTTTGTGCCTTCATTCCTGCCTGCCTTTCTTGCTAACTGCCTTCCTTCCCGCCTTTCCTCCTCTTTTCCTGGATTTCATTTACAACGTCAATAAATCCAGTAAAATTGGGCTGTCTTCAGTGTCTTTCAATCTCTTTCCCACTCGTTATGTGCTATTATCATCTAAAGGAAGAGCACACGGACAAAAGGTGAGACATTCCAGAAGTTTATTTTTCTCTCCCTGAGTCTTAATATGCGTGCCGTTTATTGATTTAAGACGCCCCTCACCTCAATCCGTTTGTGCTGAAGAGGGAAAGGAAGTCTTCTAATTCAACATCCGGCCGGTGAATATAAGAGGAGGTCTGTGCCTTGGAAGATTATTGGGTATGACCTTCCATTTTACCTCCCCTATCACATTTTCATATAAAAAACTCACCCCAGGGACCCGGATATCAAGGGATGAGGGTTATTAATGATGAGATTCCAGCTTAGCCCATTGCATTGCTTCCATATATTAATACCAAGCTCCTCTCCTTCATCTTAGACATCGACGTCACTTGGGTCAACTCTGGACCTCTTCCAACCCCCATATAGCCTTCGTTGGTTATTTCCTTAGTTTAGGGGCTGCGACAACGCGGTCATGTAGCCCCGTGTATTTTGGGTGTGTGTAGAATCTGTCTGATTACCGGTGTTAATATTGTGATGACTGTATTAGTGTGTGTTATCTGTTTTAATTTCAAGTAGTTCCTACTTATGCCACCAAACGCCACCATCAACGACTAATAGTTCAGAACTTAGCCATCAGACGCCACCGCAGTCGGCTCTTGGCAACGAACGTAGGAACCTAAGAGCGTTGTTTACATTCTTAACCAATACAATTTAGCTTCACACAGGTGTAATTAGTGGAAGGTTCTTTAACATGCCATAAATCTATGACATGGGACCGCCAGCTTTACTTCCCCTCCGAAGGAAGGCATACTGAGGGATTTTGAACACTCTTAAAAAATCCGACGACCCATATAGCCTCATGGTGTTGTGGTTAAAGTTCTTAGCTGACATTCCTGAGAGCACGGATTCGATTCCCAGTGGACCAAGTGCTCGAACGGAGTTTAATTAACAATGTGAGCACAACTGAGGAGAAGTGGTGCTTCGGTGGCGTAGTTGGTAGCATGCTGAACTGATGTGCCCAAGATTGAGGGTTCAAACCCGACCGACGTCGTCGGATTTTTGAGAGCGTTAAAATCTTTCAGCATGCCTTCCTTCGGAGGGGAAGCAAAGCCGGCGGTCCCATGTCATAGATTTATGGCATGTAAAGAATCCTTTCACAGACTAAACTTGTGTGAAGCTAAATCTCTAGGTTAGATTTCGTTGGAACGTTCTATCAAAGTTCCGACGTTTACCACTAGGTATCAGTGACAACTGGTAGCGAAAGTTGGAACAACTTGGAATTCAATGGCACTTGTAGCTAACCCCATGGGTGTCCGCATGAAGCAGCTACAGCCTCTGGCGAGTCGAACATGTCCTCGGACACTCCCTGCTCTAAAAGCCATACGATAAATAAATAAATAATAAATAATAAATGATAAATAATAAATAATAAATAATAAATAATAAATAATAAATAAGGAGAAGTGGTTTCCAATCTCACATAAAACAATCCTTTAATTAGTTTTCCGTAAATTTCTATTTCTACTTCAGGGAAATTACGAGGTGATTTCTCATTTAAAGTCATGGAAGCCTCCTTCCTAAATGCTAACCTCAATTATAAATACACACATTACTGCAGATGGTATTCATTGAAGTGATTGTTGCTTTAAAAGGCAATATCTGTAGGTCATCTGCTCCTAGTAGTAAGGATGATTAATGAAAACTACTACTGTCGACCAAAGTATTATGTGCACTCGAGTTTGAAGGTCGTTTGTGAAGTAACCAATAGACCTACATAAAATCCAATAACATCACCATTTCCGTCGTTCTATTTTACGTTAGTTCATGTAGGTTTGGAATTTTTAATTTATATTTCAATATTTTTTATCGCAGTTGGAACACAAAAAGTGCACGTTTTTAAGCGTGTTTCAACCATGCGTCACATTTAAGATTTATTATCTCAAAAACCTGTCATCAGATTGAATCCAAATTTTAACACAATATGCATAAGAATGTTGTATAACTGGTTTATTAATTTCAAAATGTTGTGTGTCCAAAAAACAAAGTTGTTATCATTTTTGCAAGGTAACTTTTTCTCGGCTCGGGGTGGTTGGAAAATATAGTTCTTGATCGCGTTGGAATCCTTATACATCAGAAAGTTATGCTGTATGACTGTGAAATACGAAAATTAATTCACTTATTTTATATCGGTTTGTATTTGTAGGGGGAAATAACACATGGTACACCAGATAGCCTCTCCGGGAAAAGCTGTACAGAATTGCTGTGATGGAGCCCATCACTTCCGAGCGAGGCACGCCATGATGCGTGATGGGCTCAGTTTCGGCAACGCTGTACAGCTTTTCCCGGAGCGGCAAGCTGGTGAACCATGTCTTATTTCCCCCTACAAATTCAAACTAATATAAAATAAGTGAATTAATTTACGTATTTCACAGTCATATAGCATAACTTTCCGATGTATAAGGATTCCAACGCGACCAAGAACTACATTTTCCAACAACCCCAAGCCGAGAAAAAGTTACCTTACAAAAATGATAATAACTTTGTTCCTTGAACACACAAAATTTTGAAATTAATAAACCAGTTATACAACATGTCAGTGCATAATGTGTTAAAATTTGGATTCGATCTGATGACGAGTTTTTGAGATAATAATTCTTAAATTTGACGCATGGCTGAAACACGCTTAAAAACGTGCACTTTTTATGTTTCAACTGCGATAAAAAAATATAAATTAAAAATTCCAAACCTACATGAACTAACGTAAAATAGAACGACGGAAATGATGATGTTATTGGATTTTACGTAGGTCTATTGGTTACTGCAAAAACAACCATCAAACTCGAGTGCACATAATACTTTGGTCGACAGTAGGTCATCTGCTCCGAGTAGTAAGGGTGATTAATGAAAACTACTATTATTATTAGTACTAACTTGCATTCTGGAAGAGAAACGGGGCAGAAAGAAAGGGTGTAATAACAGACGGGGAAAATACATATCCTCATCTTTCGAACAATGAGGACTAAATGACTTGGGAAGCAGTACCATGAGAGGCAGCGAAAATTGATAAAAGAGCTTTCAACCAAGGGTGAATGCAAAATGAGGGAAAACGGACCCAGCTCAGTGATCACTCGGGGTTTCAAAATCTCCAAATTTCCTTCGAGGAATAGTCACTTGATTTTTAGTGGTTTAAGTAGTACGATTCCGACATTACCAGTAGTTTTGGAGATTAGAATCTAAGTTCTTATTGGAATGTTTCTCCTTACCGCAACACTTCATGTACATTCTCTCAGCTGGCTGCGTAGCTCAGCAGTAACGTTCTCGCTTGCTTATCCCAAGGTTACAGGATCGAATCCTGGCGCAGTCAGCAGGCATTTGAGGGTGCGCAAATGTGAGGGAGCAGTGCCAGTCGATATACTGGCACGTTAAAGATCCCCTTCGGGGCAAAATTCCGGCACTTGGGAGTCTCTAAAATGCCACAGTAGTTAAAAGGGACCTAAAACAAATAACATTATTATTATTATATTCTTTATTTACTCATCTTACAGTTAGTAACATGAACCATATCGGTACATTGCGTACAAGAAAATGAGTCAAGTAACACTTAAGCCTATAGCATACATTTTCGAACTATACGGTATTATTGTTATTATTATTATTATTATTATTATTATTATTATTATTATTATTATTATACTTTCTCACCCTCTCCTTTTTAATGTTTTAAACAGCGGTAACGTTGCGAGTTCGAATTAGATTGTCATTGGATTTACTGGCTTGTTAAACATCCACTAATGGTGAAATTACAATACCCTGGCGGGTTTAATCCCAAAGTAGTTAAACGGGACGTACAGAAAAATCCATAACATAACACACAGCACTAATAAATATGGTTATCAGCTATTATCTTGTAAAATCCCAGTTATCGGAAATATTATTAATATTGGTATATTGGCTCTCACGGCCCGTGAATTAAAACTCGACAATTTTTGAGAATTATGCCGTGTCTTGTGTGGGGTTTCCCCGTCCAGGCGGGAAGCACCAAGAACACGCTGATGAGCCAGCTTAGTGTTCCTAGGCAAAACCCCACACAAGACATGGCATAAACCTAGAAAAATTGCTGAGTTTTAATTCACTGGCCGCGGAAGCCAATATACCATCTTTTGGAACCCTTTATCGGAAGGTGAAAGGCTTTTAGCTCTCGCACGTGCGCTTCATAAGAAGGGAGGTAGTGCACAGTTCGCTACTCCTGTGGGGGTCCGGGAGGCGAGCACCAAGAGCCCGCTGATGAGCCAGCTTAGTGTTCCTAGGTGAAACGCCACACAAGACACGGCATCAACCTAGAAATATTGCTGATCTTTAATTATTAATATACTTTTTTTTGCCTACTTTTCACATTTTGCAAAAATGAGGAAAAAGTAGACTTATGAGATCGATCCGGGCAATTTTGAGTGTGTGTATGTGTGTGTGTGTGTCTGTCTGTCTGTCTGGCTGGCTGGCTGGCTGGCTGGCTGTGTGTATGCCCCCCCCCCTTATCAACTCCTAAATGGCTGAAGCAATCCAAACAAAACTTGGTAGGAGTAAAGATCTATACCTGAATATCTCACGGCCATATTTGAAAATTATGTCAGTGCTTCCAACAGCTGAAAAATCGCAATTGAAATTTGAGCTCCATGTTGGATATCTTGCAAAGTTTGAATGGGAGATATTTCAAAATTGGCACACGTATAAATAATAATATTTCAGTTTAATTTCCAGGAGGCCATATATGGCAGTGTTGCCAAAATGATTACAAGCCTGCTGATAGGTCCAAATTTGAAATGCATATAACTTCTACACTGTCAATTGTAATTCAACCAGATTTCGTATGTGCTATGTGTACATAAACGGATATGACTGAGCGTATTCTTAAGAGCAACCAGGTCTGCCAACTGTTAGAAAATGCTCTCAATTTATTTTATCCAAATTCCAACACATCAGAAAGTATGCAAGCCGACAGCTTTAAACTATGCACACGTATAGTACCTAACATTCTATATTAATTTGGAGACCTCTATACGTAAGTGCTATCAACATGATTCTAAGCCTGCTGAGAGGTCCAACTTTAAATACATGGAACTTCTATACCATCATTTGGATTTCAACCAAATTTCGTATGTGCTATGTGTACCATAACAGATATGACTATGCGTATTCCTAAGAGCAACGAGGGCTGTCAACTGTTAATAAATGATGTCTCTATTTTTTTTTGTTACCGGTACCCTAATATCAATATATCAGAAAGTATGCAAGCCAATAGCTTGGAACTTTGCACACGTATAGTACCTGGCATTATAGAATAATTTTGAGTATCTAATATCCGTCACTGCAAACAACATGATCTAAGCCTCCTGATAGGTTCAATTTTAAAATGCATGTAACTTCTATACTAACGAATGGATTTCATTCAAAATTGTCACAACAATAGATCGTATTATATCAGATTATTTCTAACCAATACATGCATGATATTGTGGCCAACATGATTTTACGCGTGCTGTTAAATCCAATGTTTAACTGCATGTAACGTCCATGCTATCCATTGGACTTCAACCAAATTTTGTATTCTGTACCTTAAGAGATGAGACTAAGAATATATTCAGTCACCAGGGCTGCCAACTGTAATGCTCTATTTGGCTACATTATGCCAGGTATAGGCCTACAGTATTTCGAACTAATTAGAAATGTCGATATTATCAACTTAATTTCGTTATTATTCTAGTATGATCCATATTGATTTATCATTGGCAAGAATTTTACATTTTAAGAAAAGTAGGCTCTTTATTTCATCACGGAACTTCTTGTTACATTTGAAGTGAGCCTCTATGGGTTGCATATTAACAATCAACTTCATTTGCGTAGTTTTTAACCATTTGTCGAAATTCAAATCTGGCGTTGAATTTCGTTTCTGTAATTTCCATCATGTCATTCTCATATTCTTGGAACCTTCTCCGTTTGGTTGTCTTTGGCTTTGAGAAATTCCAGATTTTCTTGGTCAGATGGTCATTAGGCATACGGAAGATGTGCCCTTAGAACAGCAAGTACTTATTTTTGATGGACGACTTTATTGGTTCTATCTTGGTGTTTTGTACCTCATTGGATCTTAATCGTATCTGGCCGTCGATCCATATGTTGCATTTTATTATTATTATTATTATTATTATTATTATTATTATTCAAGAGAGAAATATTCTGAGAAAGATCTACGGGCCAGTTCAGAAAGAGGGAATATGGATGAAGAGACCGAAAATAGAACTGTACAAACAGACAGAGACGATTACAAACAACATAAGGAAAAGAAGGGCAAAATTTTATGGACATATACATAGGATGACCGAAGACAGACTGACCAAGAATTTTTTTAATATAGTTACGAATAGCACACTAAAAACCAATTGGGTAAAGGGAACCGTGGAAGACCTTAAGAAACTAAACATCTCTACAGAAGACATCGCAGACAGGAGCAAATACAGAGAAAAAATTAGACTATAGAAGTTTGAGCAAACTCCCAAAGAGAGACAACCAGCAAAGAGGTGGACAGAAGAGAGAAAGAGGAATCATAGTGTGTATATGAGAGGTTTTTGGGGAAAAAAAAGAAAGGTCCAGAATGAAACATGAAAATTGATTGTGTTGTAACGCTCTCCTTATGGGGATTTAACGAATAAATAAATAAATAATACTTATTATTATTATTATTATTATTATTATTATTATTATTATTTATTACTATTATTATTATTATTATCATCGTTTAGGTCATCTAGAGACCACGAGCCAATTTCAATGCTTTGTCCTTTGCTGATCCTTGTTCTTCCTCCAATATTCCTTCATCATCTCACTATGTTTCCTCTTTCTTTCCTCGGACCATTTCAAGCCGGTTTTTCCTTCCTCTCTTGAAATCCTTCCATTTTTAACACTTTTTGCCTAAAATTATCTCTATGTGGTGTATCTTCTTCTCTGATATTGTTTGTTTCCAAATCCTTTTGGACTTCTTGTACCCAGGTTGTTGTAGACATTTTGTTCCACAGACTGTCATCCATCCTGTACAAATGTCCAAAAGATAGCAATCTCCTCTTCCGTATTGTTTCTTATAGGTATTCCATTGTTCGATATTTTTCATCATTAACATCTTAATTTACAGAACTCTGCAGTTTTTAAGGAACCGAGTATTTTGCGTCTAATTCTTCTTTCTACTGCTTCTAAATTATCAAATTTGTAGTTCAGTACGGGACATTCACTCGCATACAGGCATTCCGGTTTTGCTACGGTGTTGTAGTTCTGTATTTTAAGATCTTTAGACAAACACTATTTGTTGTAGGTATTCCTAGTTATGCCACACGCTCTTTCCATCTTTCGTATTAATAATATTTTTATTATTATTATTTTGAATCGTTATTCCCGTCACTGAAGAGTTATTGAATCTATCTTGCTTTCTTGTCCTTCTAAATCCTGTCCATCTTCTCGCTAAGGCTGTTGATGCGCTCCTCCATTCAGATTCTGTTGATGTAACGTTTATATGGTTTAGAGGGTTCAGATGGTCTCAAAATTGATGATTGTCAACGAGTTCCCGAAATGTAGTCCTGTAGACTACCACATCACTTGAGATGTCTTATTTTCTTATTTTCAACTTCAAGCAGCTAGTTACTCTTAGCTTTCACTGAGAGAGTAATACACTGAAGAAGATGGAAATTGCAACACCCGGAAAGAGTGGTGCTACATTGCTGCAATTGAACATGCAGGACGAGTGTTCGGTTGTGATTCGATGATTACACTTTCAGGTCCCTTTGGCCGCAAGTTTGGACAACAATCAATACAGGATGTGCCCACCCCGAGCTGCAATACATTGATGAATTCGGCGAGGCATGGAGTCAATAAGGCCCTGGATCGCTTTCTGAGGAATTGTGGCCCATGCTTGCTGCACTGCACGGGTCAGTTGTTCCAGAGTTGTGGGGGGCTGAGGACGGTTGGCCAGTTGTCGACCCATCATGTCCCACACATGCTCAATAGGACTGAAGTCCGGGGATCTGGCGGGCCATTCTAAGGTTGTGATGTCGTGGAGAGCTTCTCTGGAGATACGTGCAGTGTGAACCCGGGCATTGTCCTGTTGAAACATCCCATTAGCAATGTTCGCCTTCATAGGGACAACCACTGGATTGAGTACCCTATCAACGTACTGTCGAGCAGTCATAGTGCCCTCAACAAGCACTAATTGTGATTTCACATTAGAGCCAAGAGCTCCCCAGACCATAATGCTTGGTGTTGGCCCTGTGTGCCTCTCGACAATAAGGTCTGGGGCCCCTCTGCCCGGTACGTCGGTGCAAACGATTTCGGCGATCACTGCGGGCAAGACAGAAGCGCGATTCATCAATAAAGATGACCCTTGTCATTCGTCGACCCACGTCGATCGTTCTCGACACCAGGCCAGCCTTACACGTCGCTGTTGTGGGGTCAATGGAACACCTTCTGCAGGGACACCGGATCGTAAGCAAGCTGCACGCAGGCGATTACCAACTGTTTGTTGTGTAACGTGGGGTGCCAAAGCTGCTCGAATTTGCGCTGCTGGTGCATGTGGTTCCATCCGGGCCATCCGAATGATGTGGCGATCCTCTCTTACAGCTGTCTATCGCGCTGGGCCTGTGCCAGGTCTACGAGTGTGTGTACCTTCATTTGACCACTGCTGCCATACACGTTGTACCGTAGATGCCTGTCGGCCAACACGTGCAGCGACAGTCCTTAGCGATAATCCAGCCTCACAGAGCCCAATTATCCAAGCCCTCTCAAACGGCGACAGTTGTTGATAGAGTGCTCTTCTCTGTCGTCGAGACATGTTTGACGGGGAACATTTCACTGCACAGACTGCAAGTCAACTATGCTAAACCAGAGTCCGTATACTGGAGTTGATTCCTCCGCGACCAATCACGTGGGGAGATCTGTAGCAACAATCCAATGGGTCTGAAACTTTGATCGTTTACAAACCTACATGGCATCGTTCCATATCTTAAAAATCAACACAAACGACCAATGCCTTCATGGTGTTGCAATTTCCATTTTCTTCAGTGTATTTATAATTCTTGTAGTCAGCCTGTGATCACTCATTCTGAGAATATGTCGATAAAATTTCATATGTATTTTTCTGAATGTATCCAAATTTTCTCGGAATACTGATTGACGAGGCTCCAGGGATTTCCTGTTCATCTAAAGTATTATTATTATTATTATTGTTTTCTGGGATATGATATTGTTTCTCTTACGATGTTTATCAACGGAATAAGACAGTTAAGGTGATAAAGAAGAGCGAAACCGTTTTATTCCCGTACAATAATCTGCGAGTCGTTCATTGATTTAAGACGTTCCCGAGTGTTGAAGAGGGTCGTCTCTCCCCCCTTCTGGGTGGCGAATATAGGAAGAGATTAAACGTTAAGTCCTTCTTACTTTGTGCCTCAGTAACTGCCGTACAATCCCCCAAAGACTAATACCAACCTGGGTTGGCGACCACGGGACCTCAGCTTAGTCCGGCATTGTTTCCACTTACTTGTGCCAGGTTCCTCTCTTTCTTCTTTCCTGTCAGACTTCTTTGGTCAACCCTTATTTTCTTCCAACGTCCATGGTATTGGGGTATCGGAGGCCGCCTTAATTGGCACTTGTCTCATCTTTCCTGATCCCTCATTATTCGAGGGGTCATACTTCGTGTTTTTCTATTCATGGCATCTAATGCCTTCTGCTCCAGACCCTAAAGGAGGCTGGGTGTGTATAGTGCACGCTGGATAGTGCTACACCCTCAAGGGCTCACGACTGGTGAGCTTGGGAGCTGGCGACCCCGAAGGATTCATGAGCTGGTCCCGGTTTTTTCCCCTTTCATTCATTGCCTTTGGAATGGACCCTCCCCTCATTCCCCTTTATTTTCTGCCTTTCATGGCTTTCCTTCATTCTAAGTCCCTCAATTTTCATTCCTCGAGTGTTGAGGCCATTTCTTTTCTTCCTGTCTTTTATTTAACTTTCTCCTTTCCTTTTGTTTTCCAATTGTGGATCTACTCTGTACACCGGTTCCGTTTAATGAATGTTTCTATTTTTTTCCCATCGTCAATATCACCTAAACTATAAGAGGCCGATAACCTTGATGTTATGCCTTTTAAACCAATAATTATTACCATCACTGTCGTCACTCTGTAAGACTTCAATTGGAATTGGAAGCACCTGGTGGGTACCTTTCATTATAAGTAATATTTCTTTGCTGAAGGATCTCATTTTCCTGGCTATGGAAAGAACGCTATGTAGTTATTCATCTTACTGAGTGGAAGACAAAATATTGATCATTGTTTCCCATTATTACTCTCAGGGGAAAAACAACAGGCACGGGGAGGAAAAGGCAGGGCTTTATTGGAAGTCGCAAATAGTCGTATTTATATAAGAGAAAAGTCGAGATACTTTACGAGGGCGGATTGAAAATTATTTGCCCCTATTTTTTCCTCAAAAGAAAGAAATACATACAGGCAATTAATGTTCTACGCACCTTAGAGTATTTTTCCACATAGTTAAAACATTTGACCCGTCATAGCACTAAATTTGAGATGCCCCTATGGTAGAATTCAGCTGGGTGACTGTGGAACCATCGTCGGACTGCTGTCTTGGGGTCATCGTTGCACGTGAAGGGGGGGAGACGACCCTCCTCAACACTCGGGAACGTCTTAAAACAATAAACGACTCGTAGATTATTACACGAGAAGGAAACAGGTTCTCTCTTCTTTATCACCTTTACTGTCTTATTCTGTTCTGTGGAACTTCATATTCATTATCACCCAAACTACAGTATAAGTGGCCGATAACCTAGATGTTATGTCCTTTAAACCAAAAATTATCACCATCACTGCCGTGCACCCAGTACATCTTCAATTGGAATTGGAAGTACTTGATGGGTACCTTTTATTATAAGTAACATTTCTTTTCTGAAAGATCTTATTTTCCTAGCTTTGGTGTTATTGATCTTACAGAGTGGAAGACAGAATCTTGATTGTTGTGACCCATTATTACTCTCAGGGGAAAAACAACAGGCACGGGGAGGAAAGGGCAGGGGGTTATCACTGTGAATCACTGTCCTGTCAGAAACTCTTTCATCGGACCAAGGCAACGCGAGACCAATGTGGCAACCAGAACCGCTAAAAAACTCCGGGTCATTTCCCTGGGAGAATCTGGACCACCCACTAACAGTCCGGACCTCGCCCATAGTTATTTCCACGTTAAGGTGTATAATTACTTTGTAAATGTCGCTTGTTCCAAAAATCCCATGTATATTTTGCACTCTTCAATTCAGTTGAATGAAATGACGATTTACATTGAGGAGTACATTTTTTTTTCTGTTAGCCATGCTTTGTGATATTTGTGTTAGAAATCTTTCGTTGTAAAAGTATTTTTAATATTAACATTCCCTGCAGGTATCCACCATTATTTTGTAGCTCACATTAATAAACGAAGTGGACTGACCTGTCTTCGATGTCTTTCAATCTGGCATGTACTTTTATCGTTTAGTAATTTAGCGAAATTTATTAAAAAGGAGAACACACACACAATGTGAGAAAAGGGAGATAAATTTTCACATTCCTCAGCCTATAATGTGCGAGTCGTTTATTGATTTAAGACGTCCTCCAGTGTTCACGAGGGTCGTCTCTTCCCAATCTACCGGGCGGTGAATGTAAGAAGAGACTCGCGTCGTTTGGAGATTAAAGGTTAAGTACTTTTTGCATTGTCCCCCCTTTTCGCCGAACACACACTGCAAGAATTGAATAGGAATAGGAGTGTATGGGGGTATTATTTTGAAATAGGAGATATGGTTTTGCTGTTTATATTTATGTATGGTTTCCTTGATTACAAGGCTGCCGTTCCTGATAAAACTTACCACACTTCCAGTATTTAAATTAAATGATATTTTGTTAAAAACAAGTAGTTCCGTGAAGAACTATACAGCCTATTTTCAAATATCTTACTTACGTTAATTGCCACTATCAACATACAACATTACAGTTTGATTGCTGTAATAGATTCGTAGATATTGAGAACCGACTAAATATTTTGGATCGCCATGTTGGATTTTGTATATGTAGGTCCTAGAGTTATGTAATGTTACATGAAGATTATTGTGTACCTGTAGCATTCAAACTTCAATCTCATGATTAGAACACAAGAAGTGACAAGGAGATTTTAAAATTTTGCCAGTGGATTAACATTCGTATAAGGATTTACTGTACCAAGTTTCACTGCACTCGGATGGTTAAATTGCGAGAAAGGTCCATATGAATATTTATAATTCGCGTCTCCGCCATGTTGGATTTGTGATCACCAGGTTATTGAAAGTCCTATAGGTGAACTTAAGTTCATATTCCCTATGAACATAAAAAAATAAGTTTGATTTCTATAATAGGTTCGTAGATATTCAGAGCCGTCTAAATAATTCGGATGGTCGCCATGTTGGATTTGTAGTTAAACGGTTTTTGAAAATCTTATAGATGAACTTCCAGTAGTGACATTTATCTCCGTACAAAATTTCAGGGTGATACCGCTAATAGTTTCAGAGATATAGAATGCTGTTGAAATATTTCGCACATCCGCCATCTTGTGGTTATGTAAACAATTGAACAAAGTTAGATGTCGGTGGTTTACAATGTGTATAAACATATACTGTACCAGGTTTTATTGCGTTTGGTTGGTTAAATCGCGAGAAACGTCTATTTAAACGTCGCAAATTCGCTTGGCCGCCATGTTGGTTTTGTATTTACCAGGTTTTCAAAAGTCACATAGGTGAACTTCTAGTAGTTTATCACTATATTATATTCCAGGGTGATATCGGTAATAGTTTCGGAGATATTGAATGCTGGTGAAATATTTCGCACAGCCTCCATGTTGGATTGGTGAGACGTAACGAAATTTGAAGGGCACGGTCGGGGTCATCCGGAATAGTGCTAAGAAGTTACCGAGTTTCATAGAAATCACTCCAGCTGTTTAGAAGTTATTAGGGGGACACACACATCTCGCACATACACACACACACACGCACACACACACGGTCAAAAGGCGATCTCATAAGCCTATTTTTAGCCTACTTTCGATTTTTGCAAAAAAATGAAAGTAGTCTTATGAGATCAACACAGGGCGAAAAATTGTGTGTCTGTCTGTGTGTATGTGTGTGTGTGAGTCTGTGTGTGTGTGTGTGTGTGTGTGTGTGTGAGTGTGTGTGTGTGTGTGTGTGTGAGTGAGTGAGTGTACTCTGAATGTCTGTCCCCCCTATCAATTCGAACAAGGTGAAACCGAATTGAACGAAATTTGGTACAGAGGTAGCTCTAGCATAGGGAACCTCAGTGCCATACTTTATATCGCCCCCATCTTTACCAAAACTGAATGGCGGCCACTCAAACGTTCAAAACGTAAACTCAAATTACGGCTAAACTAATCATCCGTTCTCTACCAAATTTGGTGACAACATACCTTTATATAGGACGCATCTTTCACCCAAACTTCAAGGTCATCGGCCTTGCCATTTCAGGATGGTGGCCGTGTGAATTATGCAACCATTATAATCAATAGCTTAAGATCCACCAATTCAGATTATCAAGCCTAGGGTGGTTTAAGCTATCCTGAAGGTCGTGATCCGTTATTTATTATAATTTAATATTATAATATTATTCTGTATGACTGGCTTAAAAGAGCTGAGCTGTATCTGCCACACGACAAGATGGCAGCTGTCCTCATGAGCCTGTCTTGTATTTCAGTAGTTTTAGTATGTTGTATGCGATATACCCTACTGATACAATAATATAAACTTTGTATGAAATGATCTATAATGAAGATGTACTGCAGTGAAGAAATAGTTTATTTCAAGTCATTATTTGACAACAGGTTGAATCTAATATATCAGTTAAGATCGCCATGAAGTTACGGATATGTTTAGCTCTGGGCTAGCGTGTTAGCCTGTCACGCAGTTGACTGGGGATCGAATACTGCTACAGTTGACTTTTTTTTTTCTTGAATTCTTTTACAAATGATGTGCACAAGCTCTTTTCACAGATACTGAATAAAATGTCATTTAGCTCAAAGGGGAGGCTAATGTATACACTCGTTTATTAATAAAATCACAGTCCCAGCATTGCACATAAACAGAAGACATTACGAAAAGGAGAATAGAAGAATTAGATACACGTTGTTATCAACCACAGCCTTCTTAATGTCTCTGTACGGTGCTGTCCTCTTGTGGGTTATGTGAGTAGTATTGTTCCAAATATACCGCTGTGTCAATACCTGGCCTCCTAAAGTATGGCAATTTTGTAATACTGGTAGTTCGACTATTAGCCACGATCGCGCTCCTATTACCTTTAATGATAGAACGTACAAGGCACTGCCGGCAGGAAGTTAGGTCCTCATTTGAGTACGTAATTCAATTGCTTATATGAGGACGAAGCGTCCTGCTGGCAGTACCGTTCTTTTTTCCATTATATAGAGGGAAATGTAACGAATCAGCGCATGCAAGTCTGAAGTTGGTAGCTCTGACCGTTCAGTAATGGCGGCGATTATACGTAATGGTGACTGTGTTTATGTTTTTGCTACCTATTTCGATGCTCCAAACAGCGGAGATGCATGGAGTCACTCGTTACTTGCTAGTAATTATGATATCAGTAAATGTCATGGTACTGTAGTTTAAATTACGTGTAGTTGTGCAACTGTGCAGTGGGATATTGACAAAAACACAACTAGGCTTTTTTTTATTTATTTATTCTCGAGTGATGGACGCGCCGTCGCTCATACATTTATTTAGTCTCTGTACTATAAGAAAACACGTTTATACTTTATACGTTTATATATTTTAGAGTCAATATGTTGTTAAGAGACAGTTATTGTATTAGTCAATATGAGTCATATTGAATATTTTAGAATATTTACAGACTTTTATTGTTTGCCCAGTACCAGAACTGCAATATTATTACGCTCTGATAATCCAAAGTACTGCCGGAAGGACGCGTCCTGCTGGAAGGCCAGTTCAAGCAATTGCCATAAGGGTCCAAAGTCCTGCTGGAAGGACGCACCGCTGTGTACAAAAGTACTTCCGGAAGGTCCTTCTAGCAGGACGAGTGACTGTACGCTCTATCATTAAACACTGCCAGTTAGATCGCCTCCCTCCTGGCTACTTTAAACTGCCTACTCGTTGAACACCCAGAGGCGTACTAGATAAATATGAATTCACTGCTAGGTCGCAGCACCAACCTACTGTGATTGGTGCGGATTTTTTAAGGGGAAGGTACCCAAAACGATAGATCCTTAAGTTTGCAGACTGGCTTAATATAGAGATTAACGGACGTGAATGCATTACAATAAGTTAGTAGTTTTGTTATTCAATCATCATAAAGTATATAATATTGATTTTGACACTTACTGGCTAATTATCAATATAAAAGAAAACAAACACTACATGGTGGTAGAGGTGGTTTTAGGGATGAGGACAAAGAGTTATAAATATACCCATACATTTAGGAGAAAGTAGGCTATATGTTCTTTGCTGAACATCTTGTTTTTTTTTTTTTTTTTCAAAATTGAAAATAGGCTAAAAAAGGGAAAGAAGAAAAGAGAGAAAGAAAGAAAGAAACTAAAATTAATGATTAAATGTTTATCAAACACAGGCAAAAACAAACCAAATAATAGGTATTTTTGTACCATATAATATGTTGTGATATGGCAGTCAATCCCTTCAGAGCTAGTTTGGCGAATTTTAGAGCAGTGGATTTAAGGGAATCCTGCTCTCTTGCACAGGTTGACCAAGCTCATAACATGATAAAGATTAATTCAATTAATGTTCATATTTAGCCATGTAGTTGGGGACTGTTGGTTGATATGGCTTCTTTCTCCCCATGCCATCCATGAAACTGATTCAAGTCAGACTACATCCTCATGGTCCCGTCGAGGATGTAAGCGATATTCGGTCTGTAGGCGATGATATAAATACACAGTATACTGCCTTGTTTAGGTTTGATCCGATCTGTGAGTTGAAAATGTTTGTAAAACAAGTAGTTCCGTGACGAACTATGTAGCCTATTTTCATATATCCTACTTATGCTAATTGCCTCTATCCAGATACAACATTTCAGTTTGATTGCTGTAATAGATTCATAGATATTGAGAACCGTCTAAATATTTCGGATGGTCGACATGTTGGATTTTTTTATATTTAGGCCTTAGACTTCTGCACTAATACGTACATAAATATTATTGTGTAGGTGTATTATTCAAACTTCAATCGCATGATTAGAACACAAGAAATAATAAGTAGTTCCGTGAAGAACTAAAGCCTATTTTGGTATATCTTACTTATGTTTATTGTCTCTATCAACAAACAAAATGTCAGTTTCACTGTAATGGATTCGAAGAGATTGAGATCCGTCTAATATTTCGGATGATTGCCATGTTGGATTTTTATATGTATAGGCCATGGAGTTCTGTACTATTAAAGGAAAATTGTTGCGTAGGTTCATTATTCAAATTTTCACTTTCATCGCATGCTTACGACACAAGAAATAAAAACTTAATTTTAAAATTTCGCACAGCCGCCATCTTGAGATTATGTAAACAATTGAACAAAATGAGATGCCAGTGCATTACAATATTTATAAACATTTACAGTACCGTATTTCACTCCTATCGGATGGTTATATCACGAGAAAAGTCTATTAGAATATTTCAAATTCGCTTGGCCTCCATGTTCGCTTTGTTCTCTACAGGTTTTTGGAACTTACATATATAAACTTATAGTAGTACCCTTTATCACCGAACAAAATTTCATGGTGATATCCGTAATAGTTTCGGAGATATTGAATGCTGGTGAAATATTTCGCACAGCCGCCATGTTGGATTGTTGAGACGTAATAAAATTTAAAGGCCACATTCGGGGTGGGCCACAACGGTGCTATCAGCTTACCGAGTTTCATTGAAATCGCTCCAGCCGTTTAAAAGTTATTAGGAGGGGACTTACACACTGACAGACACACACACACACGGACAAAAGGTGATCTCATTAACCTTTTTTTTTTCATAAAATAAAAATAGGCTAAAAACGAGATTTTAAAATTTCGCCCAGCATCTATCTTGTGGTTATGATAACAATTGAAATAAATTAGATATCAGTGGATGAAAATTTGAATACCGATTTTCACTGCGCTCGGATGGTTAAATCGCGAGAAACGTCCATTCAAATATTTAAATTTCACGTCTCGACCATGTGGGATTCGTGCTCACCAAGTTATTGAAAGTCCTGTGGGTGAACTTATGATTATAGCCTCTCTCAACATACAAAATTTCAGTTTGATTGTTGTCACAGATTAATAAATATTGAGAGCCATCTAAATATTTCGGATGGTCGCCATGTTGGATTTTAATATAATATGTAGGCCATAGAATATATGTACTATTAGATGACGATTATTGCGTAGGCTCATTATTCAAACGTTGACTTCGATCGTTCACAAGAGATAAAAAAATATTTTTTTTAAATTTCGCACTCCGCCATCTAGAGGTTATGAGAACAATTGAACTAAATTAGATGTCAGTGCATTCCAATTTGTATAACATTTGCTGTACCATGTTCCACTGTGTTATGATGGATACATCGCGAGAATAGTCTATTTGAATGTTTCAACTGCGCATGACTGCTATGTTCGTTTTGTATTTAACAGGTTTCTGAAAGGCACATAGGTGAACTTATAGTTGTGACTTTTATCACCTTTCAAAATTTCAGGGTGATATCGGAAATAGTTTCAGAGATATAAAATTCCGGTGAAATATTTCGCACAGCCGCCATGTTGAATTGGTGAGACGTAAAAAAATGAAGGGCATGGTTGTGGTCGACCAAAACAGTACTATAACCTTACCGAGTTTCATTGAAATCTCTCCAGTCGTTAGATTTTTTTTTCATAAACGAAAATAGGCTAAAAAGTGTCTGTAACAAGTCTGGTTGACCATAGTTATCATTTGAGAGAGGCTTTTGCGTTGGTGCAATTATCGAGATTTCTTCAGAGTTGAAGAAAATCAGGATGAGGGACTCTTGATCCGTACTTGGAGTTTACTGTTGATTTCTGATTGGAAGTATGAAATGTTAATGCATTGCTTGAAGTGAATAAGTATTGGAGTTCTTTTAGCTAAATTTCATTGGTGTCTTGTGGAGTTTGCATAGACATAGCAGGGAAGCAGCTCCGACCTAGCTTGTAAGGGAATAAAATATTACGGTCGAAGTTGTGTATTGCTTGGCAATATCTTAGCTGGCCCCATGTTTACCTTCCGCTTGTCCCACAGGCCGACAATTACTCGAATACATGTCTTGTCTAGACAGCTGTCTGTGAAACCCCACAGTTGAATAATATCCACAGTTTGTTGACTCGGCTTCGATTACCTTCGTTTGCTTTCGACTGTCGGTGTGGCAATGTGGTAGGACTGATGACGTGGTCTAGCAGCAAGTATGTGGCCGAATATCTTCAGTATGTGTTTATATCAGTAGCGTAGCCTAGTGGGGTGTAACTGGGGGTCCAATTACCCTCCCACGCCCCACTTTTGGAATTTCTCATAGAAAGAACCGGAGTCTCTATATAGTTTAAACAAAGTCACCGATTCTTGGATGTAACGGATATCTCGAGAACTACAGGATGGAATTTGATGCGGTATTCACAACTCTGTAAAGGATTTCTCGAGGAAGGTTTCTGTAGATAATAATTTAAGACCAAAGGAAGCTGAGCAGTAACGATTTCAGTGAATCGAGTGGAAAAAAAGCCTACCGTCCGTGCGCCTTTTAAACTTACGCTGGGTATACCGTTAAAATATCTATATAATATGAGTGTAAGAATTGTTCAGCATGAAAAGTTCTACAAAAATCCGCGACAGTATATCTTTATCTTTAAAACAACGCCCACTATAAGTGCTTGTACGTTTTCATTTCCTCCAACAATCCCCATTCAGTCGAAATTTAAATTACTTATTTTGGAGCGAGTTTACGAGCTGGTGAGTGACCCTGTCACCCCAGCATCGGCCAGTGTCAAACTGTCGAATAGTGTCAAGTTAAGACTTCAGGGAAGAGTATATGTGTTTGGAGGTTCGCTGTTCACCTCGGCTTTTCTGAATTGCGTTTGGGACCTGACGTCCGTGCGCCTTTTATGCTTACGCTGGGTAAACCATTAAAGAAACCGGGTGAAGCCGGGGCGGGTTGCTAGTTGATCATAATTAATAACCTAAATACCGGTAACCATTTCTTAAATTAAATAATGGCACTTTCAGATGATTCTATAACTCATGATTTGTGAAAAACCGCAATGGTTGTGATTTCTGTCTTCATCACCAACTCCCCAGATGGTTGGTGAAGCATTGTTGTCGCTTTTCGGTCCGGCTCTCCTTTAAGGCTACACACGTCTTCATAAAAACTCACAACACTTCCTAGGGTTCTCAATCTTTCTTTTTCCCTGTTAAATATAGCTTTTTAGCCTACTTCCGATTTTTGCAAATAATAAAAGTAGACTTATGAGATCAACAAAGGGCGAAAAATTGTGTGTCTGTCTGTCTGTCTGTCTGTCTGTGTGTGTGTGTGTGTGTGTGTGTGTGTGTGTGTGTGTGTCTGAGTCTGTGTGTGAGTGTGTGTACTCTCAATGTCTGCCCCCCCCCCCACCATCAATTCGAACACGGTGAAACCGAATTGAACGAAATTTAGTACAGAGGTAGCACTAGCATAGGGCACCTCAGTGTCATGTTTTATATCGACGCCATCTTGACGGAAACGTAATGGCGGCCACCCAAATGTTCAAAGCGTAAATCCAATTACGACTAACATAGTCATCCGCTCTCTACCAATTTCTGCAACATTATACCCTTATGTAAGAAGAATCTTTTGACCAAACTACAAGGTCATCAGCCCAATAATTTGTGGATGGCGGCCATGTATGTGTGCAAATCGAATCCCCCTATCTATTCAAACACGGTCAAACCGAATTGAACGACATTTGGTACAGAGGTAGCACTAGCAAAGTGCACCTCAGGGTCATGTTTTGTATCGCCGCCATCTTGACAGAAACGGAATGGTGGCCACCCAAATGTTAAAAGCTTAAATCAAATTACGACCAACCTAATTATTTTACCTGTACCAAATTTTGCAACAACATACCTTTTTGTGGGAAGCATCTTTTGACTGAACTACAAGGTCATCAGCCCAATAGTTTGTATATAGCCGCCATGTCTCTGTGCAAATCGATTCACCATTTCAATTCAAACACGGTGAAAGCGAATAAAATGAAATTTGGTACTGAGGTAGCACTAGCAAAGGGCACCTCCTATTCATGTTTAATATCTGTATAACACGTTGTATTTCAACAAGCTACTACGACCAACATTCAATTATACTCCTAGAATAGGGCAATGAGCTATAACAATACCCATGCATTTAGGAAAAAGTAGGCCATGTGTTATTTATTGAACATCTTGTTTCAAACTGAGCCTAGCCCCATATATTTTTAAAACCCCTAACGGGGGGAGGGAAATTGTATTAAATCAATCTAATTTTAATTTAAAATAATTAATTCAAATGGACAATGGGGATGGTTGCATAATGCAGTTGTCTACCGGGAATATTATTTGATAATCTACATGTTGAGAAAAAGGGGAATTGCCTTCTTCTGTCATTTATCGAGATTACTTACGATATATTAAAACAACTATTGAACTACTTTTAGAGATGTAAAACAAAATATAATTGGTTCAAAGAAGTTCAAAATTATGTAAATGAGTTGAATACAACAATGCAACAAATTGAAAATAGAGACGAAAAAAGGAATCTGTAGAATAAACATATGAGACTCACACTTATAACTAAGCAACGAAATCCATAATTATGTCATATCTGATGATGATGATGATGATGATCGTGTGTCCTCCGGAGAGGCCGAGTGCAGGTCTTTCTAGTTGACGCCCGTGGGCGACCTGCGCGTAATGAGGATGAAGTGACGATGAATACGGCACACACACCTAGTCCCCGAGCCACGGAAATTAACCCCAGGAGATTAAATTCCCTAGCCTAGTGCGCCAACCATTTAGCCACGGAGCCGGACATCATAATATCTGATGAACTAAAGGCAACCAGGTGAGCCAGAATAATGAGATTTTGGGTGAGGAGGAAGATGTAAACGTGTGAGAAAATAGGAAAAAAAACTGATTGCTGAATAAACCAACAACTATTTTTAAAATGTTTTGCCTCTCCGGTCTAACACGTATGGAACGATATCATGGAATTGCTATACGCACTTATATTAATTATTAAATATGCCTGTAGATAAGTTTAAGACAGGATTTATGGAATAGTATACCGGTAACAAAATGAATTACATTTTATTGTCTTAAAGAAAGAACATAATTTATACTCATCCCTCCCTATATTATTCTGCTAGAGTCCCATTCCAGTTTTGTACCAAAAATTAGCTCCCATTAACACCAACCTACACATATGGGGTACCTACAGGTTCAGCATAACCCAATGCGTAAGCGAAACGCACTCACTTACTCTTTAAATGCCTCACAATTAAATAAATACCTTAAAACATGTATATTTACAATGAAATAATGAAAGAATGCAACACGGTAACCATGGTAACAGAATCTCAGAGGTCCATCTATTTCTGTAAGATGCAATGCAATTCCAATTATTACATTACTGTGAAAGTTTCCAGACGGGTATAAGGTTATCACTGAACCAAATTAAGCTGTAAAATTCATCAATACATACAGTATAATGCGCTTAAGGGGGTCAAGGGGCACTCTAGAGTTCTTTCAAGCAATTTTCACGTGTGAGTGTGGTACGAAAGATCTTTTTCACACGACTATACAGGGTCTTCGAAAACCACATTTAAAGGCCCTTAAATTAACAGTGTCTGTGATACTCCCATAAAACTAACTTCGCTCTGATATACCTATGAAGGAATGACAAACCCCTTACCACTGCACCAGTAGTTGAATTGATAATGTCTGCTTATTCATACTAAGGATAAATCAGTCATAGCATTCATGATTGAGATTTTGCTAAGTGAACTCTTTAAAACTAGAATATTCGCGGGCGAAGCCGGGACGGGTAATTCTAGTATGATTTATTGATGTATCAAAGTTATTCGAGTGTAAAAGGTAATAAACATTTGTACTACCATTAAATATAAATATCTTAATACGTGGAAATTGTTCTTGACTTTTAAATTAAAATGGAACTTCCCAATTCACTCCTATTTATTGGTGCTCCAGTTGTGTACAGTATTCCAATAACTTTTAATTTCCTCCTCATATAAGGCCGACCAGGAATTTCAAACCAAAGCATATATTTACCCTCCCCTCACGATCATTGCATACAACACACTTATGGAGTTTCTACATATGTATCTATCCTACAACATTCCTTTTCTCACATAAAACAAATTTGTTAACGTTGTTCAGGATGGGTCCGTATGATAGTTTAAAAACAAGATGTTCAGTAAAGAACATATAGCCTACTTTCTCCTAAATGCATGGGTATTGTTATAACTCTTTGTCCTTTTCAAGGAGTATAATTGAATGTTGGTTGTAGTAGCTTGTTGAAATACAACGTGCTATAGGGATATTAAACATGAATAAGAGGTGCCCTTTGCTAGTGCTACCTCTGTAAAAAAAAATGCATTCAATTCGGTTTCACCGTGTTTGCATTGATATGGGGAATGGATTTGCACACATACATGGCCGCTATTTGCAAACTATTGGGCTGATGACCTTGTAGTCAGTCATAAGATGCATTCCACAAAAAGGCATGTTGTTGCAAAATCTGGTAGAGATCAAATTATTAGGATGGTCGAAATTTGATTTAAGCTTTTAACATTTGGGTGGCCGTCATTCGGTTTCCGTCAAGATGGCGGCGATATAAAACATGACACTGAGGTGCCTTTTGCTAGTGCTACCTCTGTACCAAATTTCGTTCAATTCGGTTTCACCGTGTTTGAATTGACAGGGGGAATCGATTTGCACACATAATTGGCCACCATCTGCAAACTATTGGGCTGACGATCTAGCAGTTTGGTCAGAATATGCTTCCCACATAAAGATTTGTTGTTGCAAAATTTGGTAGAGACTAGATTATTAGGTTGGTCGTAATTACATTTTAGCCTTTAACATTTGGGTGGCCGCGATTACGTTTCCGTCAAGATGGCGGTGATATAAAACATGACACTGAGGTGGCCTTTTCTAGTGCTACCTCTGTACCAAATTTCGTTCCATTCGGATTCACCGTGTTCGAATTAATAGGGGGAATCGATTTTCACACAAAGATGGCCGCCATCCGCAAAATATTACGCTAATGACCTATTAGTTTGGTCAAAGGATGCTCCCTCCATAATGGTATGTTGATGCAAAATTTGATAGAGATCGGATGATTAGGTTAATCGTAATTTGGTTTAAGCTTTGAATATTTGTGTGGCCGCCATTACGTTTCTGTCAAGATGGCGGCGATATAAAACATGACACTGAGGTGCCCTTTGCTAGTGCTACCTTTGTACCAAACTTCATTCCATTCGGTTTCACCGTGTTCGAATTCATAGGGGTAATCGATTTTGACACAAAGATGGCCGCCATCCACAAACAATTAGGCTAATGACCTATTAGATTTGTCAAAGGATGCTTCCTCCATAAAGGTATGTTTTAGCAAAATTTGGTAGAGATCGGATGATTAGGTTAGTCGTAATTTGATTTAAGCTTTGAACATTTGTGTGGCCGCCATTACGTTTCCGTCAAGATGGTGGCGATATAAAGCATGACACTGGGGTGCCCTTTGCTAGTACTACCTCTGTACCAAATTTCGTTCCATTTGGTTTCACCTTTTTCGAATTAATAGGGGCAATCGATTTTCACACAGAGGTGGCCGCCATCCGCAAACTATTAGGCTGATGACCTATTAGTTTGGTCAAAGGATGCTGCCCCCATAAGGGTATGTTGTTGCAAAATATGGTGGAGATCGGATTATTAGGTTAGTCGTAATTAGATTTAAGCTTTGAACATTTGTGTGGCCGCCATTACGTTTCCGTCAAGATGGCGGCGATATAAAACATGACACTGAGGTGTCCTTTGCTAGTGCTACCTTTGTACCAAATTTCGTTCAATTTGCGCTCACCATGTTCGAATTGATGGGGGGGGGACATACATTCAGATTACACACACACACACACACACACAGACTCACTCACACACATACACACACACACACAGACAGACACACTTTTTTTCGCCCTGTAGTGATCTCGAAAGTAGGCTAAAAACAAGATGTTCAGTAAAGAACATATAGCCTACTTTCTCCTAAATGCATGGGTATTGTTATAACTCTTTGTCCTTTTCAAGGAGTATGATTGAATGTTGGTTGTAGTAGCTTGTTGAAATACAACGTACTATAGGGATATAAAACATGAATATGAGGTGCCCTTTGCTAGTGCTACCTCTGTACCAAATTTCGTTCAATTCGGTTTCACCTTGTTTGAATTGAAAGGGGGAATCGATTTGCACACATACTTGGCCACCATCTGCAAACTATTGGGCTGATGTTCTTGAAGTTTGGTCAGAATATGTTTCCCACATAAAGATATGGTGTTGCAAAATTTGGTAGAGACTAGATTATTAGGTTGGTCGTAATTACATTTTAGCTTTTAACATTTGGGTGGCCGCGATTACGTTTCCGTCAAGATAGCCGTGATATAAAACATGACACTGCGGTGCCCTTTGCTAGTGCTACCTCTGTACCAAATTTCGTTCATTCGGTTCCACCGTGTTCAAATTAATAGGGGGAATCAATTTTGACATAAAGATAACCGCCATCCGCAAACTATTAGGCTAATGACCTATTAGATTGGTCAAAGGATGCTCCCTCCATGAAGGTATGTTGTTGCAAAGTTTGGTAGAGATCGGATGGTTATGTAAGTCGTAATTTGATTTAAGCTTTAAACATTTGTGTGGCCACCATTAAGTTTCTATTCAATATGGCGGCGATATTAATCATGACACTGAGATGCCCTTTGCTAGTGCTATCTCTGTACCAAATTTCGTTCCATTCGGTTTCACCGTGTTTGAATTAATAGGGGGAATCCATTCTGACACAAAGATGGCCGCCATCCGCAAACTATTAGCTGAATGACCTATTAGATTAGTCAAAGGATGCTCCCTCCATAAAGGTATGTAGTTGCAAAATTTGGTAGAGATCGGATGATTAGGTTAAACGTAATTCGATTTAAGCTTTGAACATTCGTGTGGCCGCCATTACGTTTCAGTCAAGATGGCGGCGATATAAAACATGACACTGAGGTGCCCTTTGCTAGTGCTACATCTGTACCAAATTTCGTTCCATTCGGTTCCACCGTGTTCGAATTAATAGGGGGAATCAATTTTGACATAAAGATGGCCGCCATCCGCAAACCATTAGGCGAATGACCTATTACATTGGTCAAAGGATGCTCCCTTCATAAAGGTATGTAGTTGCGAAATTTGGTAGAGATCGGATGATTTGGTTAATCGTAATTTGATTTTAGCTTTGAACATTCGTGTGGCCGCCATTACGTTTCAGTCAAGATGGCGGCGATATAAAACATGACACTGAGGTGCCCTTTGCTAGTGCTACCTCTGTACCAAATTTCGTTCCATTCGGTTTCACCGTGTTTGAATTAATAGGGGGAATTGATTTTCACACAAAGATGGCCGCCATCCGCAAACTATTAGGCTAATGACCTATTCACTCGGTCAAAGGATGCTTCCTCTATAAGGGTATGTTGTTGCAAAATTTGGTAGAGATTGGATGATTAGGTTAATCGTAATTTGATTTAAGCTTTGAACATTTGTGTGGCCGCCATTACGTTTCCGTCAAGATGGCGGCAAAATAAAACATGACACTGAGGTGCCTTTAGTTAGTACTACCTCTGTACCAAATTTCGTTCCATTCGGTTGCACCGTGTTCGAATTAATAGGGGGAATCGATTTTCACACAAAGATGGCCGCCATCCGCAAACTATTACGCTGATGACCTTTTAGTTTGGTCAAAGGATGCTCCCCCCGTAAAGGTATGTTGTTGCAAAATTTGGTAGAAATCGGATGATTAGGTTAGTCGTAAATTGATTTAAGCTTTGAACATTTGTGTGGCCGCCATTCCGTTTTCGTCAAGATGGAGGCGATATAAAACATGACACTGAGGTGTGCTTTGCTAATGCTACCTTTGTACTAAATTTCGTTCAATTCGCATTCACCGTGTTCGAATTGATAGGGGGGGGGGACAGACATTCAGAGTACACACACTCACACACACACACACACAGACACATACACAGACTCACACACACACATATACATACACACACACACACACACGCACACAGACTCACACACACATACACACACACAGACAGACACACTTTTTTCGCCCTGTGTTGATCTCATAAGTCTACTTTAATTTTTTGCAAAAATCGAAAGTAGGCTAATATTGAAATATACTATGTTCGGTCACAATGTCATCATTTGTACTAGCTGATGAAGGGGCAGATTTTCATTAATACTACGCCTCGAAACATGTAGATTTCAATATTTTTTTAACTAAAACGAAATTGTCACAAAGAGTGACTAGCGGTGTTTTAAAATTTACCGATTCATTTCTACTCTAGGCAAATGGCGGGATGGTTCCTAACTTACGGATACGCCTGCCTCCTTTCCAATCATCTGCAGAAATATAAATATACATACTACTGCAAACACTAGAGTAACACGGGTTATAAGGAACGCTCTATACTGGGTGGGTGGAGTTTAACTGAACAGCCGGGTACATATTATTCCCTATGTCAGGACGCGCCAAAAGACGTGAACAACGTATAGTGAAAGGTGCATGGTTTACTGGGGGAAACAATGTTTAGTGACATTTTTAGCCTGTAAGCGCTGAAGAAGATAGCATTGTATATTGAAACATGTTCGTTTAAGGGGATAGTCTGGCAAAAAAATATTGAATTTTTCTGTTTTTAGCCTATTTTCATTTTTGAAAATAATAGGCGTATGGGATCACCTTTTGTCCGAGTATCTGTGAGTGCGCGTGTGTGTGTGTGATGTGTGTGTGTGTGTCCCCTAATAACTTCTAAACGGCTGGAGCGATTTCAATGAAACTCGGTAAGTTCAAAGCACCATTCTGGGTGACCTAGACCGTGCTCTTAAAATTTTATTGTGTGTCATCATTCCAACACGGCGGCTGTGCGAAATTTCTAACCAGAATTTAGTATCTCCGAAATTATTACCGATATCACCCTGAAATTGTGTACGGTGATAAAGGGCACTACTAGAAGTTCGCCTATATGACTTTCAAAAACCTGGTAACTACAAAACCAACATGGCGGCCAAGCGAAGTTGAGACTTTTAAAAAGACTTTTCTCGTGATTTAACCATCCAAATGTAATGAAACTTGGTACAGCAAATGTTTGTACACATTGTAATGCACTGGCGTCTAATTTAGTTCAATTGTTTACATACCCTCAAAATGGCGGCTGTGCGAAATATTTCACTGGCATTCCATATCTCCGAAACTATTACAAGTTTATCTACGTAACTTTCATAAACCTGCAAAGTAAAAAAAAAAACGAACGTGGCGGGCAAGCGAATTTGAAACATTTTAATAGACTTTTCTTGTGATTTAACTCTCTGAGCGCAGTAAAATGTGGTACAGTAAATAATTATACATATTGTAATTCACTGGCATCTAATTTGGTCCAATTGTTTACATAACCTCAAGATGGCGGCTGTGCGAAATTTTAAAATTAAGTTTTTATTTCTTGAGTCGTAATCATGCGATCGAAGTGAAAGTTTGAGTAATGAACCTACGCAATAGTTTTCCTTTAATGGTACATAACTCTATGGCCTGTACATATAACAATCCAAAATGGCGAGCATCGGAAATATTTAGACGGTTCTCAATATCTACGAATCTTTTACAGCAATCAAGCTGAAATTTTTTATGTTCATAGAAGCTATGAACATAAGTTCACCTATAGGACTTTCAGTAACCTTGTGACCTCAAATCAAACATGGCGGCGACAAGATGTATAAAGATTTAAATGGACGTTTATCGCGATGTAACCACCCAAGTACAGCGAAACTTTGCACGTTAAATGCTTATACAAATGTTAATCCTCTGGCATTTATTTTATTTCAATTGTTTCCATAACCACAAGATGGCAGCTGTGTGAAATTTTTAAATCTCTTTTTTACTTCTTGTGTTCAAATCCTGCGATTGAAGGTTGAATACCACATGTACACAATAATCTTCATGTAACAGTACATAAAATCCATTCTGGCGACCATATGAAATATTTAGACGGTTCACAATATCTACGAATCTATCACAACCTTCAAACTTAAATTTTGTATGTTGATAAGAGGCAATTAACATGAGTAGGATATATGAAAATAGGCTGTATTGTTCTTCACGGAACTACGTGTTCTTTTTTGCCTAAATATGTTCATTCATATATGTGATTTCATAGTACAAAAGGATTTTGTGAATTTCCTAAGTGAAATGTAGAAAATAATATAATTAAATATTAGCCTTCAGCTGAGTAGCTGTCTTAATGTTACTTGTTTGCTCTGAAAAAATTATATGAATGTAAGGAGAAAATCTGGACTTTATTGCCATCTCTTGAGCATTCCAGGTATTCCAGTGTTCTTTGAGATGCAGGTATTTATTTATGATCTGTGATCATAAGGTCTTTGAAGTCGTTTGTAAACAAATGAGTGTCTACATAGTATAATCTGGTCAAAGTGCCCTAAGGATGTATTTGTATCCAAGAAGAATATAGAACTAGCTGTGACAGAAGCTGTTTCACAGTTCAATCAAGGGTGCTATCTGACAGAAGCAAAAAGAACAACAGAGACTACTCCACTGTCAGCAATAAGGAAGCGACTGAGCAAAGTTGGAGACGAGCGACGAAGGAAACAAAAGGCAAAACGGTGCCTAGAATTCGAAAATCGAAGACGGCATGCGTCAAGATTGACGGCCAAACACACTTAGGAAGCTCGAAAGATAAAAGAAGGAACGACATACAGCCCAGGTGGATTATAGAGCAAGGATCGGCGGACGATTGTGTTGTGTAACTTTGAATGCGTTTATCTTTAATTTGTGAAATTGTACATTTAAATATAACTTTTTCCTAGTAAATATTTTCTGAATGTGATGACAAATTTGGAGAATTCCCCTACTAACAGTGCTAACAGTCTTGAGTATCATTTTTTAAGGTATTTAGAAACGAAAATATTGATAAGTATATGTTTTAATTATTTCGATAAGAAGATTCAAAATTTTGAAAATTAATTTAAAGGCCACCTCACAAGATAGCCAACAATCCATACACAAAACTGTTTTGCTAAATTTTCAAGCACATTCAAGTAAATATACTATAAAAAATGATTTTCGAAAAACCCTTAAAAATAAAATAAACAATATTTTTCTCAAAAACGGTTCGATCAATTGAGTTGTAAGTTTTTAATTGTATTTAATACTACTCACAAGTTATATGTTGTTTAAAATTTGAGACCAATTGATAAATTAGGGACAAAGTTTGATTTTTTACCAGACTACTATTAAACTACATAGTTAAGTACCGACTAGGCGGATTATATAACACATAGTATTTAACTATGAGAAGGGAGACAGGTAACCTCGAAATTACACCCTTTCAAACAGGAATCTTCGGAAAGGTAGTTGAAATCACGCCAGACTCAACAGGGCCCATACGATCGCACAACCAATGAACTCTTGGAAGAACTACTGATGTATCCTTGTGGGACGTATTAAACGTTAGGTAATTCCTTGGAGTGAATTGAGAATCCAAGCTCTGTCATCTGACTTTCATTGATGTCTTGTGGACAGGCAAACTTCATCTTGTCTCGTTGGCGGGGTAGAAAAACAGCCTCAAGAAAGTTTGAAAGATTACGATGGAGGTTGTGTATTGTTTGGCTAAAGGCACTGCGTGGCAATATCTGGACCTATGTTTACCTTCCGCTAAGGCCCTCAGGCTGACAATTACTGGCAGACACGTTCTCGGTTACACAGCTGGCGGTGCCAGCTCGAATTCGACTTCACTCCACAGCTCAATAATATTCACAGTTGTTGGCTCATGGTTAGGAGTACCTTCATTACTTTCTCCCGGCTGTTTGCTAGGTTAGGATATAACCATGTCGAATTGGTCTATTCTAGACGATCATGATGATAATTGTTTTTCTAGGGCCCTACAATCTAGGTTATCAGTCCCTAACTGTTCTGGTGATCGTGAAAATAACAAGAAGTTCCGTGAAGAACTATACAGCCTACTTTTCATGCCAATGATTATTCTACAGTATATGAACCTATCTAGAATAATGACGAAATTAAGTTGGTAATATCGAAATATCTAATTAGTTCAAAATATACCTGGTATAATGTAGCCTAATAGAGCACTACAGTTGGCAGCCCTGGCGACTAAATATATTCTTAGTTCAATCTCTTAAGGTACAGAATACAAAATTTGGTTGAAGTCCAATGGACGTTACATGCAGTTAGACACTGGATTTATCAGCACGCGTAAAAGCATGTTGCCAACAATACCATGCGTGTGCTGGTCAGAAATAATCTGAAATATTATGATATCTTGTTGTGCCAATTTTGGATGAAATCCATTTGTTAGTATAGAAGTTACATGCATTTTAAAATTGGATATATCAGCAGGCATAGAATTATGTTGGCAGCACTGCCTTGTATTAATTACTCCAAATTAATCTAGAATGTCAGGTGCTATACGTGTGCAAAGTATAGAGCTGTTGGCTTGCATACTTTCTGGTATATTGATAATAGTGTAAAATAAATCTAGACAGCATTTATTAACATTTGGCAGCCCTGATTGCTCTTAACAATACTTATAGTCATATCTGTTATGGTACACATAGCACATACGAAATTTGGTTGAAATCCAACTGATAGTATAGAAGTTACATGTATTTAAAAATTGGTCGTATCAGCAGGCTTATAATCATGTTGGTAGAACTGACGTATATAAGTTACTCGAAATTAATCTAAAATGTCAGAATATACGTGTGCATAGTTTAAAGCTGTTGGCTTGCATACTTTCTGATATATTGGTATTTGGATAAAAACAATAAAGAGAGCAATTATTAACAGTTGGCAGCCCTGGTGGCTCTTAACCCTCTTAGTGCCAGAGTCACTGTGAGCGATCCTCATAAAATGAGCGTAACTTGCCAGCGTCGCTCTGAGAGACGCTTCGTTTTTGTATTCTTAGAGGGGCTTATAGACCGAAAATGGCGTCTAAACTTGACGTGACCATTAGAGAGAGTTCTAGCTACCATTTTCTGGAAAACATTATATGTTTTCTGTCTATCGATACACTCGAGCGATATTTGAAAATCCTTGACTTGTTTACGCGCGACTCGTAAAAGCATGGCGTCCAAGGGAAGGAAGCATTGTTTGAGAGAGGAAGAAATTGAAGAATTAATGATTGATGAGTCAAGTGGTGAACTCTTGGACTTCGTGGACAGTGATTGCGATCTTGTGTGTGACGAATCAAGTGCCGATTCCGCTTCGGACAATGAATTACCTGCACTGAATGCGATCGTACATAGCCAAACAAGTGATAGTGATGGTAATGATGTTGACAGTAATAGTGACTGGGAAGAAAGGAATGTTGACCAGGACAATCCTCCACTGGCTACACAACCACAAATGTGAAAGATAAAACTACAGGGTGCCCTTCTGTTTATTTATTTTCTCTGTAATTATTTTTATTTTATTTATATCAACAATGCCATTGTTGGTGTACGGTATTTTATGAATATGCTAGATTTTAGAATTTCGGATTTTTGACACCCCTGCTGTTATTTTTTCAACTAAAAACTGCATTTCCTGGTTCTTTTGTTATGTATATGTGCTCTCCAGTGTTCATTTTTACTCCATTTATAAGCGTGTGGTAATAGGAATAATCAGACTTTCTAATTTTTATTTTACAGAATAAATAATTTTAATTAATTAATTAATAAAGAAAGAAATAAGTTTCATAATGATCTGAAAATTTCGCTGAATTTAGGTAGCTATGTTTTGCACTCTCTGACTAAATTTCGCTTTCGTATCTTTCAAAACAGGGTATATACATATTTTTTTCTGAAAGCCTACATTTTACATTAAAACAGCCTGGCACTTTTAGTCTTCACCTTTGCCTTTTCGCCTGGCACTAAGAGGGTTAAGAATACGCTCAGTCATATATGTTTATGTACAGATATTACATACAAAATTTGGTTGAAATCCAATTGATAGTGTAGAAGTTATATGCATTTAAACATTGGACCTATCAGAAGGCTTAACATTATTTTGGCAACACTGTCATGGTTGGCCTCCTGGAAATTAAACTGAAATAGTATTATTTACATGTATGCCAATTTTGGAATAGCTTCCATGCATACCTTGCAAGATATCCAACATGGAGCTCAAATTTCTAGTGCGTTTTTTCAGCAGGTGGTAGCACTGTCATAATTTTCAAATATGGACGTGAGATATTCCGGTGCACATCTTTATTCATACTAAATTTGGTTTCGATTGCTGCAGCCGTTTAGGAGTTGATAGGGGGGGGACACACACACAGCCAGACAGACAGACAGACAGACACACATTTTCCCGGATCGATCTCATAAGTCTACTTTTTCCTCATTTTTGCAAAATGTGAAAAGTAGGCTAAAAATGGAAACTAAAGTTTTGTCTGTCTCTTGTTCTATGCCCGTAATCCAGTGCACATAGAGTGAGGGGGGAATTCAGGGGTGTCCGAAAGTCTGCTTGTCCCTTGTTCTAGCGTTCAGTCCTCAGTCTAATAGCTATGTGGAAATGAAGAATATCCAGGGGTGTCCGAGAGTGCCTGTTTGTCCCTCGTTCTATGTCCGCTGACTAACAAACTAGAAGAGGAAATGGAAAACTAAAAGACATTGTGAGGTTTGAAGCCATTTTTCAGTGTTGCCTAAGTAAACAAAAGTTTGGTGCTTTTCAGTCGGTCAACACGAATGTACCCAAAAAGAGCTTGGTTGTGCCCTAATCCTGAAATAAATTACATAAGATTAATAAATACACTAGGATGACCAGTTTCGATCGTCAAGCGATCATCATCAGATCCATTACACTTTGGCTATAACATCTATGTTTGAGAATACAGGTTAAAAATATATACAATATGTACAATTATTTAGTTGCAGTCTTGGTAATGCAACAGTCGGTGTATGTTAAATGTTGTATATCTAATGTTAGGTAAACTTCTAAAATAGTGATGAAAATCCGGAATTTGTCTCTTAGGGGTGATTATAAGGTTTTACAAAATCAACTATGGTTATACTGAAATAATGCAAGCTTATACTTATCGAGTTGTCTGTTTAATTGGAACTTGAAGCAGTTGCGTGTTTCCATAGACACCAGTTGTAGTCGACTAATCCCGAGTGTTCGCTGGGTGGAACTGGTTTTCCCCTTCCTCCCCCTTTAGTTCCTATGTTCTTCCAGAGGTCAGTGCCATATATATTTGTGTGACTTTGCCAATTCTAGATAAATGTGTATGCTATTGAATGCAGGAGTCTGCAACTACTAAAGACCGTGGAACTATCTTCGCCACGCATGGGCTAAAAAGCCATTCATACTAAGCGGTACACGGTCTATTGAAGACGTCCCGGCACCTTTAATACTGCCGTGCATATCGGCCTAGGTTTATTGCAGAAAAATGTACATAGTACACATGATGCAAATAACATTTAACTATAAACACCGCTACTTTCCCCCCTTTTTTAAAATCTAGCTTGGCTGTATCGCTAAGTTGTGTCTTGTTTTCGACAGGGTGTGTTTTTTAGTAGAGCGAAAAGGGGTGAACTCTCCATAAAAGTGTGTTCATTTAGATTGTTGGGATTGTTTTGTTTGGCTAGGTGACTCTCGATTGCTTCTTTTATGTCGAGAGCTCTGCCTTTCGATTCGTGATGAATTATTTTTAGATCAGTCTCGATTTTAGTGAAGCTGTGCCCCGTGTCACACATATGTTCGCATACGTCTGAATGTGTTCCGTATCTTATCGCATACCTATGTTCATTATAACGTGTATCTACTCGTCTTCCGCTCTGTCCAATGTAATTAGCTTGACAACCAATGTCTTGGCATGTAATAGAATATACCCCTGGCTTTGAATACGGGTCTTGTTTATTTAGATTGCTATTTTGCAGGTGCCTCCCGGTCGTATTATTCGTTGTGAATGCTATTTTTATGCCTTGGTTTTTGAATAGATTAGTGATTATATGTGTTCTCATTCACATAGTTGAAGCGCGGGAATTTTTTCTCATTAATGTCCGGTTCAGGGATCATTTTATCTTTATTTTTATGTTTGGCTACAATTTGGTCTATTTTGCTTGGCGGGAAATTGTTTTCCTTTGCTATTTGTATAATGGTTCTTATTTCCTTAATATAATTGTCTGTTGACATGGGTATGTTTAAAGCTCTGTGCACCATTGAATTGAACCCCGCTATTTTATGCGTACTGGGTTGATTAGACTGATTGTCGATTGCATGCGAGGTTTGTGTGGCTTTTCGGAATATGCAATCAACACTATCGAAAATAACTAAAAATCCAACAATTCGGAAAAAGAAACTGAAGAGATCGTGCGACTACTGAGGGTCGTCCTCGGCCAAAACGCGTTTCAATTCGACAATAAAATGTACACACAAACAGAAGGATTAGCGATGGGATCACCACTAAGCGGATTAATCGCTGACATCTTCATTAATGCACTAGAAAATGAGTTTTTAGAAAAGACTTCAACAAAGGGAATAGTAATATGGAAAAGATACGTAGATGATGTAATTTGCATCTAAGATACTGAATTAACAACCGAAGAAACAATTCTCCAATCCATTAATAGCCTACCCCACTCAATCAAATTCACCAAGGAATCCGAAACAGATCGAAAAATAAATTATCTCGACATAACTATTGAACGTAAGGACAACGAGCTTTCATACTCCATATTCCGAAAAGCCACACAAACCTCGCATGCAATCGACAATCAGTCTAATCACCCCAGTACGAATAAATTAGCGGGGTTCAATTCAATGGTGCACAGAGCTTTAAACATACCCATGTCAACAGACAAATATAATAAGGAAATAAGAACCATTAAACAAATAGCAAAGGAAAACAATTTCCCGCCAAGCAAAATAGACCAAATTGTAGCCAAACATAAAAATAAAGATAAAATGATTCCAAATCCGGACATTAATGAGAAAAAATTCGCGCGCTTCAACTATGTGAATGAGAACAAATATAAAATCACTAATCTATTCAAAAATCAAGGCATAAAAATAGCATTCACAACGAATAATACGACCGGGAGTCACCTGCATAATAGCAATCTAAATAAACAAGACCCGTATTCAAAGTCAGGGGTATATTCTATTACATGCCAAGACATTGGTTGTCAAGCTAATTACATTGGACAGAGCGGAAGACGAGTAGATACACGTTATAATGAACATAGGAATGCGATAATATACGGAACACATTCAGCCGTATGCGAACATATGTGTGACACGGGGCACAGCTTCACTAAAATCGAGACTGATCTAAAAATAATTCATCACGAATCGAAAGGCAGAGCTCTCGACATAAAAGAAGCAATCGAGATTCACCTAGCCAAACAAAACAATCCCAACAATCTAAATGAACACACTTTTATGGAGAGTTCACCCCTTTTCGCTCTACTAAAAGCACACCCTGTCGAAAACAAGACACAACTTAGCGATACAGCCAAGCTAGATAAAAAAGGGGGAAAATAGCGGTGTTTATAGGTAAATGTTATTTGGATCATGTGTACTATGTACATTTTTCTGCAATAAACCTAGGCCGATATGCGCGGCAGTATTAAAGGTGCCGGGATGTCTTCAATAGAACGTGTACCGCTTAGTATGAATGGCTTTTTTAGCCCATACGTGACGAAGATAGTTCCACGGTCTTTAGTAGTTGCATATTCCCGCATTCAATAGCATACACTTTTATCTAGATTTGGCAAAGTCACACAAATATACAAGGCACTGACCTCTGGAAGAACATAGGAACTAAAGGGGGAGGAAGGGGAAAACCAGTTCCAGTTAAAGAGACAACTCGATAAGTATAAGCTTGCATTATTTCAGTATAACCATAGTTGATTTTGTAAAACCATATAATCACCCCTAACAGACAAATTCCGGATTTTCATCACTATTTTAGAAGTTTACCTAACATTAGATATACCACATTTAACATACACCGACTGTTGCATTACCAACACTGCAACTAAATAATTGTACATCAATCAACCCCTGGCACTATCCAGCCCATGACGGGCTAAGGCCGACCAAGCGACCACTGCCCAGCAATTTGGCCTGCAGATACATATTGTATATATTTTTCACCTGTATTCTCAAACATAGATTTATTTATTTATCGTATGACTTTTACATGCAGAAACAAGAATGAAAGATGACAGAAAGTACTATATACAATATATACATAAATACACATGACAAGAAACAGCAACACATCTATATTTTTAAGTCCAAACTATCCAGCCACAGTATCACAGAAGGTGTGGCCTGAATAAAGTCCAGTGGATCACCTTCATAGGCCCGCAGTCTGCACTCGAATGCAATGTGTTGTATAGACTGGGAAGGAGCACCGCAGTCACACTGGGGGGACGGAACTTTGCCCCATCTGAACAAGGACTCTGCGCAGATTCCGGTATTTGTGCGGATCCGATTTAGAGCAGTCAATGCCCTCCTTGGGAGGTGAAATCCTGGAACTGGACTGTTTTTGGAAAGTAGAGGCCAAAGCAGGTGGTCAGTATTGAGAGTCCACTCTCCTTTCCATTCGTTGAATGGATTAAACTGGTTCTCAGTTAGTTCCTGTGCAAAAACAATTGGCGGATGTCTGGACTTCAGCCTGCCTCTCTGAAGATCTGGGATGTCATCGTGAATGGGAAGGTTCAAATTAGCCATGATCTTGTCATATTCTCTGAGAAGAGCGACTTTTCTCCGCAGGTGAGGTGGCATAATGTGGCTGAGGACAGGAAGCCAATAAGAGGGAGTGGGTCTGATGACTCCGCTGATCTTCCGCATGGTATTGTTGAGCTGGGTATCAATCAGTTTCACATGACGACTATTTATCCATACTGGAGCACAATATTCAGCCACAGAAAAGACAAGACTTATAGCAGAACTCCTTAGGGTTTCTGCAGAGGCTCCCCACGATGTGCCACAAAGTTTGTCGAGGATGTTGTTACGACTTTTTATTTTAGCTGCTGTATTCTCAAGGTGTTTTCTGAAAGAAAGGGTGCGATCCAGAGTAATACCAAATACTTAGGAAATTTGTTGTTCCTGAGAATAGTTCCTCCAAAGGGTACTTGAATTACATTGTTTGCCATTTTGTTGTTGAGATGAAAACAGGATACCTCAGTTTTAGTTAAGCTTGGCTTAAGTCTCCACTTGATGAAATACCTTTCAAGGATAGCCATGTCCTCTCCAAGCGATTTTTCAGTTTCACTGATGCTGCTGTGCCTTGTGGCAAGAGCTATATCGTCAGCATAGCAGAACTTCTTTGACTGAGTTTCCGGTTGATCTGATATGTATAGGTTAAAGAGGAGTGGAGCTAGTACCGATCCTTGTGGAAGACCGTTGTTCAGTTTCCTTTGCTTGCTTATTTGTGTCCCCATGATCACTTGGAAGATCCTGTCACTGAGCATGTTCGTGATGAGCTTGACAGTTGTTTTACAAGAAATCACTCGGTGTAGTTTGTATATTAACCCTTCCTTCCAAACTGTATCGTAAGCAGCTGAGAGGTCTAAAAATGCAACAGAAGTTTTCAGTTGCAGTTGAAAACCAGCCTCTATATATGAGGTAAGGGTAAGAATTTGGTCACAGCAGCTGCGTTTTGGTCTGAAGCCCGCTTGTTCAATAGGAATATGTTGGGTGATTATAGGGCAGATTCTGTTGTAAATCAGTCGTTCTAGGAGTTTGTAACAGCAGCTCAGTAAAGCTATTGGTCTATAATTTCCGGGTTGATCTTTTGGTTTTCCAGGTTTCAAAATGGCAATAATCTTGCTTTTCTTAAATTCTTTAGGTATCGCCCCCAGTTTCAAGATATCACTGAAAAAGCTAGCGAGCCAGTTCCTAGCATTGTGGCCTAGGTTAATTAGGAACTCAGGATGGATGCCATCAAAGCCAGGAGCCTTTCCGCTTTTCAAGTCGTTTATTGCTACGTCTATTTCTTCACGGTTAAAGGCAGCTGCAAAGGATGATGTCTGTGGAGATGATGTTTTAAGGTGTCTGAGTTCCTTCTTCACCATCTTAGTATGGAGTTTGTCTCGAGTCGCTCGTGAGGTTGAAATAATGTGACTAGCAATTGTATCAGGTGTAATGTCAGGCTTGTCTCGTCCTCCAGATGAGCTCCCTCCAGGTTTCCTCAGGAGATTCCAAGCTTTCCTGCTTGAGTGTTGGAAGTTCAGCCCATCAACAGTATCCACCCATTTCTGCTTCCGTGAAGCATCCAAGCTATGCAGAAGTTCCTCAGCAATTTCTTGCTCACCTGATTCAATATACTCATTAAAAAGATATTCGCTCCGCTCGTACCATCCTGGTACATATTCTTTCCTAAACCCCCGTGGAATATGTTTCTTGGCTATTGAGGTAATCAGTCCAACAAATCTATGGTAGGAGCTACTTTTTGCTGGAATCCATCTGATACATTGATCTACTTTTTTTGTAAATTTAACCCAATCCGCCTTGCTAAAATTCCATCGGGGTCTTGGCAGTGTAGATATCAAGGGCACAGAAATTCCTATATCTAACAGTATTGGTCTGTGTTGACTACGTGGAAAGTTGTCCATTATTATTCTCCTAGTGGGCAGAGGTTGATAATTACTGTTTTGGGTCACAAAGCACAGGTCTGGGTTGTAGTCATGCTTCCAGGCGGCTGATTTAAATGTTCCTTTATCCTTGGCATCAAATATTAGGTGTAAATGGTGTTCTTCAGCCCAGCTAACGAGATCTATGCCACAAGGATCGTTTTGGGCATAATTCCAGTTTTCATGGTGGCTGTTGAAGTCCCCTGCGTAAATGGCAGGATGGTCTGCAGTGACAGGAATCACTGTAGGTTGCCAGGAGATTGTAGGTGGTTTGTAGATGTTGATTACTGTTAAATCTTGAACTTTAACAACTACAAGGCGAATGTTGTCATCTGTAGAAGCGGAAATGAGACTAACATTATCCAAGTTGTTTCGTGCATATGTCGCGACACCATACACGCCATCATATGTTGCACCTACCACGGAGTAACCATGAATTTTCCCTCTTTTCTGGAGATCATCTTCGGTGGCTGTATGAGTTTCCTGTATCAAGACTAGGTCTATCCTGTTCTCACGGAGAATTCTTGATAGGTAATCACTCTTTGATCGACTAATGCCTTCAATATTTACTTGCAGGATTTTGATGTTGTTCCCAATTGTTCTTGTCATGGGGCTCTGAAAAGAGCCTTTGGCTCCGTATTAATACTTGAAATACAGAATAAGAACTGATCAATGATAAAAATTGTTTAAATAAATGGGAGTTGCCTACGAATCACTATAATCTCCGAAGCGTTAGCTTAACGTGCTTTTTTGTTCATATAAGGTAATCTCAGCCGGTGAGGCTTTTGTTGTTGTTGGTTTCATTCCATGTTTATGTTCCGTATTAGTGACCCGTGCAGTCACGTGCGATGCTGTCTTTTCCTTGTTTGTGTATTGAGCAATTGGCCGTGTTGGCAGCTCATTTGTCAGATGCGTCATCGCACTGAAGGAGGGTCTCGAGGAAGATTCCTGTAAATATTAGATTTTAGATTGTGTGTCAGCATTAATTTTAAGGGTTTTTATTAGTGTTGTGTCCTATATCCGTAAACGTTGATTTACGAGATTATTGTTCGTAAGCATCGTGGCTGTTACCCGCTGTAAACGAACAGTCATCCAAGTACTCGTTCCTCGTAGTTAGTCATTACGCGTACATAAAATCCCAATGCAAGTTAGTGGAACTTGGATCCACATTTTTATGAGGAGGAGATCTGTCTGACTCCTCAACGTTGATACATATTTCTGTCATGGGAAGATTCAGGGAGGAATATTATTGTTGTTGTATATATTCATTTTTTTTGCACAAATAGTCATTAAATTATGTTATTATTTTACGTCTTGTCACTTCCTTTCTTAATTATAGTTTTAATCCTATGACCCTTCCCTCAGTAGAGCATTTTGTTTGGCGAACGTAAACATCACACTATGAACTGAGCGCGACCCCTCCATCAAGATTCTTGCATATAAACACTGCGATACTGAAGGGTTCACCATATAGATTAATCATTGGCATGAAAGTTAAATTTTGAGAAAAGAAGGCTGTTTAGTTCGTCACGGAACTTCTTGTTTAATTACTTTTTAATTTACATCTACACTGCATGGATTTTCGGTTCATGTTGCACCGATTGGTATATTCACTGATATATCAGGAACTTCTTGACCTAGATGGCTGTGGTTTGGCTCATTTTAAAGTTCGGGAAGTGGGCTATACTGTTGCATGACATGACTTGACAGTTTGATGCTGACTGAAACTGGGGTGATAGGCTCGCTCCGAAGCTAGTATTTAAATTTCCAATGATTGGAGATTGTTGGAAGAAATGAAAACGGAAAAGCACTTAATGCTCTAATAACCTTCAATCATGGGAATTCAGGCAGTCTTAGGTACTTGAAGAACTGGGGGTAGAAATAGGAAAGCATACAGCATCTGGATTGAAAGTGCTTGACAGGTTAAGTGTGCAAAAAGCAGAATTTGCGGCAAATCTGGCAACAAGAAAGCAAGAAAGAAGAAAAAAGGAACAGATTAGCCAGTGAGGAGTCAGGTTATGGTGCTGGATGCTTCTAATTGGTCTAGGAAAACGTATAGGGTAAGTTAAAGATACTTTTTTCACTCTTCAACTTAGGAGCTGATTTTCTTGAAACTTAATAAATCTCAATAAATGTTCATTTTTTCAAAACTATAAAATGTATAACCATGAAATTTTTACAGGTACTGCCCCCGTAAATTGAATTATATTGAGACCACGGCGGTTGTATTGGCAAATATGAATTAAGTTATGGCTGTCATAGTTGTGACGTGGATGTTCATGACGTAAGCACGGATGATGCAGGCTTTATGCAAGTAGGCTGCTTGAGCTGAGATTCTTGGTGACGTCATGATTTTGTTCGAGAAAGATCTGAGATTTACGACGCAGTCGCAGGGAAACATGGAATTGTGCTGAGGAAGAAGTTACGCTATTGGAGGAAAGACTCGAACCAATGAACGATAGTTTGGAGGGAGACGGAGATTACTGAAACTACCTTATTTAATTACTTTTGGCATGCAGAATTGTGGAAACCTATTTTCAGTTATGGCTTTGATTTGGAATTTTGAAGAAATTATTTTTGAGTTTTTGAAATTTGAAAATCCGTCAAGTATAGCCAAAGTTAGAAATTCTAGCAATGACGGAGAAACAAGCTATGGAAGGGATGGATACGCCCCTTAAGAAGTTGATAAAAGGTCTTGCACAGCGAAGAGGAGCTCTCATATCGCATATATATCTCATACCGCATATATATTTCTGATGTCATATACAGTAGTCGTTTTCGAGTGAATAAGTGAAACAAGTCGTCTTTAGAGCGTGTGGTAAAGCCCACCGCATTGAACGAGCACGGAGCAGTGCCGCAGTTCCATTTTACGGTGTTTGAAACTAGGCGAAGTTGAAACGCACACATTAACGCGTCTATAAGATAATATATCAAGAGTTGACTAATGCCTTTAAGCTACTTCTATTGTGCAGTACTATATTAAAGTGTGTAGAAAGGTTGAACATTTTCAAGATTATAATTTGGAAGATATTGGCATTTTAAGACGGCAGACAAAAGTGATTTTCTCGCCACCTGACAAGCACTTTTAAAATATCACATTCTACGCTACGGCTGACACTGGTATTGCAACCGTGCTACTACATATTGCATTTGATGATACAACGCTGCATTCTAACATGGAACAATATAATATGGCAGTTCTTTCAACTATTATAACGGAAATGGAGATGGAAGGCTAAGGACTTTAATGCAATTGGGACATATATCAATGGAGTGAAATAGCAGCATGGAACTTCGCTAATCGTCTTTCTACAAAAGCGAGCATGTAGTGAATATCCAACTACACTCATGCATCGTTGTCCAACGCTGAATTATATCAAATGGCAGTGGAAACGTATTCATACTCCACAACTATGAATATTTCTGCGGAAATAACTGCAATAAACTTCATGGCGAATTTCTGCCAGAACTTCAGGGAACTATCAAGAGAGGCCAGGGTGGACCCGGCTCACAAAGAAGAGTTTTGCCAGAAGGATGTCTATCTTATACACGGAGCAGTGCAATTTCCGGAGGAGGAAGCAGTTCTATTCTCCGAGGGCGCTGGTTCCAGGTTCGAGGTCGGAGCACATCTTTTTGGTGAAATGGAACCATCACCAGTCTTCTTTGGAAGATTTTCCTCTAGAACTTCAATCAACAGATAAGGTAGTCGTGAACGTTTCTTGTTTTATTTGAGCCATTTAGCGATATCTGAGCAACCATTTTCCCATATGTTCTGTCATATATTTTGCCCCATATCCTTGCTTGATATTTCTGTACTCAGTACACTTTGTTGAGTTATGCCTTTTTCTACGATTTATTAAGACATTGTTATGTCTTTGGCATATTTAAATATTTTTGGATCAGTTGAAACTGATAATATATTTTTCAGTAATTTGCATAGTTTTGTAGTCACGATTTGACTGTAAAGTTAACGATTTTCTTTGGCAGATTTGAATTCAGACAGCGTGTCACTTTATTAAAGTAATTCTTTTCAGTAAATTACTTTGACCAATTTTCTGTCATCCTCAAGAAAGAAGAATAATTAAAAGATTTTAGAGCGTTAAAATCTATTACTGTATCGACGATCTTGGAAATACTAGTCGTTTTATGAACATGATTGCAACATAGACATTTATCGTCAGTTCTGAAATTACCATTGCATTATAGACAATTTTATGAAATATGAACTTTGATTACGATTTATTGAATACACTATAGTAATGAACTTTTGATAGGAGTTTTTTTTTCTCAATACTAGATTGGAACAATAATGTTTGCATTCCAAAGTCTAATTGTATTCTATTCAATTATTTATGCAGTTTAGATGAACTTTGTTTGAAGATAGTATTTTTATACTATATTACTTAGGAGATATTAATCTCAATTTTGATAGACCAGAAAGGCGTGTATAATCGTATTTGCTATTAAATTTATTTGTGATTGGCAAATTTTTACTTCATATCGATTCATGAATGAAACCCACGAAGGTTAAAATAATAACAGTTTTGAAACAATTAATGAATATAAGAATTTTTAAAGTGGAACTATGGATGTATAATCGTTAGTTCAGTGGACGTGTAAAAGTCGCTGATGAATAATGCCCTTGAATAATTGAAGGAGATTCCCACAGTAATATTAATGATGTTGAAGAATTTGTAAGTGGAGGTTTTTGAATATATTGTGGAAGATTTTTATGCCATATATATGGAAATATATGATGAATTCTGGGCCTATTTTATGCAATTTTGTGCGTTTGAGCGAAGTATTTTTCCGCTGAGTTTATTGTCCAGGTCCTTTGAAAATTAATCATGTGAAATTACTGTTAAAATTAACAAGAGTGTTAAATAATTTGAGATAACGAATTTGAATGGAGGTTACCGTCACAAATAACAATAATAATTATTAAAACTTATTAAACCTGAATATAAGCTTAAATATAACTAACCTTCATTGGTCGATTATATCAACCCGATTTGAGTAATTATCAACCGGATAAACGTGTGGTTTAATGTATTTCCAAAATAAATAATATTAACATTGTAAATAATTCTGTAAATATCTTTAACAATAATGTGAAATGAAAGGAATTAATAGAGGCGTGTATAAATTTTTCAATTGTCGTTTGACAATATTATAAACAATTAATGAGCATTTGTTATAAACATTAAGAGTTTTGTTAATATAAGCTAAACAACGCTGATGAAACATATGGATTATGTAATTAAACAAGTTTTGGGATTATTAGAGTAATCCAGTAACATGTGATTGAAGCATTTAAAAGATTTGCGTGATAATATTTGAGTTGAGTTGAGGACATTTAAAGTGTTTGAAAAGGAGCTAGGCTCAGAGGTTACGAGCATATGCTAACGCTGGCTGGACAGGTGGGTCCACTTGACGACGTGGGCATGCGACTTGATGTAGGGTGGATCGCAGCTGGCCTGACAACTGTATGTTAGAGGCCAAGGTCGACTATACAACAGGCTTGCAGTTATAAATAAAGTGTGATATTTATGAAAGAGGAAAACAATTGCTACATGTCTCGTTCCAATTCCCTCATCCATTCCAAGTGTATTATGATTATTACGTTCTTTTAAGCTTGTGAAAGATAAAATTTTGTATGTAACGTCTACAAGTCCTACAGGAGGACATGATTATATTGACAATGGCTTCTGATTGCCACGTGTATTTTGTTGTCATATTTTTGTTAGAATCATTCCCTTTATGTGAAATAAATTATTGTACAGTTTAAAGTTTCGTGTTTCCGTCTTGGTTCATTTTAAATATCATGGTGGAGGTTATTGTGTGGGCATACTTTAAGTGATCCAGTTGGCAACCCATACCCGAGATTAATTTGAAGAGGTAAGTAAAGGTAAGTATGAACCCCCGTATATTTTGGTGTGTTCCACAATAATTTCTTGTTAACTACTGTGCTCTAATCTCGGTAGTATCTGTCAGTGCCATTTTCATTGATGTAGCTGTGCCGGTGCGATTGATTATTGGCAATCCGATTGAGGGGGCGGATATCTGACAGCCTACTATCGGATTTACGGGGACAGTACTTAATTTGTATACAATACACCTGGGGATCTACAATCAGGACATTGTGACTAATACGTTGAGAGTTATGCCTCATTGTTCATGATTGTTTTATTGGAATATATCTTAAAAAAACATTACTCCCACATTTATTGTACCACAGTTCCAATTGTAGATCCCAGCACTTAGTATGAGTTGAGAAATATACTTTAAAAATTTCATGCTTTTATCTTTAGCAGTTCCTGAGGAAAAGGAACATAAAGTATACAAAATTAACATTGGCGAGATAGGGCATTCGGTCTCACCTTAATCACACTCTGGGTAGGGGCTTTTAGCGTATTAGCGATTTGGTCAAGCTGCTTGTCTCTCACCAAAGTTGGGTTAGATTCCTGAGTAATGCATGTGGAATTTTTTGATGTGAAGTCACGTTCTTTGGTTTGAATTCCACGTAATATTGAGGTCCCATGGCTCATGAAAACGAGGTTAAGGTTCAACCTAAACAGATTTTAAAAGATCAAAAGCTTTTAATATACTCGGTAATATTTCCAGTGCAGCAAAGCAGCATGCAATAAATATATTAGAATTAGAGGGTCTGAGCGAAATATCAAGCGTGTGTCCAAGCACTTGCTGGGCTTTACTGTTATACGGGCTCAACGTGACACAGTTCTCCATGGGATATCGTCTTGTTTATTTGTTTGAACTAATTTTTCGATATTTATGAAATCAATTTGCAATTTGTCACTTCTGCGGATAATACCTTCCTTTAGAATGATCATTTGTTTCGATCGGTTACTGGTGGACATCCCATGTGTGTAGACCACCCACCTGGCTTTACTGTTACGCAGGCTCGGCGTGAAACAATTCTGGCAGGGGCTATCGTCTTGTTTATTTGTTTCAACACACTTTATAAACAAATAAATGTATTTACGTTGATTTTCCAAGTAATGTAAGATTTTTTCAAGTAGGTTACTATTTAAACGATTTGGATGAATTTGGCACAAACCGCACCTTCTAACTTTTGAGCTTGAGTGTTGTGAAACATACTCCTTAGCGTTTTATATTATATTGATTGAGAAGAGCAGTTTTTGAAATTGAAGTAAGTTAGGAAGCAAGCCTGGATGAGTGCAGGCAGGTGATGTGTGTGTATGCTTCACTGGCTGCGGAGATGGCAGGCGAAGCTTGATGAGTGCCGGAAATGGAGGCAACTCCAGAACATATTGAGGAAATTTCAATTTATCTTCATTAAGGAAGAGAAATTGAATTCGAACATGATCAAAATACGTCAAAGGCGACCCCGTTTCTAACTCTCTTTCCCTGTGTAGCATACCAGGACTGATACTACGGGATATTGCCGACAATCTAATATCCTAGCAAAATGGATGCTTGGTATATCAGAGCAAAGAAAGCTAGTGCAAGCCATTGAGTAGATATTGTGCTTTCTACTCGGTTGAAGCAAAACTATCAACCATATTGGAGAATGTGCTACGTATTAACTCAGGTAATGAAAGTACTTGTGACACCTGTTAATACTGTACTATTATGCTAATTAAAGAAACAGGTTTTCAACCCACACTGAGGTCATCTTCAGCATAGGTTGTTTCCTCTACTCTGACATATATTAAACATTTAATGCAGCCAAGTGGCCATAGGTTTATAAAAATACTATTTACAAAAACTTAATTTATTTTGATTCGCATAATCACTGATTGTCCTTGTTCTTTTTGTACAGATTTCCAAGTGGTCATAGTGATCGCATGCATATAATTGAAGGCTCATGATACGTCTTGTTGTGACAAATGATGTGATGGAAGCCGTGTACTGCCATTCTTGTATAGACGCATTTCAAAGTTTGCTTTCGTCCATGATCGATGAAAACACTCCGGATATACGTATTCTCGCTTTTAGATGAGTGTTGCCAATAGGTTCTCTGATGTATTTGTTATATAACCAAGGAGAAACTGTTCCGCCTAGTCAATACATTTATTTACAACAAGTAATAAACTTGCTATTATATGGTACATGTTTCGGGGCCTCTAGTACTGGTCCCTTCTTCAGCCATAAATTAAGTTGCAAAATCCAGCATAATTAAAGATATCATAATAAAAATACATAAAATGATGAGTGAATGGATGAAATGAGGTGAAAAAGAACATATTACTCATGAGAAGTAATGTGAGTGCACATCAGTAAAAATTAACACCATTGGTATTGCTAGGTTCTTGAGAATACACTTATATAGCACTGTTCTAATGTTTGTGCATGTGGAAATCACTTCACTTGGGATTTATAGCCTGTTGTTTACAATGCTGTTGACTGAAACTTGCTGTTCAAGCTGGGGCTTCTGAGCTTATAGTCTTGCATTAGAGGGAAAACATCGAATGTCATGTAATGAAATACATCATCATGATGAGGAGACGTCCAAGTATGGAAAAAACATATTTTACTTAGACCAACTAAAACAATTTCCTTTGTTGATCTAATTCACAGAATCTCAATTTACTTCATGGCCCCATTATTGCTTCATCCAGTTGCTTAGATACCTTGGATCCAAGGCTTCTAGATTATATGCATTGCCTAGGTCATGAAGTATCTAAATTTGTAGCCATTGCACTCTCATTATTAATATATTATTAAATTTAAAAATAATAATGACAATAAAAAAACATAAAATACAATATGAGATTTAAATTAAAATAAGGTGTGGTAATATAATATTATATCTTTGTGACCTGGAATCGTTATAAATGGAATATAGAAAGGTAGATGTGGTTATAAGGTTGAGAGGAAATGGAAGAGGGGGGAATATTGGGGGAGTTTGTGTTGGGGAATTCACGGTGGTTTGTTGTTGTCAACAATTTTATTCTTTATATATTCCATTAGGGTGTTGTACATGATATTCGTTTCAAAATTTATTTCATTAAGATTATGAAGAGGAGATAGTTTCTGTGCGGTGTTAATTTCTATCGCTTCTAGTACATTAATAGTGGTCCCCTTTCCTGTAAAATTGAGGATTTCTAGGTCTTTCTCGATGTTGGTGAATTTATGATGTGACTCCTCCATGTGTGTTGCCATTGCTGAGAATCTTCTGTATTTTGTGGCATTAAAATGTTCGTAGTATCTGATTATGAATGCTCTACCCGTTTGTCCCAAATAATTCGCATCGCACTCGGAACAATTAAGTCTATAAATGCCTGATCTATGGAATTTGTCTATAGAATTTACTTTGTTCGAATTAAAGAAGAAATTGGCATTGGTGTTGGATGTTTTATAGGCCATTTTTAAACCGTGTTTTTTGAATATGTTAGAGATGCTGTATGTACGTGCATTAAAATAAGTGAAAACCGCGTATACAGGTTTTTCTTTATGATCTGGTGTTAAATGGGTGGGAGGTCTATTTCTTATTTTGTTTATAATGTTGGAGATGAATTGATAGTTAAAACCATTAACTTTAGCTATTTGGCGTATGGTCTTTATTTCACTGGTGAGGTCATTTTTTGAAAGGGGAAGGTTGAAAGCTCTGTGAATCATACTGAAGAAGGCTGCCTTTTTGTGGTTGCCAGGATGATTAGAACTATTGCTTATGGTAGTATGAGTTTGTGTAGGCTTTCTGAAAATTTTATAGGAAAGTCTATTGTTCTTTATGGAAACTGTGGTATCCAAAAAATTAATCGAGTTATTGACTGCAGATTCTGGGACGAACTGTATATTGCTGTCAATGCTGTTAAGTTTCTCGACAAGTTGGTCAATTTTCTGTATTGTGTTATCAATGATGATGAAAATGTCATCAACATATCGACCCCAGTATGTCAAACCTGCAATTTTTCCATGTATTTTAGTGTATTCCATATGATCCATATAAATATTTGCTATAATGCCAGATAAAGGGGAGCCCATGGGAAGGCCTTCCTTCTGCCTGTATATTTTATTATTGAAGGTGAAATAATTGCTATTAAGGGTGAATTTCAACAATGATATGAATTCGTTGATTTCAACATTTGATAGTTTGCTGCTGGTTGAAAAATGTTGTTTAATAATTTTGATGGTAGGGTTAATTGGGATATTGGTATACATATCCTTCACGTCAATGCTATGCAAAGAATGTTCATCATGTAGTTTTAAATTCATAGTACTTTCGTAAAAATGAAGGGTGTTTCTAAGAAATTTGTTAGCTTTAAACGTATAATGTTTAACTAGAAACTTTTGAATGAATTGAGACATTTTATAAAGTGGGCTGTTTATGAAATTAATAATAGGTCTAATTTGGATCCCTTTCTTGTGTATTTTTGGTAAGGATTTCATAGTGGGAAGTCCCGGGTTCATATTGATGAGTATGTTAGTTTGCTTTTCATCTAAAATAAAAATGGAATTTTTAATGATGCCTTTTAATTTTCTTTGAATGGTCTGTGTAGGGTCCTTCTTTATTTCTTCTAAATTAGGGTTGTTTAAGAAGTTATTTTTTTTACTAATATAGTCCCCTTTTCCTAGGAGTACGATTGTGTTGCTTTTATCAGCTTTGGTAATGATTATGTTGTTATAATTTATTTTCTTTTTTAGATTAATCAAGTTTGAAAATGATTTAGTTTTAACTTTTTTGTTGATATTAATTATTTTCTGAATTTCCTTATTGGTTTCGTATCTTGCTTCCCCCTGATTATCAATTGGGAGTTTACGAATTGCTACTTCCGTTTCAGTAATCATGGTTGTGAGTGTTCGATTACTGAGATCTTGTTCCCAATTATATTTGGGACCTTTGTTTAGAATTTCCAAGTCTTGATTATTGAGAGATAATTTAGATACATTTTTGACTGGAGATTGGAATTTATGTAAAACTTGTTTGTCTAGGATTTTTGGCCTGTTATGGCCTTTTTCTGGTAGGTTTTTAAACTTGTTGTCCAAAATCTGTATTTTATTATTAATTTTGGTATGTACAATTTGATTGACAGTGAAGTAATATCTGTCCCAATCATTTCTTTTTGAAATATTTGCCGGTTCCAAATGTAATTGGTATAATTTATTATTAATGTCGTTCTTCTTAATGAATAAGAATTTGATTTCCCTTTGGAATACCCTGTTATTAATAATTCTTTGGGTTCTTTCCTCATACTTGTTTAATGGGCCCCTTTTCTGATATGATTTGAAATGTTTGGGGATGATGTTATGATGTTTACATTTCTTAAGGAACTCTATGTCTTTAATTATGCTGGCCAATTTAACCTTGAGATCTTTAAACTTATAACGCGCTTTCTTTGCGCTATTAGCTTGGCTTGCTTCATTGTAAATTCTTTCAGAGCACAATTTAGATGTATTTGTGTCATAAGATCTTCTATGAGGAAGGATTCTCTTGCTAGGAGATAAACTAATCTGGATCATGTTGTCTTTGAAACTCCAATTGCTTTCTTAATGTATACTGCTTTGCTCTTTCTAATGTGGAGAGGTTTTTCATTGAGAGATACGGCCAGATAATTTCTAAGCCATACTTCAATATTGTCAGTATTTTTGCTTTAAATAGAGACATTGCTGTCTCTAATCTGAGGGATCTTATATGACTTATTCCATGCATAGCCATTATTGCGTGTGTAGCTTTTTCTAATACATGTTTTGTGAAACACTTAGCGGTTGTTTGAAATGTGACTCCTATATACTTGAAATCTGGAGTGATCTTTAGTTGCTGTCCTTCTATGTAGATTTTTGCTGTTGCAGGAACTTTTCCTCCATTCCGGAATACCATCATTTCTGTTTTGGAACATTTATTTCAAACTCATGCATGTAGCATCATTCTTCTACATCACTTATTGTTTTTTTTGTAATATTTTCACGTCTTTTGATGCTATTACTATGTCATCGTCAAACAAAACTTATTATCTCTACATAGTATAAGACTAAGTCACCGATTCTAGGATGTAACGGGTAATCTCGAGAATCACTGGATGTATTTTGATGCGGTTTTCACTATTCTATGAAGTATTTCTAAAAGAAGGTTTCATTTATGACCCAAGGAAGCCGAGCAGTAACGAATTCAGTGAATCGAGTCTCTAGAACCCTGCCATCTATGAGCTTTTTAAGCTTACGCTGGATGAACCGTTAAAAATATCTATCAACAGTACTACGAGTGTAAGGCATTTTTGAAAGCCTTTGTCTGGAGCGTGTGCAGCAGAAAATAGGAGAATTGAAGCGTTTGAAATGTGGTGTTACAGGAGAATGATGAAGATCAGATGGGTAGAAAAGGTTACAAACGAAGAGGTATTAAGACGAGTGGGAGAGGAGAGATGATTCTGGAGACTGCTAATGATGAGGAGAGATAGGCTGGTAGGACAAATACTAAGACACCCAGGAATAGCAAGCTTAGTTATGGAAGGAAGGGTCGAGGACAAGAACTATAGGGGTAGACCAAGGTTAGAATATGTTAAACAGATTGCCTCGGATGTAGGGTGTGGTAGATCATCATCATCATCTTGAGCAGTTTCCAACCGCTGGTCGGGTCTGCTTGGAACATAAGCCTCTCCATCGTTTCCTGTCCATCCACCATCTCTCGTCATTTACGGTGTCCCAGCACACTCCTCTTTCCTCCACACTCTTCTTAACTCCTTTTGTCCATCTGTCCCTTGGTCTTCCCCTTGGCCTCCTTCCCGTCATTTCCATTCCAAACATCTTCTTCGGTATCCTCTCCTCTTCCATCCTCCTCACATGTCCATACCATTGTAGCCTAGATCGCTCTATTCTATTTTGCAATGGTTCCTCTCTTACCATCTCCCTGACTCTCTCATTCCTTACTCTGTCCATTCTTGTCACTCCTACCCTACTCCTCTGGAACTTCATCTCCACTGCTCGTATTTTATTCTTGTCCCTTTCCTTCATCACCCATGTTTCTGAACCATATGTCAAAATTGGCACAAAGTAGGTCTTGTAGATGATTCCTTTACATTTTTGTGGTACATCTTTATTCCATATCATCCCCCTAACACTCTTGAAAAATCCATCTGCGCACCTTCCCCTCTCATTTATTTCCATCCTATTGCCTCCCTTTTCTTCAATTATGCTTCCCAAGTACTTGAAGCATTCTACTTTCTGCAACTGCTGTCCTCCAAGTGTTATGCCCATATCCAGTCTGTTCTTCTTCCTCGTTGTGATGACCACTTCACTCTTTTGTGCTGAGAACTTCATCCCATATGATATCACTACCTTCTCCCACTCATCTAATTGCTCTTGTACTTCTTCCTCATCCTCTCCCCATACCAGAAGGTCATCAGCAAACAACAATGCCTTCATTTTCCTTTCCCCAATGCTATTTACCACTTTTCGTATGATTTCATCCATCACCACTATAAATAACAGGGGTGAGAGGGCACTTCCCTGTTTCAGACCACTCTCCAGTTGAAACCATTCCGTTCTCTCTCTTCCCACCTTTACACAGCTTTTGCTTCCCTCGTACATTGCTTTCACTCTTGCCACTGTCTCCTTGTTCACTGCTTTTGCTCTCATTGCTTCCCATACCTTGTTTCTATTAATACTATCATATGCTTTCTCAATATCCAAGAAGGTCATCACCAGATCTTTCCCATATTCATAATGGTGTTCTTGTAGCTGTCTTACTGCAAAGATGAGGTCAACTGTTGACCTTCCTGGCCTGAATCCATACTGTTCTTCCCTCAGCCCATCTTCAACTTCTGTCCGAATTCTTCTCTCCAGTACCTTCTCAAATATTTTGGCGCAGTGGCACATGAGTGTAATTCCCCTGTAGTTCTTGCATTCCTTCCTACTTCCCTTTTTAAATATGGGTATTATTATCCCTCTTTTCCAGTCCTCTGGTATTTTCTTCTCCCTCCATATCACTTTCATTACTCGAAAGAGCCACTGTGTTCCTATCACCCCTGCTGCTCTCACCATCTCCACACTCACTTCGTCTATTCCCGGTGCCTTTCCCCCTTTCATCTTCTTTAATGCTTCCTCCACTTCTTTCCATGTCAATTCCTTCTCTGAAATGTCTTGGTCACTGTCTGTTTCTTCCTCCACAATGTCCACTACGCTGGTTTTAGTTGGATTTAGGAGTTCCTTGAAGTATTCTCTCCAGATAACCTTTACTTCTTCCATATTTTCGACCTCCTTTCCATTCCTGTCCACCATTCTGACATTTTCCCCTGTATCTCTTCTCTTTGCCTTTATCATTCCATACAACACTTTCTTACTGCCATCACAGTCCTCCTCCATCATTTCTGTCCATTTCTCCAGCCATTTCTTTTTCTCTTCCTTCACTACTTCTCCTGCTTCTTTCTTCCGCTCTTGGTATTCTTCTCTTGTTCTGTCTGTCCTCTGTTGGAACCATTTCCTGAATGCTTCATTTTTCTTTTTCACTGCTTCCTTAGTTCTGGGGTTCCACCATGGTGTTTCCTTCCACCTTTTATTTCCACTAGTTCTGCCACACATGACTTCCGCTGCTTCTACCAACACGTCCTTGAACCTATTCCATTCTTCTTCACCTGTTTTCGGATCATCCTTCGGTAATTTGTTCCTCACTAATATCTGGAACTTCTCCTTATTTCCATCCTCCTTCAGCTTCCATGTCCTTATTCTTCTTTCTTGGTTCTCAGTTCTCCTCTTTTCCTTCAGTCCTCTCACCTTGACGACCAGCAGACGGTGGTCACTGTCCAGGGCTTCTGAAGGTATTACCCTTATATCCGTGATACTCTTCTTTGTCTCCTTCCCGCATAGAATATAGTCCACCACTGATTTCCTAGTCAAATCCCTGCTGTACCAAGTAATTTTATGGCTCTCTCTCTTCTTGTACCATGTGTTTCCAACCATTAGCCCATTTATCTTGCACAGTTCCAACAATCTCTCTCCTTCCTTATTCCTGTTTCCCCATCCTTCACCACCAATCACTTCCTCAAAACCTCTTCTATCAGTTCCGACATGGGCATTTAGGTCTCCCATGACTATCAGGTCTCTCCCCACTAACTGCTTCTGCAACTCCTCTTCAAACTCGTCCTTCTCGCCTTCTGTGCATCCCACCTGTGGTGCATAGACTTGCAGAATGTCCAGGTTTCTACCTTTCACAGTGATTCTGGCTCTAATTATTCTATCACTTACCCTCTTTACTTCCTCCCTCAGCCCTTCTCTCACCACCATTCCCACTCCATTTCTCTTCCCCTCCTCATTTCCTATCCAGTATAGCTGCAAGCCATTTCTCAGTTCTTTTCTTCCTTCCCCTCTCCATCTTGTCTCTGCCAGTCCGAGTACATCCAGTTTTCTCCTCTCCATCATATCCACAACCTCCTCCACTCTTCCCGTCAATGAAGTTATATTCAAAGTTCCGATTCGTAGTCCATTTCCATAGCCAGGTCTGCTTCCTTTAGATCTGTCCTTTCCGAGGCCCGTTCCCGTTTTAAAAGCAGTTTCATATCCACTACTGGCTTGCTAGGCCTAACGTAGCTTCACCATAACCCTGGCAAGGGGCCTGTTTTTGGTCCGCGAGAGGTATTTTATTTCCCTCAAACCCTCCGGACAAGTCCGGCGAGCCCCCCTATCCGCCACCTGGGACGCGCCCGATAGAGGAACAGATATGTAGAGATAAAACGACTAGCTCAGGACAGGGAGCTAAAGAGAGCTGTATCAAACCAGTCAAAAGACTGAAGACTCAAACACACATGAGTGTAAGAATTATTCAGCATGAAAAGTTCTACAAATATGTCTGGGACAGCATATCTCTATCTTTAATATATCACCCACTGTGAGTGTTTTTACGTTCTCAAGTCTTCCTCCAATCTCCGTTTAGTGGAAATTTAAATTAATAACTTCGGAGCCAGCGCGCCTATCACCCTAAATTCGGCAAGCGTCAAACTGTCGATTTGTGACGAGTTAAGACTTCAGAGAAGAGTATATGTGTTTGGAGTATCGCTGTTCACCTCTGCTTTTCTGAATTACGTCTGTGACCTGCCGTCCGTGCGCCTTTTAAGCTTACGCTGGGTAAACCGTTAATGATAGACCGGGCGAAGCCTGGTGGCTTGATAGTATCATACAAAATATAGGCTCCAGGAATAACAATAGGAAACTACAATACTTTTAAAAGACGGACGTCCTAACAATATATTATCCGCCTTTTTGCGTTCTGGCTAGCGCTCTTGCCTGTCACCGTGGAGGCCCGATTTCGATTCCCGGCTCTGCCAAGAACTTTAATTCTGGTCTGAAGGCTGGGCTATACTCAGCCCCGTGAGACAAAACTGAGATGAGGTGGGTTCGTATCCCATCTCAGGCATCTTGGAAGTGGTTTTCCTTGGTTTCGCACTTTTACTCCAGGCGAATGCCGTGAAGGTTCCTAAATTAAGGCCACGGCCGCCTCCTTCCAAATTCTCATCTGAATTACAAATACACACACTAATACAGACTTCACAATAACACAGGTTATCAGACAAATTCCATACACAACCAAGTACACGGGGCTATATGACCGCGATGTCACAAAGCCCCTAAAGGAATCAACAACATTAATCTTACAATATTAATTTTAACAAGTAGTTCCGTGAAGAACTATACTACCTATTTTCATATATTCTACTAATGTTAATTGCCTCTATCAACATACTAAATTTCAGTTTGATTGCTGTAATAGATTCGTAGATATTGAGAACCGTCTAAATATTTCGGATGGTCGCCATGTTGGACTTTTATATATGTAGGGCTTAGAGTTATGTACTGTTACATGAAGATTATTGTGTACGTGTAGTACTCAAACTTCAATCACATGATTAGGACACTAGAAGTAAAAACGAGATTTTAAAATTTCTCACACCTGCCATCTTGAGGTTATGCAAACAATTGAACTAAATTACAATTGAAAAAAAAAACATTAGATGACAGTGGATTATCATTTGTATAAGGATTTACTGTACCAAATGTCACTGCACTCGGATGGTTAAATTGCGACCATGTGAATATTTATACTTCGCGTCGCCGCCATGTTGGATTTGTGATCACCAGGTTATTGAAAGTCCTATAGGTGAACTTATGTTCTTAACCCCTATGAACATTAAAAATAATAAGTTTGATTGCTGTAGTAGATTCGTAGATATTGAAAACCGTCTAAATATTCCGGATGGTCGCCATGTTGGATTGTTATATATATAGGCCATAGAGGCATGAACCTTTAAAGGAAAATTATTGCGTAGGTTCATTATTCAAACTTTCACTTCGATCGCATGATTACGACACAAGAAACAAAAACTTAATTTAAAAATTCACACAGTTGCCATCTTGAGGTTATGTAAACAATTGAGCCAAGTTAGATGTCGGTGCATTACAATGTATATAAACATATACTGTATCAAGTTGCATTGCGTTTGGTTGGTTAAATCGCGAGAAACGGCTATTTAAAAGTCACAACTTTGCCTGGCCACCATGTTGGTTTTGCAGTTACCAAATTTTTCAAATGTCACATAGGTGAACTTCTAGTAGTTCCCCTTATCACCATACAAAATTCCAGGGTGATATCGGTAATAGTTTCGGAGATATTGAATGCTGGTGAAATATTTCGCACAGCCGCATGTTGGATTGGTGAGACGTAACAAAATTTCAAGGGCACGGTCGGGGTCACCCGTAATTGTGCTATGAACATAGGGAGTTTCATTGAAATCGCTCCAGCCGTTTAGATTTTATTAGACACACACACACACACACACACACACACACACATGAATCACACACATGCACACACAGACAGACACACGGACAAAAGGTGATCTCATAAGCCTATTTTTTTCATAAATGAAAATAGGCAAAAAATGACATTCATGTAAATCCAAGTAATTGGTTATGTATTTATTTATTTATTTATTTATTTAATCGAATAGCACTATTACAGAGCACGTAAAATCAATACGGTACTTCAAATCGTGCCACATGTTTTTTTTTCTCTGCCCACATTCGCTTCATCCTCTCTGATCTCTGCTTTCGGAGCTGTTCGATGTCCCGTGGCTGCTTTCGTTGTCTTTCTTGTTCCTCCCTGAAGACCACTCTTTGAATTTTGTCCCGAAATAAATTCCTATTATATGTATCTGTAATGTCAATGTCGGCTTCCTTAAGATGCTTTAATGCCTGTGTAAACCACGCTGGTTGTACTTAAGTTATAAAATTTTATTAAAAATTTGCTTTGTTAGCCTGTCATTATTCATTGTATTTAAATGTCCAAAAAATGGCATCCGTCGTTTGCGCATGGTGTGAATTATATTCTCCACATGGGTGTATATTTCCTTGTTAGGTCATGGTCTGTTATAGTCTGTTTCTGTTTTCCTTGGACCAAGGATACATCGAACCAATATTCTTGCTATGAACATGATTTTGTTTATGTCACCTTTCCGCAATAACTTTAATGTTTCAGCTACAAAGAGTGCTTCAGGTCTCACCACAGAAATTGATTGGACTATGTTGTGGGGTGATTTTAGTTCAAAATACATTGTTGAATACCCATGGGAAGTGTAATTTAAATACGTATGCCCGTTGCTCACTGTAAAATGTTTCTTAAAATTTATTTTACAAATAATTTTATAAAAAATTGACGAAAGAAAGCTGAGTTGTTCACGGTAAAATTATTTTATAAAATCCGTGGATGTAACAGGATCGCCATCTACCGATAAACTTCTGAACCAATAATCAGCTGTTCAACACACATTGGTTTGAGAATATGGCTCCAACAAGCAAAGCAAAAATTGCAAAAATTGCTTCTTTAGATACAATTATATGTCGTACAGTGGTAAAAAGGAAGAAAAGAAATGCTAGGAATTCCTGGACTCAGGAATGGATAAAAAGAAGAGTAGAGTACGGGAATGCTGTGCTTGGTCGAAAATGAGTTGAGGATAGAAGATCAGAATTCATATAGGTATTTTCTAAGAATGGAGGAAAGCAGTTTTAAAAAACTCCTAGATCTTGTTGGTCCTAAAATTATTCGACAGGACACTAACATGAGGCAAGCCATATCTCCTGAAATGAGACTACAAGTGAGTTCGAAGCCCGTTTATCTTCGCCTTCACATCAGCCTGGCTTGTGTTCGGTCGAATGTGTGAAACATACGAGTATTCTGCGATTGAGATTTCTTCCTCCCTTCTTGCATTTCTATTGTGGTATATGGGCGTTTTAACCTCATACAAACACTGATATTTCTCGTACTCGTCCAGTAAAACACTAACAGCTTCCTTAGCCCAGCCAGAGCCTGCTATTTTCGAAAATGTTGTTTACAAGCGAGCTTCACAATCTTCTCACCACGTGGCGTCAGCATCATCTTCATGTCAGCTTCCCTGATTGGTTCGTTTACTAAAATTAATTTTACGGAATAGAACATGTCCTATTTTATGGAAAGTTTCATCAAAGGTTTTATAAGACTTGAATTTGACCGTGAGCAACTGAAATTTTATAAAATTAAATTATTGTACAATAAATTTGAAGGAAAATTTTACCGTGAGAAACGGGCATAAGTCTATGATTCCAATTTGAATTGTTGATATTTACTATGTATTAGCTCATGTTGTTTTAGTTATTGTCACGTCTTGAATAGTTTCTTTTTGTCGTAAAGAGGTTGATATCGTTATGTTACTACATTATTTGAAGAGAGTAATTATATGTGCACTTAGTAGATGGTGAGTTATATTGATAGTATTGTATCTTGTTGAAATGCACTTCATGTTCATCTACTCAGTTGACGTAAGAATACAGTAGCGTCTCCACAATATTTCACTTTATCGGAGTTAATAATAATAATAGGATTATAGAATTTTTGAAGTAATTTATTTGGTGTTGACTCCTTAAGATAGTAAAACTATAAGGAGATGGGGCTTCTCGTATTCTAAACATGTGGAACTACTGTAGGTATACAATAATTATTGGCACATATAGTGAATTAAAAATATTTTTCTTTGCCCGTTGAAATCTACATCCTGTAGACGGCCAACTCGTTCTTGTGCTCAAATAACATCGTGGGTTATTAATTACTTATTAATTATTTAAATGGTGACTTTCAGAGGGTCAATACGAATATATGCCCAAGTAAATTGGGATAATATGATACCATATGCATACGATTTACATGTGTTAACACAATTTCCAATATCAAAAATAAGATGTTCAGTAAAGATCATATAGCCTAACACTTTGTCCTTTACAAGGAGTATAATTGAATGTTGGTTGTAGTAGCTTGTTGAAATACAACGTGCTATACGGATATTAAACATGGATATGAGGTGCTCTTTGCTAGTGCTACCTCTGTAAAAAAAAAAAGAACCATTCAATTTGGTTTCACCGTATTTGAATTGATATGGGGAATCGATTTGCACACATACATGGCCGCCATCTGCAAACTATTAGGCTGATGACCTTGTAGTGTAGTCAAAGGACGCTCGCCATATAAATATATCTTGTTGCATAATTTGGTAGAGATTGCATGAATAGGTTAGTAGTAATTTGATTTAAGCTTTGAACTTTTGGGTGGCCGCCATTACGTTTCCGTCAAGATGGCGGCGATATAAAACATGACACTGAGGTTCTCTTTGCTAGTGCTACCTCTGTACAAAATTTCGTTCAATTTGGTTTCACCGTGTATGAATTGATAGGGAGAATCAATTTGCACAACTACATGGCCGCCATCTGCAACCAATTGTGCTAATGATCTTGTAGTTTGGTCAAAATATGCTTCCCACATAGCGGTATGTTTTTGCAAAATTTGGTAGAGATCGGATTATTAGGTTGGTCGTAATTTGATTTAAGCTTTTAACTTTTGGGTGTCCGCCATTACGTTTCCGTCAAGATGGCGGCAATATAAAACATGACACTGAGGTGCCCTTTCTTAGTGCTACCTCAGTACCAAATTTTGTTCAATTCAGTTTTACCGTGTTTGAATAGACTGGGGGAATCGATTTGCACAACTACATGGCCGCTATACGCAAAGTATTGGGCTGACTACCTTGTAGTTTGGTCAAAAGATTCTTTATACATAAAGGTATAATGTTGCAGAATTACGTAGAGATCAGATAATTCGGTTGGTCGTAATGTGATTTAAACTTTTAACAATTGGATGGCCGCCATTACGTTTTTGTTATATAAAATATGACACTGAGGTGCTAAAGCTACTTCTGTACCAAATGTCGTTCAATTCGGTTTCACCGTATTTGAATTGATAGGAGGAATCGATTTGCAAACATACATGGCCGCCATCTGCAAACTATTAGGCTGATGACCTTGTAGTGTAGTCAAAGGACGCTCGCCATATAAATATATCTTGTTGCATAATTTGGTAGAGATTGCATGAATAGGTTAGTAGTAATTTGATTTAAGCTTTTAACTTTTGGGTGGCCGCCATTACGTTTCAGAGTACACACACACACTCTCACGCACAGACAGACACACAATTTTTGGCCCTGTAGTGATCTCATAAGTCTACTTTCATTTTTTGCAAAAATCGAAAGTAAGGTAAAAAAAAAGTGACAGTCAGACTTTCAGACTAGACTTTGTATCATTTTAAATGCTACAAATGCTGAAAAATGCTAGAAAGTCTGGAGACTCTTGATATGTTAGAAAATTATCTACATAATACTTATCTTGCTTATCTAGTTTCAAATTACTCGCGAACGGTAAGTGCAAACCAAGGGCAAAGCAAGGTCAAGGGCGCGAGATGCCGTCACGCTCACCAGAGCGCGCGGGGACGTGCCCCTTCCATCCAGTCTAAAAACACTTATAGTGGGCGTTGTATTGAAGATATGTTCTCGCGGACTTTTTTGAAGAACTTTTCATGCTGACCAATTCTTACGCTCATGGTACTGTACATTGATATTTTTAACGGTTTGCCCAGCATAAGTTTAAGAAGCGCACGGACGCCAAGTTTGTTTTCATCTTTTCACTGAAATCGTTACTGCTTGGCTTCCTTTGATCATACGTAAATTATTTTCTACAGAATCTTTCCTCGAGATATTCTTATAGAATGGTGAAAACCGCATCAAAATCCATCCGGTGGTTCTTGAGATTACCCGTGACACCCCTGAATCGGGGATTTTTGTCTTATACTAACGAAGTAGAGATTGTCGGGGAACACATGCACCAAGCAGTACTATGACGTCACACACCTCAGTGCATCTGGGTACATTTCGTCCCGTCACCGTAACGTAATGCCAGACCCCAGCGTAACGACAAAGTCGACAAGATCATTTAAAATGATAAAAGGGGGATTAAGGGGATGATAAGATTCGCTCGTCAAGCAAGCATCTTCAGGTCCAAACAAAATCACTTTCGACACATCGGCAAACACAGAGTCATCAAGTAGACAACGAAGGTATGGAAATCTTCCTTCCGATCTAGCCGGAAGGAAGCTGTGCTACACTGTTGACTTCGGATCAGTCATGGGATTACTACACACTCCCACTTGTTAAAGACAGAATCCCTCTCCTCTGTGTGTGTACATGTGGCACCCACCTTACCGTAGGGCATTCTCTCTTGGAATGTGTTGAGCTGGCCAATATGTGAAGAACTCGCAAACTGCCTAACACCCTCTCCTTTGTGGTACGTTATGACGGGCCGCCAGGAGACCTCGTCATCTGGTTCATTTGGGAGAGTGGCTACTATTAAAAGTTTTAATGTAGTTTAAGACTTTTAGTTTAGTTCCAGTGGGTTTTATGTTTTATTGGGTTCCTATCTACTTTTATTGTTGAATATAACTTATTAGCCTATTTTCAATTTTGAAAAAATAGGCTTATGAGATCACCTTTTGTCCGTGTGTGTGTGCGTGTGAGAGTGTGTGTGTGTGTGTGAGGAGTGTGTGTGTGTGTCCCCCTAATAATTTTTAAACAGCTGGAGCGATTTCAATGAAACTCAATAAGTTCATAGCACTATCCCGGGCAACCCCGACCGTGCCCTTCAAATTTTGTTACGTCTCACCAATCCAACATGGCGGATGTGCGAAATATTTTACCAGCATTCAATATCTCCGAAACTATTGCCCATATCACCCTGGAATTTATTACGGAGATAAAGGAAACTACTAGAAGTTCACCTATGTGAAAAACTGGTAACTACAAAACCAACATGGCGGCCACGCGAATTTGCGACTTTTAAATAGACGTTTCTCGCGATTTAACGAACCAAACGCAATAAAACTCGGTACAGTATATGTTCGTACATATTGTAATGCACTGACATCTAACTTCGTTCAATTGTTTACATAACCACAAGATGGCGGATGTGCGAAATATTTCACCGGCATTCTATATCTCTGAAACTATTAGCGGTATCATCCTGAAATTTAGTACGGAGATAAAGGGCACTACTGAAAGTTCATCTATAAGACTTTCAAAAACCGGTTAACTACAGAACGAACATGGCGACCAAGCGAATTTGAAAATTTTAAATACACCTTTCTCGAGATCTAATGTTCCAAACGCAGTGAAATCTGGTACAGGAAATGTTTATACACATTTTAATGCACTGGTATCAAATTTAGTTCAATTGTTTACATAACCTCAAGATGGCGGCTGTGCGAATTTTAAAATTATCTTGTTATTTCTTGTGTCGTAATCATGCGATCGAAGTGAAAGTTTGAATAATGAACCGACGCAATAATTTTCCTTTAATGGTACATGACTCTATGGCATATACATTTAACAATCCAACAAGGCGACCATCCGAAATATTTAGACGGCTCTGAATATCTACGAATCTATTTTAGCAATCAAACTGATTTTTTTATGTTCATAGGGGCTATGAACTTAAGTTCACCTATAGGACTTTAAATAACCTGGTGATCACAAATCCAACATGGCGGCGACGCTAAGTATACATATTAACCTGGACGTTTCTCGCAATTAAACCATCCGAGTGCAGTGTAACTTGGTACAGTAAATCCTTATACGAATGTTAATCCACTGGCATCTAATTTATTTCAATTGGTTCCATAACCACAAGATGGCAGCTGTGCGAAATTTATAATCTCCTTGTTACTTCATGTGTCCTAATCATGCGATTGAGGTTTGAATGCTACACGTACACAATAATCTTCATGTAACAGTACATAACTCTAGGACCATCATATATAAAATCCAACATGGCGACCATCCGAAATATTTAGTCGGTTTTCAATATCTACGAATCTATTACAGCAATAAAACTGAAATGTAGTATGTTGATAGTGGCAATTAACATAAGTAGGATATATGAAAATAGGCAGTATAGTTCTTCACGGAACTACTTGTTTGTTTTATTGTCTTTCATCATCCCTGTTTTTTTTATCCAAATAAGGCTTAACCCAGTTCTTTTCGACCGCATTTTCATTTAGTCATTTGTAATTTGCAATGAGCTTACATCTCGTCTTGCTCTTGCTTCCTTTAACCTCCGTTGCAGAGTTGACAGCGCTAGTGCAGTTTGTTGTCCATTGTTACCGGGATGAAGAAAACTCTGACCTCGACATAAGATGCGGTCTTTTCCACCACGCCTTGCGTTTCTCGTTGCTCTTTTTTTTGTGTTCCGTACTGCGAGTGTTAATAGTTCTTTCTGCTTGTCGTGTTATATTTTGTGCTAGAAAACATGAATCAGAAGGAAATAGAGCTCTTCAAGAACAACTTTAGGTCGCGAGCCTCGCTGTGGTCACCACTGGTATAGAACAAACAAATAAACTGTTTCAAAATAATGTTCTAAACTAAGATTATTCAGGAAAGAGGTTATTTTCACACTTTTGAGCCAATGCAGCTATTACAGGTATTAATTAATATCGTATGGCCTCGGGTGCCTGGTGCAAGCTTTGTAATTTGACACCCAGAGGGTAGCTTGCATGTCGAATTTCGTTGTTCCTTGAATCACTATGAAAGTCAAGGAGGTTAGATATCTAAGCCCCTTGTACACTATAGCGCTTTCTAGTAGATAAATGAGGAACTTTGTGTTGGCGAAAACTCCCGAGAAGAGTTTTGCCATTATGAACATGGCCTACGGAATTCAAATGGGTTCTTTGACATGCCAACATCGTATGACATGCGTGTCGTATTTTTGTCGCCTTTCAAAAATCACTTACCATTACCAGGAGCGAACCTGCAATCTTGCGGTTAGTAGACCGAAACGCTATCCACTCACCCACCGTGGCAAGCTAGCTATTACAGGTGATCACTTTTTGTTCTTGACATACAGGTCTAATACAAACACCACAAAAAAACTTTGGTTTTGATGTATTTACTTCTCGAACAGGCTTTAAATTTGTGCAATAAAGCTATGATATGACATTTCGGTGTATTGTGTTCGAAAAAATAATGTGTGCATTAAATAATGGCCCATGGATTCTGTGTGGCCGATATTGACCGCGCGAGAGTTATGGCAAAAATATCAGTGCGAGTTCTCCTGGGTTAATTCTTGGGGCTCACTGTCTTTTTTACACAAACCATTTTCGTATTCAACTCTGACTGTGCGCTGTTTTTCTTTTCATCTTTCCATTTGATAGCATTTCATTTCATTAAGACCGACAGCAGTGGCTACACTCGCTAAAGCGCAGCGTTAGGTCATGGGGCCAAGCACCCTGCTGACTCGGAAGACGCGTGGGTTCGAGCCGCACCGTCGGCTGTCCTTGAAATGGTTTTCCGTGGTTTCTCATTTTCAACACCAGGCAAATGCTGGGACGGTACCTACTAACAGGCCACGACCGCTTGCTTCCACATCCTTGCCCAGTTTCATTCATCTTCATCAATTCCATCTCTAATCCCGACGCGCAGGTCGCCCACGGGCGTCACCTAGAAAGACCTGCACTCGGCCTCTCAGGAGGCCACACGAAAAATAAATCATTAAGGGATGATAACATAGATAATAGGCCTCTTGAAACAAGAATTATCATCATCATCATCATCATCATCATCTTTATAGAACTTAATACAATTATGCGCATGTGTACATTGATTTCCAGAACGTGAAATCAATTAGTTTAAGTGCTTTTTTATTGACACCATTTGACATTATTTGACAGTAATGTGAATGTGTCTAGTACATGTGCACTGCATTGCACCAAACTGTTCTGCTCGTCCCATTTCACCGATTGAACCATTCTCTGCAGCAGTAGGGCACCATATCAAATACTATAGGATACTTCTACTGGACACTCGTTGGATTTCAAATGAAGTCGTTTGGCGACAAGCTGTATGGAGCAGTGTACTGGATGGGCCTGACGACTCGCCGGCTGGTGCTTATGGAAATCATTCTTGTTTTAAAATGTATATCTATGAATAGATAAATAAATGATGATCCACCTTACAGTCAATAATATATTGTAACTAATTATTATAATATAACACTAGTTTCGTTTATATTGTAACTTTCTTCAGTTATAAAAAGTCCTCTCGGCACGCCGGAAGGCGGAGGTAGATTTCACCGGACGAACTTGGGGATAGGCGAAAAATAGGCAGAATATGCAGGCTTTCGTCGAAGGATCAGACCTCATTTATTGCGAGAAAGTGTTTTATAAGTGGAGATTAATTAACTTTGTTTTTCGTCATTTTATGCATATTTTAAACATTTTCTTTTCTTATGATGACGGTAACCTTCTTGTCATTTGGAGTCCATTTTTAGCCTACTTTTCACATTTTGCAAAAATGAGGAAAAAGTAGACTTATGAGATCGGGCTAATGTGTGTCTGTCTGTCTGTCCTCCTGTCTGTCTGTCTGTCTGTCCTTCTGTCTGTCTGGCTGTGTGTCCCCCCCCCATATCAACTCCTAAACGGCTGGAGCAATCGAAACAAAATTTGGTAGGGTTAAAGATCTATACCTGAATATCTCACGACCATATTTGAAAATGATGTCAGTGCTACCAACTGCTAAAAAATCGCAATTGAAATTTGAGCTCAATGATGTATATCTTGGAAGGTATGAATGGGAGCTATTTCAAAATTGGCACACGTATAGATAATAAAATTGCAGTTTAATTTCCAAAAGTCCATACATGGCAGTGTTGCCAAAATGATTATAAGCCTGCTGATAGGTCCAATTTTAAATGCATATAACTTCTACACTATCAATTGGAATTCAACCAAATTTCGTATGTTGTATGTGTACATAACCAGATATGACTGAGCGTATTCTTACGACCCTCTAGGGCTGCCCACTGTTAATAAATGCTCCTAAATTATTTTATCCAAATACCAATATATCAGAAAGTATGCAAGCCGACAGCTTTAAACTATGCCCACGTATAGTACCTGACATTCTATATTAATTTGGAGTAACTTATATACGTCAGTGCTACCAACATGATTCTAAGCCTGCTGACAGGTCCAACTTTAAATACATGCAACTTCCATACTATCATTTGGATTTGAACCAAATTTCGTATGTGCTATGTGTACCATAACAGATATGACTATGCGTATTCTTAAGAGCAACCAGGGCTGCCAACTGTTAATATGTACTGTCCCTATTTTTGTTACCCTAATATCAATATATCAGAAAGTATGCAAGCCAATAGCTCTAAACTTTGCACACGTATAGTACCTGGCATTCTAGATGAATTTTGAGTAACTAATATACGTCAGTGCTGCCAACATGATTCTAAGCCTGCTGTATATATCCAATTTTAAAATGCATGTAACTTCTATACTAACTAATGGATTTCATTCAAAATTGGCACAACAATAGATCATATTATTTCAGATTATTTCTGACCAATACATGCACGACATTGCTGCCAACATGATTTTACGCGCGCTGTTAGATCCAATGTTTAACTGCATGTAACGTCCATGCTATTCATTGGACTTCAACCAAATTTTGTATTCTGTACCTTAAGAGATGGAACTAAGAATATATTCAGTCATCAGGGCTGCTAACTGTGGTGCCCTATTAGGCTACATTATGCCAGGTATACAGTATTTCGAACTAATTAGAAATGTCGAGATTAGCAACTTAATTTCGTCATTAACCTAGATAGGTTCATATACTGTAGAATAATAATTGGCATGAAAAGTAGGCTCTTTAGTTCGTCACGGAACTTCTTGTTATACTTGTGGTCACACTGTCCTTATGCAAGGTTTCGACAATGATGTGTAACTATGTAACGGTCTGTAACTTCTTCACGCAAAATTATATCTCCCGCAGAGATTTTGGTTGGTTCCTCAGTTTAGGGGCTGCGATTACGCGGTCATGTAACCCCGTGTACTTTGGGTGAGTGTAGAATCTGTCTGATAAACGGTGTGAATTGTGATGGCTGTATTAGTCTGTAATTCAGGTAAGGACTGCAGACGGTCAATTTCAAGCAGTAGTTCCTAATGTTGCTACCAAATACTACAGTCAACGACACCTAGCTGTGAACTTGGCTACTAGATGCCACCGCAACCAGCAACTCGCAACGAACGTTGGAACTTCTCCTCCAAAGGAAAGCATAGTGAGGGATTTTTAGCGCTCTTAGAAAATTCGACGACTTTGGCCGGCTTTGAACCCGCGACCTTGGGCGTAGAAGTTCAGCATGCTACCAGTTACGTCACCGAAGCCGCTTCACACTTAGTCAGATGGAAATTTGAATCTGATCTCGTGCAAGTGCGTTGTCATGGCAACGTCTGATGGCTCATCCCTCATCAATTTATTAGTGTTGCCATGGCAAACACTGATAGCTCTTGGCATTTTCTTATAATTCCGAAATCATTTTTCTCATCCCTTGGCGTAATGGTGGGTCATATCAACAATTCTTTCAGACAAAAGTTTTAGGTAATTATTAGGGGAATATTGCCCATTTTGTACGGTTTTGATATTGTGCCTATTAAGAGAGATATGATTAATGTTTCCCGAAAAACCCACTTTTTCCCACCCATTTGGTCAGTGGTTGGTGCTATAAAAAAACTCTTCAAACATAAATTTTTGGGCTTTATCCGACACATAGTATGAACTTGGAACGGATTCGATATTTCACATATTAAGAGAGTTATAACAATATTTCACTTTTTCGATAAAAGCCCCCCATTTTCACCTCCTTCGACCGATTTAGCCCAGTAACGAATTTTACCGAGATTTTATAGGTATACATATTCGGTAAAAAATTCAAAGAGATTGGTGCAAAATTACGGCAGTTATCGTGTCCACAAAATACTGATATACATATATATATTGAACCCTTGCAAAGAAGCATATGAGACTCAGTTTCGGGGGGTGTAACAGTCCATTTCGTTAAGTTGTTGTTAAGCACTTCTTATAACATGCAGGGTACCATATAACAAAATAACATGCAGGAAAATGTGAATACCAGGGTTAAAACAAATGAATTTAATAACAGATCAACTATTTACAATAAAACAAAACAAACAAGGTCACCCAAATGACTCCCACTTGAATTAATAAAATGCCAAACTTAGGCCTAATCTCAGGAGAGATTGTAAACAGCTGGACCAAATGTCCCAAATTACTACAATGACCATGTGCGTGTGCGGCTGTTCTACATGCGTTACGATGTGTACAAATTAATGCGAGATTCGTCACCATCCAGTAAACCTGCAGAGGACGAATCTGCATTGTCTAGCGCTAGACAGACACGGGGAACCAACAAAACACTAATTAAATTAATCCGACATTTCCTACACTAAATAAAACAACAAATAATTTCCGAATGAAATTGGAATCAAAGAACTGCCGTAGCAAACAACATTAACGCCTTAAGACTAGGACTTTTCAAATCATCACAAGTAAATTAACACGTGACCAAACAGGAAAAATAACACATATGGCCGCTTGCCATTATTACAAGAAAAAATACAAGTACACCCAATGGTGTCACAACAGACAATACTAACATGAAAAGAGTCATAGAAATCACTAGGCTCAAAGCCAACATTTACATCATTAAAACAATATTTCATTCATACGATATGCGGTAATCCGTAACGGACATGGCGAACTCCAAATTAATTATGGTCCAATGACCATCACAAGAACAGGTTTGCTACTGATAGCTTACAGGGTCAGTCGGTCAGCTGGACTGCCTAAAACGAAGAATCACCCGACATAGACGGGCGCTAAGTGGAATCTGCACATCTGTCAACCCACGTGTCAATAACCTCGACCTGCCGTGGCACTGGTTCGAGTCTCGAAGAAGTGTGCTCCCAAAAGTACATAATATACGTGTGTGTGTGAAAAAATAAAATATCTCAGCATTTCCCAAGGAAATCCAAGAATCAGCACTGGCCAAGGTACAGTAGCCTCTGAGAGTGCTCTGCCTTTCCATAAAATACAACCACAATATTTGAGGGCGGTAGCACCTTCTACCCCTCATCACGAAGAATCAATACACACACCTGACACAAGAACACACACAGAATCACACGTACGGGTTTGACAGAAACCTGAAATAAAAGACAAAAAATATTTTCCTCCAACTTGCACTCCCAATCTAGTCCGTGACTAAAGAACCTGAGAAAGGACTCAAAAATAACTTAAAAAATAGAACTAAGGAGTTCTACGGTGACATCTTAATTTTTTGCGCTCGGGAACCCTAGTATGAATAAAAAGACTGATCGTAACAACATCTTACAACATTTACCCCCTTTTCCTACAAAAAAAATGAACTCGAATAAAGCACCACTTGTCGATCGTGACGAGTTTCGCATTCACATGGATAAAATCAAATACACACGCCGTGTACACTAAATATGACTCATAAGAAAAATATACAACAAACAAACTTTGGCCACGTGCCAACTTACATTTAAAGATAATAATGTCGGCACACAAAAAAAATCTAAATACAAGAAAAACAATGAATAAAATATTTACAACGTTCCCGCGTCTAATCTAACTACATGTTGAGTAAATCAATGGTTTGTACATCTCCGTTGCAGCTTGTAGAACTTAACCGCCATACCAGATCATTTCCCTACGGGAAATCTAGTCGTCCATCGTCGACGTATTGGTAGAGGCGATGCACTTCATTCCATCTCATGACCATTCAGCAGACATCTTGGCGTAGCTTCTTGGAAAGAAATATTCAAAGTTATTAGTTTGTCTAGCTAGAATCGCTATGAGCTACTACTTTCACTCACAATAAATGTCCTAGGCGATTACTTAACGTAGAACTGGTCCTATCTCAGCATTTGCTTAACACACGCACATATACATAACTCAAAATATAACACAAAAATTTACATAAATTACACTCTTCAATCACCACGCAACTGGCTTCTAACAAGTCTCAAATATGTCTACCACGTAGCGCTTATCTCGACTATAGATCCCCACCGCTAAACGTGAACTCTGCTCCCTTGAGCACAAAATGAAATGTTTGTCAATCAGATGTGAAGTATGCTCACTAGAGCTTGATAAATCGTGACGCAGACTAGCGTGAACGTTGCTCACCAGAGCTCAATAAAGTTGTGTCTCAAACAGCTCATCACCGATCAATTTATTAGAAACTGACAGAATGGGGTAGGGTGGGGAAAATTTGTGAAAATAATCTGTAGTTTTCACCTCACAAACTTGGGACTAGTATCAATATTCTTCTTTTTATCCAAACGTCACAATGGACTTATGCGGAATTAATTCGTATCGGCGGTTCTTTAGATACGCGTTTTCGCGCCTTTTTCTAGGGTACGCTATCCACCGCGTAGCTTTGGCTTCCTCTCTCCTGATTTGCTGATTCAATCGTGGATCGGTGGAAACTTCACTTCTGACACTCCCATAATGACGCCGATTGAGGTGCGCGTTCGTACAGAATTTGTCCTTGAACTAGGCTTAACCGGTCATCTTCAGGAATAACTACCAAGCTGCTTCTGTTGTAATCGTTGCGACACACTACCTGACTCCCCTTTGTCAATCTCCAACGTGTTCTGCCTGGGCGTCAGTAATAATAATAATAAAAATCATGAAGACTTATTGATCGGCAAATCAATAAGGGTTCAATATATATATATATATATATATATATATATACAGTATATACATAAATTTTATATAAACTTTTGAACTGACGGTGGTTTTGGGGTCTGGGGGGTGTGAAACGCGAAGGTATGTCGAAATTTTCCGGAAGTCGAAACATGGTACCCATTGCAATAGTTAGTTTTCTAATGAAATCTACCTAATAAAAATACAAATATTAAACTAAGAGCATCAATCTAACATTAACATAGGCTACTATGAAACAAGAAGTTCCGTGACGAACTAAAGAGCCTACTTTTCTTAAAATTAAGAATCATACCAATGATTAATCTACAGTATATGAACCTGTCTAGATTGACAAAATTAATTTGGTAATATCGAAATGTCTAATTAGTTCGAAATATACATGGTATAGTGTAGCCTAATAGAGCACTACAGTTGGCAGCCCCGGTGACTGAATATATTCATAGTTCCATCTCTTAAGGTACAGAATACAAAATTTGGTTGAAGTCCAATGGACGTTACATGCAGTTAGACATTGGATCTATCAACACGCGTAAAAGCATGTTGGCAATAATGTCATGCGTGTGCTGGTCAGAAATGAACTGAAATATTATGACATGTTGTTGTGCCAATTTTGGATGAAATCCATTTGTTAGGTTAGAAATTACATGTATTTTAAAATTGGACCTATCAGCAGGCATAGAATCATTTTGGCAGCACTGACGTATATTAATTACTCCAAATTAATCTAGAATATCTGGTGCTATACGTGTGCGAAGTATAGAGCTGTTGGCTTGCATACTTTGTGATATATTGATATTAGGGTAAAAACATATAGACAGCGTTTATTAACAGTTAGCAGCCCTGATTGCTCTTAAGAATACATATAGTCATATCTGTTATGTTACACATAGCACATACGAAATTTGGTTGAAATACAACTGATAGCATAGAAGTTACATGTATCTAAAATGTCAGGTACTGTATGTGTGCATAGTTTAAAGCTGTCGGCTTGCATATTTTCTGATGTATTGGTATTTGGATATAAAAAAAAATAGATAGAGCAATTATTAACCGTTAGCAGCCCTGGTGGCTCTTAAGAATACGCTCAGTCACATCCGTTTATGAACACATATTACATACAAAATTCGGTTGAAATCCATTTGATAGTTTAGAAGTTATTTGCATTTAAAATTGGACCTATCAGACGGCTTAAAATTATTTTGGCAACACTGTCATGTATGGCCTCCTGGAAATTAAACTGAAATTGTATTATCTACATGTGTGCCAATTTTGGAATAGCTCCCATGCATACCTTCCGAGATATACAAAAGTAAGGAAGCTTGTAGTTTAACGTGACCGTTAATTTCGCGATCATGATCCACGGGTCAAGATATACTACATGGAGCTCAAATTTCTTGTGCGTTTTTTCATCAGTTGGTAGCACTGACATCATTTTCAAATATGAGCTTGAGGTATTCTAGTATACATCTTTACTCATACTAAATTTGGTTTCGATTGCTGCAGCCGTTTAGGAGTTGATAGGACACACACACACACACACACACACACACACACACACACACAGCCAGACAGACAGATGGACAGACAGACAGTCACACATTTTCCCGGATCGATCTCGTAAGTCTACTTTTCCTCATTTATGCAAAATGTGAAAATTAGGCTAACAAAGATGAGCATTAAAAAAAGAAACGTTCACTATAAACAGATCAACAGTGATCGTAGACTAATCTTCCAAAATATTAAAAATTCTGTGTAAAATACTGTCTAATTTGTGGAAATCGTTAAAACATGGAAACATGTAATGCGAAATTGCTTTAAAAATCAGATCAGTTACTATTCAATATATTAATAACAGTTTCAAAACATACAGTATAAAATTATTGGTATATTGCCTTTCACGGCCAGTGAATTAATACTCAGCAATTCTTCTAGGTTTGTGTCGTGTCTTGTATGTGGGTTTCTCCAAGAGGGGGAAGGTTCCGGGCGGGGACACCAAGAACCCGCTGATCAGCCAGCTTGGTGTCCTAGGCAAAACCTTACACAAGACACGGCAAAAACCTAGAAGAATTGCTGAGTGTATAAAATTATTTCTTATAACTTTTTTTTGGAGGTTGCGAAATAGTGTAATCTGCCTGTATGAAATACACAAAAAACATTTACAGATCCAAACTGATAAACTTTTGAAGTCGTTGAAGATAATTTCCACCAGTGAACTTGATCCACACCTGTAAACATTAGTCAGAGAAAGTAGCTACATAAATCCCATTAATCATAATCATAATGTTCACCTTCAATGTTTGAATTATCTATGTACAGTATGTCACTTGCTGTAAGTTATTAGGATAAACCTCATGTCATTATGTCCTGTTAATGTATTTATTAATTGCTTGTTAAGTAACTGTGAAAGCAGCGAAGCCCTGAGTTTCGTAACTGCACAAGTCCCATTTAGTAACTTCTGAGATAATTTTAAAAAAACTTCATAACTTTTCGAAATGGGCGCTTAGCACTTTAATTTTTTTTACTGTAGAAACTGTGTCCCATTACGTATTACACATAATTGACTAAACTTAGCGATTATTTGTACTTTTTGTATAATAAATTAATGGATATTGTGGACTTGTGTTGTTATGAAACTCATCAATATAATTTTTCGGTTCCAGTGATAAAAGTATTGGATTAAGTGGATAGTTGGTACATACAAAAAGTAAATTACACAATAAAAATAGTACGATATGGCAATATTTTTATTGAATAAAGTTGAACAGATTGGACATCAGTCACACCTTACAGTGAAACATATCCACATTTTAATCTGAGTCCCAGACTTCACTTCCTGACCCTTCAACATTAACATTTTGAACCTGCCCATATTTCTTCTTAAGATTTTGGAAGCAAGGACGATGTTCAGGGTGAATAGAAGAGATGTTGTTATTGTTGTTAATAGAAGAGATGTATTTACCGATAACTTTCGCTTTATGAACTTTAGTTAGTTAGATATTGTTGTTTTAAGGGGCGGAACTACGAGGTCATCTGCCCCTTTTATGAACTTTGATCGGGAGTTCAGTCTCATATGCCTGTTTCAACTGCCCTATCCTAACACTGCCTTTCGAAAGAAAAGTTTCACCTAGAAAACCACTTGATGTTGTGCTGGTAGTTATGGAGTTAGGGAGTTATGGAGTTTGACTGCTTGGTGTTGGTTCCCGCCATAATATCCAAGTTCTTTGCTTCCCGCCATCCGGCAATTTCGGTGCATCGCTACACTCTTGTGCTGTTATGATGCTCAGATACGCAGTAGGCTTGTATGGCCGGGTGACTTCCGTAGCAACACAATTCCTGCTCTTGTGTAGTTTTGAAACTAACTAACATCATAACATAGGCTAAATGTTCGAAACTTGTGTTGATTTGCTCATCATTAGTTAGAGCTCAGTGAGACGAATTCAGTGATATACGATATTCGTATATAACTCATAGAGTGTCAAAACGTGGACTTGTGCAGTTATGATATTCAGGGCTTCCCCTGATAATTATTTTGTTTAATTTAGTTATATTGTCTAAAAAAAACTACGGTGATCTGAATTGGAGGTGCTCGGGGGCAGTTTTGGCCCGCGGGTCGTAGTTTGGAGAATAATAATAAGAAACTTTATTGGTTGGTCTGTGTCTGAGATTTAATACATTTCTTCTCGTAATCACATGATACAGCAGGTCTTAAACGTTCCGGCATTGTACGATATGGAATGCTGTTGTTCGTCAGAAGGCGAACACACTATCACTGAGTAGGCTAAGGGTCGGGAGGATGAAATTAGACTGATAATAATAATAATACTAATAATAATAATTGTAGTGGTTCTGCCCATAGTCATTTTTCTACCAGCATCGTCCCTAAATCGTTGGCTCGCAATCTGGAAATATTGGGAATACATCCTGGTCAACATATCACCATGCAGAAGGCCGTCATTTTGGGGACCTGTTCCATTGTTCGATCGTTTCTCAACGTGCCACCTTAAGAGAATCAGCCATACCGTCTTGCAAACAAGCCGACGATAGGTTGATATGTCCCACTTATGTGGTGAAATGAATGTGATAACAATAATAATTCACATTAGAACAGGCGTAAGACAGGGTGATGGGTTGTCCCCACTCCTATTCAACCTGGTACTAGATAAGATAATCAGAACATGGGAGAAAGAAATACCTGGAATAAGTATGGGAACAAAAGAACAACGAATCAACATACAATGCTTCGCCTTTGCTGACGACCTAGCGATAATTACCCGGACTCCAGAAGAAGCCAGACATGCCATCGAGAAGCTTCATGAGATATCAATCAGAACCGGCCTCCATATCTCTTACGAGAAAACACAGTACATGGATTCCAAGAGCACAAACCTGGCATCAATTACAACCAAATATGGCGACATCACACAAATTAAGCACTTCAAGTACCTAGGTGAAATTATCGGGAACACTGGTAACGAAAGAATGGCTAACAAAACACGTGCAGAAAAATTACGCAAAGCTTACACAATCACTTGGAATATTTACAACAAGAAATCACTTTCCACTAAAACCAAACTCCATCACTACCACACAGTCATCCTCCCAGAGGCACTCTATACGATTGAGACGTCATCGTTAACCATCAACATCAAATACATTGAGAAGATAGAACGACAAATACTGAGAAAAATCTTTGGACCAAAGCTTCAGGACAGTATCTGGATGAGGAAAAGCTCAGACGAACTGTATTCACGGACTGAACGATTCGCCTCACTCGCACGTAAAAGACGCATGAAATTCTACGGACATATAGCTCGAATGGACAACTCCCGACTGACCAAGAAAATCTTCCTCATAGTCAATGGAAACCGACAAACCAAAGTACGCTGGCTAGCAGACACCCAAAAGGACCTCAATGAAATCAATATTGACCCACTGACAACGACGCGGACTGCATATAGACAAAAAGTAAATTCGTATAAGTTTCCACCCAAGTTCCCTACGGGACAGAATTTGAAACTTAAAGCTGCATGGACACAAGAAAGAAGACAGGCACATAGCGAAAGGATGAGGAAGTTTTGGGAAGATAAGAAGAACAAGAAGACCAATGTTAACTAATGGTTCTACGTGCTCCTTGGAGGGCCAAACGCATTATATATATATATATATATATATATATATATATATAATATAATAATATAATAATATAATAATAATAATAATAATAATAATAATAATATCGTATGGCCTCGGGTGCCTGGTGCAAGCTTTGTTTCTCGACACCCAAAGGGTAGCTTGCATGTCGAATTTCGTTGTTCCTTGAAGCACTATGAAATTCAAGGAGGTTAGATATCTTAAGCTCCTTCAACACTATAGTGCGTTCTAGTAGAGAAAAGAGGAACTTTGTGTTGGCGGAAACTCCCGAGATTAATTTTGCCATTATGAACACGGCCTACTGAATTCAAATGGGTTCTTTAACATGCCATCATCGTATGACATGGTGTCGTAATTTTTGATGCCTTTCAAAAAAATCACTTACCACGGCCAGGAGCGAACGTGCAAGCTTGGGGTTAGTAGACCAACACGTTGACCACTCACCCACCGTGGCAAGCATTAGACTGATAAAGGTTCCATTCACTGGATACGAAATGTCAATTATTCGTTTAGCGATGAGAAAGAAGATATTTATCACAAGCATTTTGTAAAAGATGTTGCTGACACGCAATAAAAGAATCTCTCACAGTCTGTGACTCAAAATGTCTGATAACGCACGTATCATGTGGTCCGATCAGCTGTAGTCCCGTGAAGCGCTCTAGCTAGGGTCATCAATATTGTTCCCCTCTCCAAGATTGGGAACAGACAGCGCTGAATGAAAGCGCTTGATAACGGGTGATTGAAATATCATCAAATGTTTCTTCAGTCTAGTTCCACTAAATGCCGCGGTGCTGTGTATTTTGGATTGCTCAATAAATGGCGGTGACCATTAATAATTATTTTCTATGAAGAATCCATTCTTGTTTAGCTACCTCCTGTTTGATGAGAAGGTATGGACAATAATTCAGTTGCATTCCTTCCCCTGACTTATAACTAGGGCTCAGATTTTTAGGAGCTAAAAATCAGGAAAATATTTATTTTTTATGCATTAAAAATACCTGAAATATGTGACAAAAAAGTAAATATATTTAATTATAATTTAGTTTATTACTGTGAATATAAACAATATCCAGAACTCACGAATGCAATTTATTCTATGTCTCACTGCCTGCTGAACGAGATACATCTTCAGGTTGTCCATCACAAATGACCGACGATTATCGCAAAACGCTCATTCTGAAGGCGCGAAACTGCGGCAATATGCTTCTTGCCCTTGAGGTGTTGTGTAACTTGAGATCGCTCTTCAGCCTTGATTGCTTTCCCACATGGGTGGCAGAACAGAACGCCCCCACAGAAGTAAAATTATCTTTAAATTCTGCAACAGACGATAACTTGTAGTTGTTTTTACACCTAGAACTGCCTTACAATTATTCACAGTGCCAGAAATGAATTGCATGTGAGTGACGCTGGTTCCAGGTAGCTGGAGGGGGAATTGTCTAGCACGTGGTGCAATATGGCTATGGACATGCAAATCTCTGGTTTCCACAGTGAGTGGCACGGGGCGACAAGTTAAGGAAACACAGTTGCAAGCAAGCTGACATACGCTATGCACGAAGATAAGATAGCTCACAGGTTCTTCCCCGTTGAAGTAACACAGAACAAAAATGCAATAAACTGAAAGATCCAGCATACTAATCTTAAAAAATGTATATATTATGTATTTTTATGTTCTAATAAGAGAGAAGTAGGAATTTATGTATTTATAGAAAAAGTGCTTAAAATATGTATTTAAATACAAATATATTTATTTACCTAATAATCCGAGCCCTACTTATAACTTTCATTTTATTATTGTTGACTTACCTCGGTCAACTCTTGTACTCTTCCAATCTCGATGATATTGGGGTTTCCAAGGCCTGAGGTGTTTTTCAATATTTTCTCCCCTTGACGCTTCCTTTCTACGATGAATTGCAGCCAATTGACATAGCGGGGTATTTTAATTGATCGCCCGCAGGCTCCCAGCGAGTTATATTTCAAGTAGTTCCAACTTTGGCTACCAGATGCTACTGTCAATGACACCTAGCAGTGAATGTTGGAACATGATATAGCGTAGTTAAACAAATATAACCTTTTAATTTGGCTACACACTACCGATTGTAATACATGCCATACATACCTAATGACATGGGCCCACCGACTTTATGCCCCTCCAAAGAAAGGCATTCTGAAGGATTTTAACGCTCTTAGTAATCCGACGATTTTGTATGGGTTTGAACCAGCGATCTTGGGCATAGCAGTTCAGCATGCTACCGAAGCCAACAACGTTTTCATTCTGATATATTCATTTATCGATTGGTTATACCTCTTCTTCTTTTCTCTACCCCTATTTGCTGTAAGATGTAATTCAAGGTCAAGAAAAGTATTGGGTCGCTGTAAGAAATTTATGTGGGAATATTCCCGGTCAGCTTGTTGGAAATATTTCCAGACTGGGAATTTTTTATTTTGTCAGTTATTTCTTTACTTTAGGTGTGCAATATGATGTTATAAACAAACAACTAGAGGTCTGTAAGAAAGACGAGACATGAGATACATGAATCTTGGTTTGAGAAATAGTTTCTGGCATTCTCTGTACATGACCAGCCCACCCGATTCTCCCCCTCTTAATTTTCACAGCAATATTTGGCAGACCTATTTCTGTAACTCTACATTTGTCCCAATCTCTTACTACTCCAAAGATCTTTCTCAAATTCTTCCTTCCCCACCGTAAGAACCAAAGTTCTTCTCTCCTGGTCATCACCCTCCATTCTGAGCCATACGTATTTATATATCTTGGTACTGTTTTCTATATTTTTAGCCTACTATTCACATTTTACATGAAGAATTAGACTTAAGATATCCATCCGGGGAAATTTGCGTGTCTGTCTATCTTTTTGCCCCTCTATCCTCCTCTCGGAATTTTGAAACACACTTCACACTTAGCACTCTGTAAGTCCAAGATATATTAGACATTTTAAGGGGAAATCATCGACAAAAGGCTTCGAGATGAAACAATACTTGGGTAAGATCAGTTTGGTTTCATGTCAGAGAGAAGTGCCACTGTAGCAATTTTTGCACTTCGAAAAATCATAGTAAGGCATAGAGAGAAAGATAAAGAACTCCGTATCTCCTTTATAGACGTAGAGAAGGATTATGACAGAGTTCGACAACATGAAGTCTGGCGATGCCTTAGGAGATCAGTCCCGAAAAAGTATGTAAGAATTATCCAGGATATATATTGGAGCAAAAAAAAAAAAAGAGTAAGGACTAGCGTAGGATTGACCGAATGGATACCAGTTCACGTTGAGCTGCATCAGTAGTCCGCACTGTGTCCATACATATTCTATGGATGCTTCATCTTACGGTTTACGGAGTGAAGCGCCGTGGTGCATGATGATTGCTGTTGATATGGTTTTGTGCAGCAGCAGTAAGATAGAGCTGGAAGAAAGGCTCGAAAATTGGAGAAAATCCCTGGAAAACAGAGGCTTGAGAAACAGTAGGAAGAAAACAGAGTACCTGTGCCTTGGAGACGAGAGGAATTAATTGGTGGAGATAGATGGAACAAGCTTAAGCTTCAAGTATTTATGGCCATTTGGTATCTGACGGTGGCAACATAAAAGCGGAAATCAACCGCAGAATAAAGTCCGACTGGATGAACTGGAAAAGGATTTCTGGACTTCCCTGACTTAACATAAAAGTAAAAGGAAAAGCCTACAAGACAGCAGTAAGGCCAGCCTTGTTATACGGAGCAGAAACGTGGGCTACAACAAAGTCACAATGTAATAAACTGCATGTAACGCAGAAAAAGATGCATAGATGGATGGGTGGTGTCGGTAGTAAGGAACGCACCAAAAATGAGAAAATCAGAGGAACTGTTAAAGTGACAGAAATATCAAAGAAAATCCAGGAGAAAATATAATAATAATGTTATTGGTTTTACGTATCTTTTAACTACTCTGCCATAATTTTGCCCCGATGGGGATCTTTTACGTGCCAGTAAATCTACTGACTCTCTTGCATTTGCGCATCCTCAAATGCCAACTGGCTGTGTCAGGATTCTATCCTGCAACCTTGGGTACAGCAGGTGAGCCGTTACCACTGAGTCATGCAACCAGCCCAGGGGAAAATACTGTTGTGGTACAGGCATATTATGCAAAGGGTCCAAAGCAATGTAGGGAGGAGATTAATGGATCTGGTTGTCGATGGAACGAGCAATAGGTGCAGACCCAGAAGAAGATGGACTGACAATATCTGAGAAGACCTGAAGGAGAAAAAGTTAGAGGAAGATGATGTGTGGGATAGGAAAAAGTGTAAAAAGAACGACCAGAAACGTCGACCCTGTTTGAAGCGGGATAAGGAGAAGATGAAGAAGAAATCTTCAAAGTTAGATCTAACATCCAGCAAGCTTAGAAAACACCATTTCTAAGGTCAAATTTCGTGGTGAATTGTCCGAAGCCTTTACAATCAAGACTGGCTGTAGACAAGATGATCTGGGATCACCGATGTTGTTCAACTGTGTCTTGGAAAAAATTATAAGAGAATGGTTAACAATCTTACCAAATAATTATGGTATTAGAATTGGTTATAAAAAAGAAGACCTGAATATAAACTGTCTCGCTTTTGCACATGTCATTGCTTTGTTCGCTAATTCAATGGAAGAGGCCACTGACCAACTTAATAAACTACTAATCATAGCTGCTAAAAGTGGACTTAATGTGGCCTTCCATAAAACTAATTTTATCACAAATGTCAAAGATGCCTCAAAATTCATCACGATTGGTCTGCAAAAAATCAAAAAAGCCCGAAAATTTTAATACCTAGGGGAATGGATTACCCCTAATAATTCAGAAATAGCTGCCATTAAGAGCAGATGTAACAAATTGGAAGGTGCCTTTCAAACCTGCAAAAACATTTACGAAAGTAAAAGCTTGTCCCGGAATGTCAAACTTTGTCATTATAACACAGTAATTAGGCCGTCAGTACTGTATGCCGCAGAATGCTTACAGATGACAAACAAAGGCCTATTGAGAAAATTAGAACTTAAGGATCGGAAAATTCTAAGGATAATATTAGGACCTGTTAATGATAACGGTACTTACAGAAGAAGACATAACAATGAATTATTTGAACATATAGAAGATTTGCTGAGTGTGATGAGAAAAAGGAGAATGACTTTCTTTGGACATTTGGAACGGATGGAGCATCATCAACTTTCATATCGAATACACTCATCAATCTCTAAAAACAATTCCTATTATAAATGCTCGATGCAAGTTAAAAAGGACCTAACAGAAGCTCGAATCAATCAAGCTCTGGTTTGGGATAGGAACCTGTTCAGAAAGGCGGTTAAATCAACCAGTAATCTACACCCTTTAACATCTGTGATGCCTCGCCCTCACTGCAAGTGGACGGAAGAAAGGAGAGCTGAACATTCGTCAAGAATGAAGATCTACTGGCAGACAAGAAAACAAGCATTACAATGATCATATGAGTGAAGAACATCGTGGTCCATTGATGGCCGAAACGACTAAAAAAAACATCCAGGTTAATGCTGGAATGGTTTTTATTTCAATGCCTGTTGCACCTACACCATTTACTCTCTAGTAATAATTAAGCCACCTTAGACACATACACGTTGTCAGTCAAACGAATCACACACCTAAGTACACGGTGTTGATGAATAAGACATCACAATACCCTAAAATTAATTGTTGTAAAGCGAAGGAGACCTCACTATTTTCCTGCACTTTGAAATTCTGCAGTATAACCTTTTACTGAAGCCGCAATTCATTTCTCCCTTTACGTTCAGATCTGTGGGATTTCCAACTTGAATCTCAATTCGACCTCCTATTGGGTGACCAAATATCTACTTATACAGGAGCCACCGCGTTTACGAGACGTTCCGCGCTCGCTTGAGATGTTTACCGACCTTTCTTCGGCAAGGAGAGTAATGGCAGGGGAGAAAAGTGGGGCTTTTTGGCTTTAGCGTGGCACAAACAATCCACCAGACAAAGACAAACATAGCTCCCGTGGCAGATTAACTGCTGTTTGCTATCGCACTCACCTGCCAATAAACTTTGTGGGGAAATAAATTATTTCGCTTTTCCATCGTGTCTGCTGAGTGTAGCATCTCGGCATTTGCCTGTAATAGAAGAGTAAAACCACAAAAAAACACTTCTTTGATGGCCAAGTTGTAAGTCATAATAATTATCATTATAATAATAATAGTGAAGGTCAAGCTGACCAACTGGAAAAAAGAGAGCTTAGGATATTAAGAAAGATACTAGGTAATAGATGGGTTGATAGACAGTTTCGAATGAGAGCAAATGAGGACTTATACAACAACATAGACCCTATCACAGCATCAATTATGAAGAGATGGCTACTATTTTACGGTCACCTCTTCAGGATGACTGATGATCGATGAAAATAATATGGAATCTCATTAAGTCTAAGGCAACAAGGCCGAGATGGTTCGAGGAAAGCGAAAATGATCTCAGGAAAATTGGTATTCCAGACAGAGAAATTCCTGACAGGAACTCATTTAGAAGATGGTGAACAACTACCAAGATTTTAAAATGGTATCAACTTCCGGAAGACGGAGAGGACCTTTGTCCGAAGATCATAATCAGGGTCAGAAAATATTGGCAGGAAGTCAAAGCCAGAACAAGAACAAGACATAGACACTAAGGTGTAGTTGGTTGATACCAAGCAGTCCGTAGAGGCTCACACACTCACTCACTCACTCCGTTGGCTTCTCTGGGACGTGACGATCCCGTGCCGCTCTCACTATCTGCCTCCATTTCCTCCCATCCAGCGCAGTATCCTCCCAACCAGTAATACCCATTTGTCTGCAGTCAGAGGTCACCTCATCTTACCATCTACTCCTAGGTCTTGCAGGGGGTCTCGAGCCTTCGATCTTCTTCTCGTACACCTGGCGAACTATTCTGGCAGCGTCCATTCTGATGACATGCCCTGCCCATTGCAGCCGTTTCGCTCTCATGATGTTCACTACCCAAGGTTGATTGGCAAACTTGTACAGCTCATGATTTGATCTGAGAACCCATCTTTGTGTTTCCTGGTCAAAAATGGGGCCGACAATGTTTCTATCTATCTTGTTTTCGAAGACTTTAAGTTGGTATTCCTCCCTTTTGGTCACACTCCATGTTTCGGCTCCGTATAGCAGTACTGGTCTGATGATCGTGTTGTATAGTTTTAGTTTTGTTTTCCTGGTCAAAAGTTTGGAGGAAAGTAATTTATGCAGGGAAAAGTAAACTTTGTTTGTATTCCGTAATCTAATTTGGTGTTCAACTTGTCTTCTATTGCAGTCATTTATATTTACCCCAAGGTATTTGAAGTTTAGCGTGTTCTTAAAGGTAAAATTGCCTATATGAAGGTTGTTACGTTAATCTGTAGTCATGTTTTCTCTCTGTATGATCATGTATTCTGTCTTCCCTTCATTAATCTTTAGACCTATTTTAGCAGCAGTTTCATTTAATTTCCTGAATAGAGCTTCAATTTCTCCTCCATTATTTCCTATTAATACAATGTCATCTGCATATGCCAGGATGTTGTGTTTTTTATCTGATAGGTCTCCAGTTGCAGCTTCTTTGGTTTCTCGAATTACTTTCTCCAGAACGATGTTGAAGAGAAGTGGGGAGAGCGCATCACCTTGTTTTAGTCCTGTTCTGTTTTCAAAATCGTCTGATACGGATCCACAGTGTGTCGCTTTGCTCTCTGTCTCCTCCATACACATTTTGACCAGGCTGATAATTTTCTGTGGGATTCCCTATTCTGCCATGATTTCCCACACCGTTTCTCTGTGGAATAAGTCATAGGCCTTTTGGAAGTCAATAAATAGGCAATGGACGTTTTTGTTATATTCCCAAACTTTTCCATTGATTGTCTTAATGCAAAATATATTGTCTGTTGTTGATCTCTTTTTACGGAAACCATTCTGATAGTCTCCCATTATGTCTTCGGTGTATGGAATTAGTCATTGTAATATTATGTGCGACAGTAATTTGTAAGCTGTGACAAGTAGGGATATTCCTCTGTAATTTCCGCAGTTATGTTTATCTCCTTTCTTATGTATTGGAATAATAATTGCTTCCTCCCATTCATCCGGTATTTGTTCCTCGCGCCATATTTTCAGGATAAGTTTATGCAGTTTTTCATGAAGCTTCTCACCCCCATATTTCAGCTATTCAACTGGTATACCGTCAGATCTTGCAGCTTTGTGGTTTTTCAGTTTCTTCAACTCGATGTAAAAATAAAGAATAATAATAATTGTAATATTAATAATAATTATTATAATTCATGGGTGAAATATCGGAGCCCTTTCTCATCAAAACTGGAGTTCGACAGGGGGACGGATTATCCCCAATGATCTTTAATATTGTTCTAGAAAAGATCATTAGGGAATGGGAACCTCATGTAAAAGGCATTCAAATTGGAATAAAAAAAGAGAACCGTCTTACAGTCAAGTGCCTCGCTTTTGCGGACGATATTGCCATTATCACTAACACCAGACATGAAGCCATACACGCAGTGGAAAAATTACATGAAATTGCTCAACGAACAGGACTACAAATTTCTTATGAAAAAACCCACTATATGGAAAGACGGCCAGAAAATAACTCTTCTTTAATCACACAATGCAATAAAATAATACAAGTCCCCCATTTTAAATACCTTGGTGAAATCATACAGTCTTCGAGACTAAACAGAATCGCCAATGAACAAAGAATCACCAAACTACAGAAGGCCTACAAGCTAACGTGGGCTCACTACAACAAGAAGTGCATCTCGCTGGACGCAAAATTAAGGCACTATACAACGGTGATTCTTCCGGAAGCAACTTACGCAGCCGAAACTATGGTGATCGACGGTCATACCAAAATTAAGGATATAGAAAAACAGGAAAGGAAAATTCTCAGAAAGATTTACGGGGCAGTTAATAATAACGGTATTTGGATGAAGATATCTCAAAGCGAACTCTACCAAAAGATCCACACGATAACGGAAGTAATCAGAAAACGCCGAGTACAGTTTTATACACACATTTACAGGATGGAAAATTTCAGAACACCGAAGAAATTGCTCAACGTTATAACACGGAGTAAGTGTGGCACGGAGTGGCTGACAGAGGTTCAGAGGGACCTACAACAGGTCAACATTGAAAATTTTGAGGACCGCACCGAGTGCAGGAATAAAATTAAAAATGTTAAGTTTGATCATAGACCATCACAACAGCCTGGAAGAGAGTGGACAGCTGAGCGGAAGAAGGAGCACTCTGAGAGGATGAAGAGGTTTTGGGAACAGAAGCGGGAAATCGCCAGAAGATGAAATCATGTACTCAAGTTCAATCGCTCTCCTAAAGGGGAAGAATCGATTAAATATAAATAAAATTATCCGTGGCTGTCCAACCTTCAAAATATTGACTGCACTGAGTGCCACAATAATGTTACTAAGATCGTGCAATGGAGATGGAGATGGCTAAATCTACATGACTAGATGACTGCTCACTTCCGTATTTTAGTACCAACGAAAATACTGTATGTTACGGACAATGGAACCCATATATTATACTGGGTCAGAGAAATCCGCACTGATAAAACCATCAAACCTAACCGATATGATATTCTTGACCGACTGAAGAAAGACGGTGTGATAATCGATATATCCGTACCACTCAACCACGACCTTCAAACAGCCTATGCCCAAAAGGTCAACTAATACACCGAACTGGCCGTTGAATTATAAGGTGCGTTCAAAAAGTAACGAGCCGGAGGCTGTAATGCGCAAACCGGTGACGACATCGGCTACTCGTGGCGAGTGTAACGAGGTGTGGTTCCGACCAGAGCGTAGAAGGTCACAGCCCGTCGCTAGAGGGTACGCATGCACATCACGTGACGATACAAAGCGACCAGCAGCATGCATCAATCGTCCAACGCTGACAGTCGCATTGCAAACAGTGACATGGAGGCGTCAAACGAAGAGCAAAGCGATGTTGTTCGGTTTCTGACAGCGAAAGGAGTAGGGGGAACTGACATTCATCGCCGAATGTCACAAGTGTACGGCGAATACTGCATGTCCCTTGCAAGGGTCAAGGCGTGGCACAAGCGCTCCAGGGAAGGACGGCTGTCGTTAGCCGATAATGCCTGGTCTGGGGCACCCCCCCCCCCCTCCCCCTGCAATACCGATGATAACGTCCAGCTGGTTGATGCACTCATTACCCAGGACCACCGAGTGACAGTGAACGCCATAGCCACCGTGGTCGGATTGAGCGTCGGAAGTGTGCACACCATCATGAAGGAACGACTGCACTTGCGGAAAGTGTATGCCCAATGGGTGCCCCACAGTCTTCAACCACACCAGGAAGCATGTCGAATGGCCTACTTTCTTGGTCTTGGTTGGACGTTTGATGCATGCTGCTGCTCAGTTTGTATCGTCACGTGACGTGCACGCGTGCCCTCTAGCGACGGGTTGTGACCTTCCAGGCTTTGGTCGGAACCACACCTCGTTATACACTCCACGATTAGCCGATGTCGTCACCGGTTTGCGCATTACAGCCTCCGGCTCGTTACTTTTTGAACGCACCTTATAAAACAAATGTGGAAGCTAAAGCAGGTGTACATCGGGCCTATCATTCTGTCTGCAACTGTAATTGTACCCTCAAGACTGGTGGACCAACTACAGGCTCTCGGAATAGTACACAAGCTGGGATAGATTCAAAAGTCGGTGATCTAGGACACTTGCCATACTGTGCGACGATTCCTAATTGAAGAATGAACCCCGAAAGTGCTTGACATAGTCGGTATTTACAGTCATTGTACCATTACCATTGTAAAAGGAGGAATTTTTGAATGTATAAGATCATAATAATCTGAAAATACTTCACCTTACTATAAGTATATTCCTGACGCCCTTTTAAAATATCCTACGCACTAGTTGTTATGGGACCGATCAGTTATTACTAATAAACTATACCAGCAAACCGGTAAGATATCGTTCTTGTGGACAAGGTGCAGAAGAGAACCTCTCTCAATGATATCGCAGTGCCCAGTCCCATAATATACAGCAAACCTGCCGTGAGAAGATCACCAAGTATCTGCCCTTGGATGAGGAAATACGGCAAATATGGAGACAGGAAAGTGTAGTGGTTCTGCCCATAGCCACCTCTTCTACCCGTTTCATCCCTAAATCATTGGCTCGCATAGAAAAATAGGGAGTACATCCTGGTCTACATATCATGCAGAGGGCCGTCATCTTGAAGACCTGTTCGTTTCTCAAAGTGCCACCCTAAATGAAGTTGTCATACTGTCGTGCAAACACTTATGTGGTGAAATGAATGTCATAATATAATATAACATAATATAATAATAGGACCCTAAGAGAAACAAAAAGAATCTACAACAACAGAATTTTGAGAAATCACCTATATTCGTAAATTATGTGTATTTTAAGGCTGAATAGCTATTTTAATTATTTATGTTTAGTTGCGGTTTGCCCACTTTTCATGTCATTTATTCTAATTTATATGTGTGTCATACTTTTCGTAGTTCATTAGTCGTAGCCTATTTTGTTAACGTTCTATTAGCCTACTTTCGATTTTTGCAAAAAATGAAAGTAGACTTATGAGATCAACACAGGGCGAAAAAAAGTGTGTCTGTCTGTGTGTGTGTATGTGTGTGTGTGAGTCTGTGTGTGTGTGTGTGTGTGTGTCTGTGTGTGTGTGTGTGTGTGTGTGTGAGTGTGTGTACTCTGAATGTCTGTCCCCCCCTATCAATTCGAACACGGTGAATGCGATTTGAACGAAATTTGGTACAAAGGTAGCACTAGCAAAGGACACCTCAGTGTCATGTTTTATATCGCCGCCATCTTGACGGAAACGTAATGGCAGCCACACAAATGTTCAAAGCTTAAATCAAATTACGACTAAAGTAATCATCCGATCTCTACCAAATTTTGCAACGACATACCTTTATGGGGGGAGCATCCTTTGACCAAACCAATAGGTCATCAGCGTAATAGTTTGCGGATGGCGGCCATCTTTGTGTGAAAATCGATTCCCCCTATTAATTCGAACACGGTGCAACCGAATGGAACGAAATTTGGTACAGAGGTAGTACTAACAAAAGGCACCTCAGTGTCATGTTTTATATCGCCGCCATCTTGACGGAAACGTAATGGCGGCCACACAAATGTTCAAAGCTTAAATCAAATTACGATTAACCTAATCATCCGATCTCTACCAAATTTTGCAACTACATACCTTTATGGAGGGAGCATCCTTTGACCAATCTAATAGGTCATTCACCTGATAGTTTGCGAATGGCAGCCATCTTTATGTCAAAATTGATTCCCCCTATTAATTCGAACACGGTGGAACCGAATGGAACGAAATTTGGTACAGACTTAGCACTAGCAAAGGGCACCTCAGTATCATGTTTTATATCGCCGCCATCTTGACTGAAACGTAATGGCGGCCACACGGATGTTCAAAGCTTAAATCAAATTACGATTAACCTTATCATCCGATCTCTACCAAATTTTGCAACTACATACCTTTATGGAGGGAGCATCCTTTGACCAATCTAATAGGTCATTCGCCTAATAGTTTGCGGATGGCGGCCATCTTTGTGTCAGAATCGATTCCCCCTATTAATTCAAACACGCTGAAACCAAATGGAACGAAATTTGGTATAGAGGTAGCACTAGCAAAGGGCACCTCAGTGTCATGTTTTATATCACTGCTATCTTGATGGAAACGTAATCGCGGCCATCCAAATGTTAAAAGCTAAAATGTAATTACGACCAACCTAATAATCTAGTCTCTACCTAATTTTGCAACATCATATCTTTATGTGGGAAACATATTCTGACCAAACTGCAAGAACATCAGCCCAATAGTTTGCAGATGGTGGCCAAGTATGTGTGCAAATTGATTCCCCCTATCAATTCAAACACGGTGAAACCGAATTGAACGAAATTTGGTACAGAGGTAGCACTAGCAAAGGGCACCTCATATTCATGTTTAATATCCCTATAGCACGTTGTATTTCAACAAGCTCCTACAACCAACATTCAATCATACTCCTTTAAAAGGACAAAGAGTTATAACAATACCCATGCTTTTAGGAGAAAGTAGGCTATATGTTCTTTACTGAACATCTTGTTTTTTAGCCTACTTTCGATTTTTGCAAAAAATGAAAGTAGACTTATGAGATCAACACAGGGCGAAAAAAAGTGTGTCTGTCTGTGTGTGTGTATGTGTGTGTGTGAGTCTGTGTGTGTGTATGTCTGTGTGTCTGTGTGTGTGTGTGTGAGTGTGTGTACTCTGAATGTCTGTCCCCCCCTATCAATTCGAACACGGTGAATGCGAATTGAACGAAATTTGGTACAAAGGTAGCACTAGCAAAGGACACCTCAGTGTCATGTTTTATATCGCCGCCATCTTTACTAAAACTGAATGGCGGCCACTCAAACGTTCAAAACGTAAAATCAAATAACGACTAACCAAATCATCCGATCTCTACTAAATTTGGTAACAACATACCTTCGTATAGGATGCGTCTTGTGACCAAACTACAAGGTCGTCCGCTATACCATTTCAGGATGGCGGCCGTGCGAATTATGCAAACTTTATAATCCATATCATGGGACCCACCAGTTCCGATTATCGAGCCGAGAATCGTTTTAACTGTTCTAAAGGAAGAGGCACGTTCGAAATTAAAAGTTTATTTTGTAATACTATAGTGCAGACGTGATTTTAAAAAGCTGAGCTGATTTAGTAATAGGACAAGATGGCAGCGGATATCTTGTGCCTGACTTATATTTCACTAATTTGAGTATTGCATGCAATATAGCGTACTGATATAAAATAAATAAACTTTGTATGAAATGCTTTATATATAAATAATATACTCCAGTGATGAAATCGTTTAGTATAAATCACTATTTGCTAACAAGTTCTATGTAAGTTATTTTATATAGAACGATATTCGTTGACACAATTAGCTCAGTGGTAGAGCGTTAGCCTATCGCTCAAATGCCTATGGTTCAAACCCGATCAGAGCTAGTTTTTTTGCTTGAAATTTTATATGTTTATTGTTTTGTAATGACTCAGATGTTTTCAAATTAAGCGTTATATTGTGCATATTATGGTGTAAAATATATATTTAATTAAAACATAATTCGCCAGCAGATTTACTCGAGACATCTAGCTGCCAAAAAAGTAACTGCACGCCGACCAGATTTTATTGAAAAGTTTCTTCTTCTGGCCGCTAGAATGCACTCGCTCTGTTAGGATTATATTGTTAGATATTTCACCACTAGATATCACGACTAGTCTACGTGGGGCTCCATTGATTACTATACCATTTGCATTCTATGCGCATCGAATTTGAAGAATGACAAGATGATACTACGATACATTTTTACTTTTTATTTTAAAGGGTTTGTAACAGCCTATTGTGCGTTATTTGAAAATGTTAATTGAAGTAAAGAACAAAACGATTTCACATAGTATCTGAACTCTACCGTTGGTGCTAGTTCAGGATATTAATTAATACTTCTATTTTAGCCAAATAGCAATCGAAAATATCCACATAGTTGGTATACACACGTCTCTGTAGGGTCATGGAAAGATTTGTTAATTCAATTAGGGTTGTGAAAGTCATACGCAGCCAGACGTGTAAAGACATGCCTCAACTCAAAGTTGGATGTTGCCCGCGTCAGGCCGATTATGTAATAATAATAATAATAATAATAATAATAATAATAATAATAATGTTATTGGTTTTACGTCCCTTTTAACTACTGTTGCTTTTAGAGACGCCGGGGTGCCAGAATTTTGTCCCGAAGGGGATCTTTAACGTGCCAGTAAATCTACTAACACGGCTCCCTCGCATTTGTGCACCCTCAAATGCCAGCTGACTGCGCCAGGATACGAACCTGAAACATACGGTCCAGCAAGCGAGAACGTTACCGCTGAGCCACGCCGCCAGTCCGGTCGATTATGTCTCCAGATCCATAACATTCTTTAGATACTTCTTATCTTTCTTTCTTCAATGATGGTAGCAGTTTTTATCTAGGTTGTGGCGTTTGGTAGAGGTAAATCGTTTCTAAGGTCTTCAACAAAGAATAGTTCTATTATACTCTTTGATAATAAGAACGAGTTATAACTATACTCATACATTTAGGAGAAAGTAGGCTATATGTTCTTTACTGAACATCTTGTTTCACGTGTAACATCTTTCCACTCGGTTGCTGGATATTTTTGTGGGAGTGATTTTGAAAAATTGGACGGAAGTGGATCGGATCGATCTAGGTGGCACCAGCTGGCACACTTCCGGAAGTGTGCTCGAACGGAAGTGTGCTAGCTGGCAGTGGTGGATCGAACGGAAGTGTAAGACGCACTGCCAACTCGATCGATCGATCCAGCTGGCAGTGGTAAGAGAAACAATGAGCGCGCGGTGTCGGAAATTGATACCATGACGAACTCGCGGCCTTGTGGAATGTATATGACATACTGAACAGTAAACGCTCATGCGAACTCTGGTGTCAAGTGATTGAAACAAAGCACATGGTACATGTTTGAAGTCTTCATATCAGTATTTAAATGGTAAGATGCCTTAATATCAAGCATTGTAAGTAGTCGGCCTTCATGAACTATTGCTGAATACATTATCGAAACAAGCAAAATATAAATGAAACATAATTCCGTAATGCAGTATTATTGGAACGTGGAAATAAGTCACCATCTTGTGCCCAAAACTTGCGTAGTCGAAATAGCCGTGGGGTTTGCGCCTATGACTGTGAATCAAGAGATCTCGGGTTCGAATCACGGACGGTGTGGATATTTTTGCTACCAGACTATCATTTTAAACGATATTTATAATATCAATATGACTCATTTTAACAGAATCCATATGAAATTACATGGTGGTCTGTTTATCAAGAGGACCTGTTTATAAGGAATTTATGGTTATGAGCGTTGTCGCGTCTATTAATCTAGTTAATCCATATCGTGTTCTTTATTTAGGCTAGTGCTGGTGGAAGCTACAAATCATCTAATAAAATGAGTTCCGTATTATAAACTACAATATCTGTTAAACACTCCCTTTTCCAATAGATTAATATTTGTGCCAATAATAGTATAAAATACCGGTGTATCAACAATTTCACGTGAGGTTTCTTCTATGTCAGATATTACACATCATATGCGACTAATGTAAGGCTCGTAATTTTATTTCTTTCACCTCGTTATGTTTGTTAAGCTTTGTATATTAGCAGCCTTGTAAGTCGAGGAACCATATGAAATAAATAAATAAATAAATAAATAATGTTTAATCTTCTGCCTATGTTAACCTTACGTTATGCGCATGATTGTTTTGTTGACCAGCCGTACGATAATGAAGAGGGTATGTTTATACCTGAAGAATGAAGTGGCATTGTAGAGCTGAGAGAGGCAAAGTGTTTGGTGTGACATATGTGTTTCCTGACAAGTAGGGGCCATTGTAAACACAGTGCAACCCGGGAGGAAGTTACAAGAACTCGCTAAAGTAGTCTCCTGAGTAATTACAACTCCGGTGTAGCATTGCGCGCCTCTTGCTGCAGGATATGAGCGCTGATTATAACAGACTTTAACCACACTTGTCACTTAAAGACAGCTGGATTAACTGTTGTTCTTGTAAAATACACTGTTGTGGGCGTTTTGAGAATACAAGAGGGATTTTAAACCAGTCACAATATCTTTTCACAATTTTTATTGACCCATTAGTTACAACTTTTGGCAGCGTACTATCCAGAGATGGTTGGTTGGTTCCTCAGTTTAGGGGCTGCGACAACGTGGTCATGTAGCCCTGTGTACTTTGGGTGTGTGTAGAATCTGTCTGATAACCCGTGTTAATTGTGATGGCTGTATTAGTGTGTGTTATCTGTTTTAAATTCAAGTAAGGACTACAGACATTCGATTTTCAAGTAGTTCCAACTTTTGCTACTAAATGCCACCGTAAACGACCAACTAGTTCTGAGCTTTGTTACTAGATGCCTCGGCAGTCAGCTCCTGGCGACGAATGTTGGGACCTAAGAGCGTTAGTCAAATATAACCTATAATTTAGCTTCACACAAGTGTAATTAGTGGAAGGTTATGTATCATGCCTTAAATCTATGACATGGGACCGCCGGCTTTACTTCCCCTCCGACGTAAGGCATATTGAGGGATTTTTAACGCTCTTAGAAAATCCGACGACTTCCGCTGGGTTTGAACCTGCGACCTTGGGCATGGAGCTTCCAGTTTTACGTGGCCGTTAATCTCGCGAACTTAAGCCACGGTAACTTACCTACATTTTACGTTGAATCAGAATCACAGAAAGTGGTATTTCACTACGAAACATTACCGGTACTGTGAGATAACAATCTTACCAATGGATATGAATGAGTTTCTAAATAAATCCTTAGGGAAAGAATTCATGATGAAAGTTAATAAAAGTACAAAAGCAATGGAATCCAGCCAGAAGACTCAGAAACCTCTTCTGGCATTGAATAGTCAGGTTAAAAGCTCAATGAAATAGAATTCTGCTAATTGAGAAGAAAAATGAGCAGTGGTGGATGAAGCAAAGAGGATACAAAATGTCTGTTAGCATAGACAAGGAAGCTTTTCTATAGAAAGGAAAGATATGTTAACATGTAATATAAATTTAACATTATTAAATGTCATTTATGAAAGTATTTTTCTGGAGTTTGCTGCTATCTGGAAGTGACACTTGGGACTGTTGATGCAGCTAGGAAAAGGAGAACCGAAGCATTTGAAACGTCGTGTTTTAGGAGAACGATAGAGATTAGATGGATATATGATGTAACAAATGAAGGCAAGTGTGCAAGGAGATATCTTTTGGGTGAGTGCTAATAAGGAGTAGCATTATTAGCTGTCGCCTTGGGGGTCTGGGTTCGATTCCTGGCTCTACCATGATATATTAAGCCTGAGGGCTGGAACGGCGTCAACTCAGCCTCGTGAGGCATAACTGAAAAGGGGAGGGTTCGATTCCCATCTCAGTCAAATTGGACGTGACTTTTCTTGTTTTCCCACTTCTCCTCCTGGAAAATGTCAGGGTGATACCTTACTACGCGAATCCTACCTCACCTGAAGTCGTTGAATCTCCACGAGCGCAGGCAGCTATCAGTTGTCCTTCTGACGCATAAAGTACTGCACACCAAGACACCGTTATATCTCTACAATGCCTTTAAACCAATGCATTTTGTTCATAATCGAGAAAATAGGTATACAAAATTCGCTCTCTAGATTCCTGTCCACCGAACCATGAAGTTCAATAAAAATTGTTCTTTGTACCGCCTCACGCCTCTTTAACTCCTTCGTTTTATATAAGTTTGTCAAAATTACAAGCACTGCAGCTCTCAAAAGTCGTCTTTTCTCCTGCCTCTTGGAGAATTACACCTCTCACATCTGATTACTGCACTATGTTCACTATAAATAATAGCCTTAAGGTATCTTGGGGGAAACCAGGTAGCTACCGTAAATAAATATTTTTTTTTTTCTTGTATATGGTGTTTATTTTTCCGGCTGATACAGTGCCTGTATGTACTCTTTTGTATGTTATTTTCTTCTTCTTCCTTTATTTCTTCTTCTCCTCATTCTTCTTCTTCTTCGCGAATGGGGCACTTAGGACCACGCAGAATCAACATTGTGCGAGCTATCCTCCTTGCCCAATAGTTCTTCATGATTGTTGTACTCTCCGTTCCTCCGTCCAGATACGAAATGTTGGTCTCTTCCCATCTTCCTCAAATCCCCTTTTGTGGAAAATTTCCCTTGTTACGTCTCCATCCTAAAGATTCGGTGATCCTTACTCACTGAGGTCTCTCTCCACGTCTTGTTTATACCATTTTGAGTAAGTAAGTCTCATTCTAAGTGACTTAAAAATTGAATTTTGGCGCAGTCTCATTGTGTCAGTGAGTTTAAAAACTTTTTTATATATTTCCAAATTTGGTTTGGGGAAATTTAGTCCATTTTTAGCCTACATTTCACCTTTTTCAAAAATGAGGAAAAAGTAGACGTATGAGATCGATCCGGGAAAATGTGTATCTGTCTGTCTGTCTGGCTGGCTGACTGGCTGTGTGTGTGGGTGTGTGTCCCTATCAACTTCTAAACTGCTGCAGCAATCAAAACAAAATTTGCTAGGGGTAAAGATGTATACCTGAATATCTCAATGCCGTATTTGAAAATGATGTCAGTGCTACCAACTGCTGAAAAATCGATATTGAAATTTGAGGTCCATGTTTGATATCTTGGAAGGTATGAATTAGAGTTATTTCAAAATTGGCACACGTATAGATAATACTATTTCCGTTTAATTTCCAGGAGGCCATACATGGCAGTGTTGCCAAAATTATTATAAGCCTGCTGATAGGTCCAATTTTTAAATGCATATAACTTCTACACTATCAATTGGAAATCAACCAAATTTCGTATGTGCTATGTGAATATAAACTGATATAACTGAGCGTATTTTTAAGAGCCACCAGGGCTGCCAACTGTTAATAAATGCTCTCAATTTCTGTTATCCAAATACCAATATATCAAAAAGTAATCAAGCCGACAGCTTTAAACTATCCACACGTATAGTAACTGACATTCGATATTAATTAGGAGTAAATTATATACGTCAGTGCTACCAACATGATTCTAAGCCTGCTGAGAGGTCCAACTTTAAATACATGTAACTTCTATACTATTATTTGGATTTCAACCAAATTTCGTATGTGCTATGTGTACCATAACAGATATGACCATGCGTATTCTTAAGAGCAACCAGGACTGCCAACTGTTAATAAATGCTGTCTCTATTTCTGTTACCCTAATATCAATATAATTATCAGAATGTATGCAAGCCAATAGCTCTACACATTGCACACGTATATTACCTGGAATTCTAGATTAATTTGGAGTGACTAATATACGTCAGTGCTGCCAACATGATTCTAAGCCTTCTGATAGATCCTATTTTAAAATGCATGTAACTTCTATACTAACTAATGGATTTCATTCAAAATTGGCACAAAAATAGATTAGATTATTTCAGATTATTTCTTGCCAATACATGCATGCAATTGTTGCCAACATGATTTTACGCGCTGTTAGATCCAATGTTTAACTGCATGTAACGTAATGCTATCCACTGGACTTCAACCAAATTTTGTATTCTGTACCTTAAAAGATGGAACTAAGAATATATATTTAGTCACCAGGGCTGCCAACTGTATTGCTCTATTAGGTTACATTATGCCAGGTATACAGTAATTCGAACTAATTAGAAATTCGATATTACCAACGTAATTTCGTCATTATTCTATATAGATCTAAGTAGATAAATCATTGCCATGAATCTTAAATTTTAAGATAAGTAGGCTCTTTAGTTCGTCACGGAGCGTCTTGTTAATTCTTGGAGCTAATATTTTTCTCATGATTTTCTTTTCTTTAATCACTAATATTGTTCTTTAAAGTTCTTATGATGAAAATTGAGTGATTATGAAGCACACAGACATTCCGGTTTAATCACTGTTAAGGAGTTACAAATTTTACTGTTTCAGGAAAAAAAGCAATTTCGAATTTCTGATTTCTTGTTGCTACCAATTTATTTTCATTACCATTTGCAGTGATCCATGCACCTAAATATTTAAATTCCTTTAGCCTACTCTTTCAATTTTATTCACATGAATGGTATAATTTTCTATTATTTAAACCTAGGTTTTATAATTTTTATTGTGAATGTTGTATAAAACGTTTTTTATAATACTTTAAATTTAACGAGTTGCTTATGATATGATCTTAATGTAATGCAATGCACTGTGTTTTCTACTTCTATTTGTTACTATGTTTATAGTCCCAATCATAGTCCATGTAGGGCGCTCTTAAGTGTAGCCATTCATATAAAATCAAATAAAATATAATAAAATATAATAATATTTAATTAACTTAAATTAAATCAGAATACAATAGAATGAAATAAAATAAATCGAAATTAAATTAAATTAAATTACGGTAAATCAGAATACAACCGAATGAAATATAAAATAAAATTAATCAAAATTACAACTGCATATATTCGTACACATATTAGTACATCTCTCCCTCCCTCAGAAGTGCTGAAATAGTTCGGGATTCACCACTTAAATGATGAAATTTCTGTCAAAACTCGTAATGGTTGGTTGGTTCCTCAGTTTAGGGGCTGTGACAACGTGGTCATATAGCCCCGTGTACGTTGGGTGTGTGTAGAATCTGTCTGATAACCGGAGTTAATTGTGATGGCTGTATTAGTGTGTGTTATCTGTGATACAGGTAAAGCCTCCGTGGCTTAGGCGGCAGCACGCCGGCCTCTCACCGCTGGGTCCGTGGTTCAAATCCAGGTCACTCCATGTGAGATCTGTGCTGGACAAAACGGAGGCAGACAGGTTTTTCTCCGGGTACTCCGGGTTTCCCTGACATTTTATTCCAGCAACACTCTCCACTATCATTTCATTTCATCTGTAATTCATTTAATCATTGCCCCAGAGGAGTGCGTCAGGCCTCGGCAGATGGCACAGTTCATATCCTCGCCGCTAGATGGGGGCTTCATTCATTCCATTCCTGACCCGGTCGGAGACTGGAAGCAGGCTGTGGAATTTCATTTTCACCTGTGATACAGGTAGAAGGACTGCAGACGATTTCTTTTCAAGTAGTTTCTACTTTTGCCACCTAATGCTACCATCCAGGACACCTAGCTGCGGACGCGGCTACTAAATGCCATCGCAGTCAGCACCCAGTGGCGAACGTTGGAACTAATAGAGGGTTATCAAACTAACCTACACACTTTTGCTTCCACAATTGTAGTTAGTGGAAGATTCTTTTTCATGCCATAAATATATGACATGGGACCGCCACCTTTACTTCCCCTGCGAAGAGAGGCATACTGAGGGATTTTTAACGCTCTTAAAAAATCTGACGACTTCGGCCGGGTTTGAACCCACGATCTTGGCCATAGAAGCTGAGCATGCTACCAACTACGTCACCGAAAGCACTAAACTCGTAATGAAAACACTATTATGTTGGTTCGTGCAACAGAATTTCTATTGAAGAATGTATCTCGATGACGCTAGTGCTCACGAGCACTTTTTGGCTCGCATGCCGAGAGCACAAAATTTCATTAGAAGAGCACCAGGTAGAGAACGCCTGGCCTACAGGAAGACAGAAAGCATTGGCTGTCAATATCTATGTGAACTCAGAAGATAGGAAAGAAAAAGGGAGAGGAAATAAAAACGTTTGATTTTTCCAGCACCGTCGACACAACGTCAAACAAATCTGAACGTAGAGAGTCCCCTTTTCTTGTGCAGGCACTTTATTGCTGCCTGTCCGCTTCTGTACTGTTGGAGAACGCGGCAGTGCAGAAAAGTGAATCCATTACCTGTGTGGAACTGGATGCAACAGACAGATCAAGTAAGCGGGGTTATGATGGCCATTCAAAGTAAGCGAAAATGTTGCTAGCAGCCGTATGTGCTATCGAGGTACGTTATTGTGACTCCACATACAAAGTTGCTGGGTTTGATTCCCGTCTCTGCCCCGCCAAAAATACTGGTCTCTGAGTAAGAACTGGGTACACTAAGCCTCGTGGGGCAAATCTGAGAAGATATGCGTTCAATTCCAACCTAGGGTGTCTCAGCTTTCCCCCACTTCTATTTCAGATAAATTCAGAGAGGGTTCGTAATTAAAATCAGGGCTGTCGCCTTTTCCAAATCCTAGCAATAATTAAAAATACACACACTACTACAACCATCGCATTGGTACAGGTTATCAGGCAGTTTATAAACACACACACATGTACATGCACTCAAGTTCAAAGCGCTAATTGGTCACGATGTTGTTGTTGTTGTTGATTAATTTAGGGCAGGGGTACTTAACCTGTCCTCCATACTATTGTAATATTGCATTTGACTATTTGCACCAGTCTGAACGTAAAACATAAAGTTATAAGAGTCTTTTCTTTATACAAGTTATTCTGATCACATCAATAGATCTAAAAGCGGCTTCGGTGCTATATTCGATAGCATGGTGAATTGCTTTGTCCAAGATCGCAGGTTCAAACCCAGACGAGGTAATCAGATTTTTTACAGCGTTAAAATACATCTGTATGCCTTCTTTGGAGGGGAAGTAAAGCTTGCGGTTCCATGTCATAGATTTATGGCTTGTAAAATATCCTTCCACTATCTAAACTTGTGTGAAGCTAAATTTCTATCAAAGTTCAAACGGTCACTACTAGGTGCCAGTGACATCTTGTAGTAAAAGATGGAATTATTGAAATTGAAGGGAATTTCTAGCTCACCCCTTATGTGTCCGCCTGAAGCAGCTAGAGCGTCTGGCGAGCCGAACATGTCCTCGGACACTCCCGGAACTAAAAGCCATACGCTAGATAAATTAATAAGTAAATAGATCCAATGATATGTTACATAGTTTGAATAGCAACAATGGATCTCTTCAAGTATTTCTCTTCATTGAAATGCACAATCTGTATGAGTGTAATAATGATTTTTTATTAGACCGATTTTAATTCTTATGTATTCAACAACAGTTTGTCTTTACTACTTAAGGTAGGAAGATGCTTAATTATTATCACCACTACTATCAAAAGTATACAATGCGGGTGAGATTTTCGAAGTGAAATGCCATGTTCTGTGGTTCGGATTCCACGTAAATAGGTCCGTGGCTCATGATTGCAAGATTAATATTCACGTAAAACTACAAGCTTTCAAAAGTATACAGTAAGTTACTAAATGTCAAAGGAAAGGAAGTACAGTGATGAATATGTAAAATATGGGTTCACATGCATCCTTCCTTGCTCGTGATGGAATTGACAAACCGCAGTGTTTTTCATTTCCCTAAGAATTTTTGTGTAACCATCTGAGAAGGTAAAACATGTTAAATAATTGAACCATTATTCATTACTTTTTGAAAGATGGGGATGGGGTGAGGTGAGCTGAATTTTTAAGTTCTCTTTTAGGGAAGGTGTGAGAGTTTAAAGTTAACAACCCCCGATTTAGGGGCTTTGCGACATCATGGCCATGTAGCCCCGTGTGCTTGGGTATGTATGTGGAATTTGTGTGAAAACCAGTTTTATTGACATGGCTGTCAAGAGTTTAGTGCTTTTCAGTCGGTCAACACGAATGTACCCAAAAGAGGTGGGTTATGCCCTAATCCTGAAATAAATTACATGAGATTAATAAAACACTAGGATGACCAGTTTCGATCGTCAAGCGATCATCATCAGATTCAATAAACTTAGGCTATAAAATCTATGTTTGAAATACAGGTGAAAATATTTACAATATGTACAATTATTTAGTTGCAGTATTGGTACTGCAACTGTCAGTGTATGCTAAATGCAGTATATATGTTAGGTGAAATGCTAAATGGTGATGGCTATCCGGAGATTGTACTTTAGAGAGATTATATAGTTGTAAACTATGGTTAAACTATAAAATTTTAGGCTAACTACTTATCTGATTGTCTTCCGTACTACAGCTATTCGCAGTTTCCGTGCTCACTTGAACTCGCTGTGCGGTCGACTGCGGTGGTTCTCTTAACGACTGGTTTTTCCCTGCCTTCCCCCCCTGTCCCTACGTGCTGTGGGGAGTGATCGCGATGTGTTTATGTGAGGTGTTGCCAACCTAGATAAGATGTATGTTATTGAATGAGGTGGATCTACAACTATTAAAGACCGTGGATTAGTCCTCGCCACGCGTGGAGCATAACCCATTCGAACTAAGCGTTGACGGTCTTATGAGGACGTCCCGGCACCTTTAATACTGCCTCTAATATGGGCCTTGGTTTATTGCAGAAGAAAAGTACATCGTACACCTGATCCAGATAACATTTACCTATTAAAAACCCCCTAATTTCCCCCCTTTTTTATCTAGCTTGGCTGTGTCGCTAAATTGTGTTTTGTTTCCGACAGGGTGTGTTTTTTAGTAGCGTGAAGAGGGGTGAGCTCTCCATGAACGTGTGTTCATTTAGATTGTTGGGATTGTTTCGTTTGGCTAGGTGTATCTCGATTGCTTCCTTTATGTCAAGAGCTCTGCCTTTCGATTCGTGATGGATTATTTTAAGGTCCGACTGTATGTTGGTAAAGCTATGCCCTGCGTCACACATATGTTCGCACACGGCTGAATGTGTTCCGTATCTTATCGCATTTCTATGTTCATTATAACGTGTGTCTACTCGCCTTCCACTCTGCCCGATGTAATTAGCTTGACAATCGGTGTCTTGGCACGTTATAGAATATACCCCTGACCTTGAATACGGGTCACGTTTATTTAGATTACTATTTAGGAGGTGCCTAGCGGTTGTGTTTTTCGTCGTGAAAGCTATCTTTATGCCTTGCTTTTTGAATAGGTTAGTGATTTTATATGTATTCGCATTCACATAGTTGAAACGCGCAAATTTTTTCTCATTATTGTCCGGTTTGGGAATCGTTTTATCTTTATTTTTATGTTTGGCTATAATTTGATTTATTTTGCTTGGCGAGAAGTTGTTTTCCTTTGCTATTTGCATAATAGTTCTTATTTCCTTATTATAGTTGTCTTTTGACATGGGTATGTTTAAAGCCCTGTGCACCATTGAATTGAAACCCGCTAGTTTGTGCGTACTGGGGTGATTAGACTGATTGTCGATTGCATGCGAGGTTTGTGTTGCTTTCCGGAATATGGAATATGAAAGGTCGTTGTCTTTACGTTCAATAGTTATATCGAGATAATTTATTTTCCGGTCTATTTCGGATTCCTTAGTGAATTTGATAGAATGGTGAAGGCTATTAATGGATTGGAGAATTGTTTCTTCGCTTGTTAGTTCAGTATCGTAGATGCAAATTACATCATCTACGTATCTTTTCCATATTACTATTCCCTTTGTTGAAGTCTTTTCTAAGAACGCATTTTCTAGTGCATTGATGAAGATGTCAGCGATTAACCCACTTAGTGGCGATCCCATTGCTAGGCCTTCTCTCTGTGTGTATATTTTATTGTCGAATTGAAACACGTTTTGGGTGAGAACGACCCTCAGTAATCTCACAATCTCTTCAATTTCTTTTACCGAATTGTTGGATTTTAAGTTGTTTTCGATAGTGTTGATTGCTTCAATAATCGGAATATTGGTGTACATGTTAGTTACGTCGAAAGATACTAGCCTGAAGCTAGGTTTCATTTGTAGGGTGTTCAATGCTGTTACTAGTTCTGTTGTGTTCTTTACAGAGTTGTTTTTGTCGTTGGAAAGACGGCATTTTAAGATTTTTAGTAACTCTTTGCTGATTTTGTAATTAGGGGCATTCCTACAATTGACTATTGGTCTCATTGGGCATTCCTTTTTGTGTATTTTTGGTTGTCCCCTCAATGACGGTATTTTCGGGTTCATGTTTATTAGTTTTGATTTTTCGGCTTTGGTCAGTATGTATTCTGTTTCTTTTAGAGCACTTTTTATTTGTTTTTGACTTAATCATCACAAAAGCAGATAAGGGAACACTACAGTAATTTTGAAAAAACAGTCGAATTCCTAAACAACAACGAAATCAAGGAATTAACAAAAGACCCCACCAACAAATTCCAAAAACAAATAAAAAGTGCGCTAAAAGAAACAGAATACATACTGACCAAAGCCGAAAAATCAAAACTAATAAACATGAACCCGAAAATACCGTCATTGAGGGGACAACCAAAAATACACAAAAAGGAATGCCCAATGAGACCAATAGTCAATTGTAGGAATGCCCCTAATTACAAAATCAGCAAAGAGTTACTGAAAATCTTAAAATGCCGTCTTTCCAACGACAAAAACAACTCTGTAAAGAACACAACAGAACTAGTAACAGCATTGAACACCCTACAAATGAAACCTAGCTTCAGGCTAGTATCTTTCGACGTAACTAACATGTACACCAATATTCCGATTATTGAAGCAATCAACACTATCGAAAACAACTTAAAATCCAACAATTCGGTAAAAGAAATTGAAGAGATTGTGAGATTACTGAGGGTCGTTCTCACCCAAAACGTGTTTCAATTCGACAATAAAATATACACACAGAGAGAAGGCCTAGCAATGGGATCGCCACTAAGTGGGTTAATCGCTGACATCTTCATCAATGCACTAGAAAATGCGTTCTTAGAAAAGACTTCAACAAAGGGAATAGTAATATGGAAAAGATACGGAGATGATGTAATTTGCATCTACGATACTGAACTAACAAGCGAAGAAACAATTCTCCAATCCATTAATAGCCTTCACCATTCTATCAAATTCACTAAGGAATCCGAAATAGACCGGAAAATAAATTATCTCGATATAACTATTGAACGTAAAGACAACGACCTTTCATATTCCATATTCCGGAAAGCAACACAAACCTCGCATGCAATCGACAATCAGTCTAATCACCCCAGTACGCACAAACTAGCGGGTTTCAATTCAATGGTGCACAGGGCTTTAAACATACCCATGTCAAAAGACAACTATAATAAGGAAATAAGAACTATTATGCAAATAGCAAAGGAAAACAACTTCTCGCCAAGCAAAATAAATCAAATTATAGCCAAACATAAAAATAAAGATAAAACGATTCCCAAACCGGACAATAATGAGAAAAAATTTGCGCGTTTCAACTATGTGAATGCGAATACATATAAAATCACTAACCTATTCAAAAAGCAAGGCATAAAGATAGCTTTCACGACGAAAAACACAACCGCTAGGCACCTCCTAAATAGTAATCTAAATAAACGTGACCCGTATTCAAGGTCAGGGGTATATTCTATAACGTGCCAAGACACCGATTGTCAAGCTAATTACATCGGGCAGAGTGGAAGGCGAGTAGACACACGTTATAATGAACATAGAAATGCGATAAGATACGGAACACATTCAGCCGTGTGCGAACATATGTGTGACGCAGGGCATAGCTTTACCAACATACAGTCGGACCTTAAAATAATCCATCACGAATCGAAAGGCAGAGCTCTTGACATAAAGGAAGCAATCGAGATACACCTAGCCAAACGAAACAATCCCAACAAACTAAATGAACACACGTTCATGGAGAGCTCACCCCTCTTCACGCTACTAAAAAACACACCCTGTCGGAAACAAAACACAATTTAGCGACACAGCCAAGCTAGATAAAAAAGGGGGGAAATTAGGGGGTTTTTAATAGGTAAATGTTATCTGGATCAGGTGTACGATGTACTTTTCTTCTGCAATAAACCAAGGCCCATATTAGAGGCAGTATTAAAGGTGCCGGGACGTCCTCATAAGACCGTCAACGCTTAGTTCGAATGGGTTATGCTCCACGCGTGGCGAGGACTAATCCACGGTCTTTAATAGTTGTAGATCCACCTCATTAAATAACATACATCTTATCTAGGTTGGCAACACCTCACATAAACACATCGCGATCACTCCCCACAGCACGTAGGGACAGGGGGGGAAGGCAGGGAAAAACCAGTCGTTAAGAGAACCACCGCAGTCGACCGCACAGCGAGTTCAAGTGAGCACGGAAACTGCGAATAGCTGTAGTACGGAAGACAATCAGATAAGTAGTTAGCCTAAAATTTTATAGTTTAACCATAGTTTACAACCATATAATCTCTCTAAAGTACAATCTCCGGATAGCCATCACCATTTAGCATTTCACCTAACATATATACTGCATTTAGCATACACTGACAGTTGCAGTACCAATACTGCAACTAAATAATTGTACATATTGTAAATATTTTCACCTGTATTTCAAACATAGATTTTATAGCCTAAGTTTATTGAATCTGATGATGATCGCTTGACGATCGAAACTGGTCATCCTAGTGTTTTATTAATCTCATGTAATTTATTTCAGGATTAGGGCATAACCCACCTCTTTTGGGTACATTCGTGTTGACCGACTGAAAAGCACTAAACTCTTGTTTACTAAGGCAACACTGAAAATATGGCTTCAAACACCATAATGACATGGCTGTATTAGTGTGTGTAATTCAGAAGAGGATTGGGAATGAGGCGTTCGTGGCCTTAATTTAGGAACCATTCCAGCATTCTCCTGGAGTAGAAGTGGGGAATCCACGGAAAACCACTTCCAGGATGGGAATCGATTCCGCCTATTCTCAGTTTTGCCTGATGGGGCTGAGTGGACCTCCTTCCTTCAACGTCCCTCAATCCGCATTCGTCGAGGGTTGAGGGCGTTTCTTTTCCTCCTGTCCTGTATTTGCCTTATCCTTTATTTTTAGCCTACTTTCGATTTTTGCAAAAAATGAAAGTAGACTTATGAGATCAACACAGGGCGAAAAAAGTGTGTCTGTCTGTGTGTGTGTATGTGTGTGTGTGAGTCTGTGTGTGTGTCTGTGTGTGTGTGTGTGTCTGTGTGTGTGTGAGTGTGTGTACTCTGAATGTCTGTCCCCCCCTATCAATTCGAACACGGTGAATGCGAATTGAACGAAATTTGGTACAAAGGTAGCACTAGCAAAGGACACCTCAGTGTCATGTTTTATATCGCCGCCATCTTGACGGAAACGTAATGGCGGCCACACAAATGTTCAAAGCATAAATCATATTACGACTAACCTAATCATCCGATCTCTACCAAATTTTGCAACAACATACCTTTATGGGGGGAGCATCCTTTGACCAAACTAATAAGTCATCAGCGTAATTGTTTGCGGATGGCGGCCATCTTTGTGTGAAAATCGATTCCCCCTATTAATTCGAACACGGTGCAACCGAATGGAACGAAATTTGGTACAGAGGTAGTACTAACAAAAGGCACCTCAGTGTCATGTTTTATATCGCCGCCATCTTGACGGAAACGTAATGGCGGCCACACAAATGTTCAAAGCTTAAATCAAATTACGATTAACCTAATCATCCGATCTCTACCAAATTTTGCAACAACATACCTTTATAGAGGGAGCATCCTTTGACCAAATAACTAGGTCATTAGCCTAATAGTTTGCGGATGGCGGCCATCTTTGTGTGAAAATCAATTCCCCCTATTAATTCAAACACGGTGAAACCAAATGGAACGAAATTTGGTACACAGGTAGCACTAGCAAAGGGCACCTCAGTGTCATGTTTTATATCGCCGCCATCTTGACAGAAACGTAATGGCGGCCACACGAATGTTCAAAGCTTAAATCAAATTACGATTAACCTAATCATCCGATCTCTACCAAATTTTGCAACTACATACCTTTATAGAGGGAGCATCCTTTGACCAAACTAATAGGTCATCAGCCTAACATTTTGCGGATGGCGGCCATCTTTGTGTGAAAATCGATTCCCCTTATCATTTCGAACACGGTGAAACCGAATGGAACGAAATTTGGTACAGAGGTAGCACTAGCAAAGGGCACCTCAGTGTCATGTTTTATATCACCGCTATCTTGACGGAAACGTAATCGCGGCCACCCAAATGTTAAAAGCTAAAATGTAATTACGACCAACCTAATAATCTAGTCTCTACCAAATTTTGCAACACCATATCTTTATGTGGGAAACATATTCAGACCAAACTGCAAGAACATTAGCCCAATAGTTTGCAGATGGTGGCCAAGTATGTGTGCAAATCGATTCCCCCTATCAATTCAAACACGGTGAAACCGAATTGAACGAAATTTGGTACAGAGGTAGCACTAGCAAAGGGCACCTCATATTCATGTTTAATATCCCTATAGCATGTTGTATTTCAACAAGCTACTACAACCAACATTCAATCATACTCCTTGAAAAGGACAAAGAGTTATAACAATACCCATGCATTTAGGAGAAAGTAGGCTATATGTTCTTTACTGAACATCTTGTTTAACCATTTCTTCCTCTAGTATGTAAGTCTGTAGTAATCACTACATTGTCATCTTTCATTATCACCCACCCATGAGGGGCCGATAACCTAGATAACCTAACCGACGCCGTGAATTAAAACAAGTAGTTCCGTGAAAAACTATACAGCCTATTTTCATATATCCTGCTCATGTTAATTGTCTCTATCAACATACAAAATTTCAGTTTAATTGCTGTAACAGATTCGTAGATATTGAGAACCGTCTAAATATTTCATATGGTCGCCAGGATGGATTTTTATTTTTGTACTATTACATTAAGATTATTGTGTACGTGTGGTATTCAAACTTCAATCGCATGATTAGAACACAAGAAGTAAAAACGAGACTTTAAAAGTACGCACACCAGCCATCTTGTGATTATGCAAACAATTGAAATAAATTACATGCCAGTGGAACAACATTTGTATAAGCATTTAACTTGCAACGTTTCACGGCACTCGGATAGTTAATTCGCGAGAAACGTCCATTTAAATATTTATAATTCGCGTCGCCGCCATGTTGAATTTGTGCTCACCAGGTTACTGAAAGTCCTATAGGTGAACATATGTTCATAGTCTCTATGAACATAAAAAAATCAGTTTGGTTGCTGTAAAAGATTCATAGATATTGAGAACCGTCTAAATATTTCGGAAGCTTGCCATTTAGGATTGTTATATGTATATGCCATAGAGTTATGTACCATTCAAGGACAATTGTTACCTAGCTTCATTATTGAAACTTTCACTTCGATCGCATGATTACGACACAAGAATAAAAACTTAATTTTAAAATTTCGCACAGCCGCCATCTTGAGGTTATGTGAACAATTGAATTAAATTAGATGGCAGTGCATTACAATCTGCAAAATCATTTACTGTACTACATTTCACTGCGCTCAGAGAGTTAAATCACGAGAAAAGTCTATTAAAATATTTCAAATTCGCTTGGTCGCCATGTACGTTTTATACTTTACAGGTTTATTAAATATACATAGGTAAACTTGTATCAGTACCCTCTATCACCGTACAAAATTGCATGATGATATCTGTAATAGTTTCGGAGATATAGAATGTCAGTGAAATATTTCGCACAGCCGCCATTTTGAGGTTATGTAAACAATTGAACTAAATTAGACTCCAGTGCATTACAATGTGTACAAAAATTTTCTGTACCAAGTTTCATTACGTTTGGATAGTTAAATCGCGAGAAATTTCCATTTAAAAGTCGTAATTTCGCTTGACCACCATGTTGGTTTTGTAGTCACCAGGTTTTTGAAAGTCTCATAGGTGAACTTCTAGTAGTGCCTTTTATCACCGTACACAATTTCAGGGCCATATCGGTGATAGTTTCGGAGATATTGAATGCTAGTGAAATATTTCGCACAGCCGCCAAGTTGGATTGGTGAGACTTAACAAAATTTTAAGTGCACGGTCGAGGTCACCGGGAATAGTGCTATGAACTTACCGAGTTTCATTGAAATCGCTCCAGCCGTTTAGATTTTATTAGGGACACACACACACACACCTCACACACACACACACACACACACACACGGACAAAAGGTGATCTCATAAGCCTATTTTTTTTTTCAAAATTGAAAATAGGCTAAAAATACAGTCAGTCTGAAAGACTAGACGTTATATCATTTCAAATGACGCATGCTACTGTACCCGTTCGTCCTGGGGATGCGATGACCCATCTGCTATTACATCGCATTCCTGGAGTTCCAGGACAGAGCGGAGTTAAATGAACCTCTAGTCAAATAAGGAATGTGTCGGAAATTCAGCTGAGTTATCGAAAAAGCAGTGGGTAACACGAGACAAAGTATCTCTAGGGTCGTTACGGGCTTAAGTTTAATAAAAATAATGCAAATATAAATGGGCGCCATCAACTGAACTCCTAGCAAACCACATCCTTTCCGGTTAAGCCTTACTCAAGACAAGGAAAGAAAAAGGAAAATCACACCATCATCAGATCACAACTAAGATAAATACAAATTTATTTCACTTTGATAGTCAGACAGACATTTTAAATATTCATCCTACCTGAGAGTATGGTCGAATGCCAACGTTAAATTGTCATTGTCCAAAAATCGAACCATCTCTTTTCTAATCAAAAATATTTCATCCACATAGAACAAGAAAAATCTCTAAAGTTCTCTTGGGTTCTCAGGATCACTGTAGCACTATGTATTTCGTCACTGACATTTGTGATACCTGAGACCTAATTTCTCTTTAATTTAACATCATGAATGTGGATTTGAAAAAGTTATTAATCTGTCTAAACATACACATATTATAATCACATATTTTAAATATCACGTATTTTATGGCTTGCATGGCATAATTTAAATGTTAAACATGTTAGTAAAATGCTCCTAAACATTGAATAATTAATTTACACTATTTACAATGTCATTAATACTTTCTTGTTTGTGAATTACAGAAAATTCACGGCCTATTGGTCATCATTATCATCATCATCAAAATTAAATATTTCTCACATTAATTCTCATCTCAAAATTCAACATATTCCTGTCAGAATCATTAACTCATCACCATTAAATCATTTAAATGAAAATTATTATCATCACTTCATTATGCTTTCTAATTATTCACACAATCTTATTTTATCATCTTCCTCAGATTAAATCGTCTTAAATCATCAATACAAATTGTTTAATTCCTCAACTCAAGTTGCAATTCCTCAAATTATATCTCAATTAAATTTATTTTAATTCCATATAAATTCATTAATCATCAGCTTCTTTAATTAATTATCACCTTCTAATTCAGTTATTCATCATCTATCCAATCATCTATTAATTTATTTAAATCAGTTTATCTATCCAATCTTTAATTCATCCATTTATTTAATTCATTGATTTATTCCAAAATTTAATTTATCAATTTATTTAAATTTTATTCTTCTGGTTATTTAGATTTTTATTTCATCTAGTCATTCTGATTTTTATTTCATTAGGTCAGATCATTAATATGCTTAATTTTCAGATTATTATTTCATTAATTATTATTCGCAGAAAATCTTGTATTATCAACTTTATTTATTTGTTTAATTTCCTAACAAATTGTTTAATATGGGTTATAGAACGTTGTCTTACAGTTTTATTACTTCCAAGTTATATCTCGTATTTAATTTTCATGCCAAAAAATATTATTGCCTTCACGACATCACGTTGGATCTGACTATCCACAACTACATTATATATCCTCAATTCTTCAAATATCACATTTGAATACAACAATTATTCCACAAAACTCCATAAATATTCAGCACATATAGCATGAATCTCAACAATTACGCTAGACTGGGTTCGACAACCTCATGTCTGCTTCAAAATGCATTAGCAACATTGCAACTATCACTTGGCAACTTCCACAAAATGCCTATCACAAACTTCACTTAACCATGTTGCATGATCTACAAAAAATATATAACTGGCTTCAAATTATCAACGCACACAATCTCCTATAACTGTAATTACTCTGATCACATCTAGACAACTCTTTAAACAATTGGAAAAAATATTACCTCAGTAATTCAAGATCTGCTTTCAAATAGCATAAATTCTCTTACAATTCTCATAATTCACATCACAGAAAAACACTAATGTGCTATAATCTCTCATATCAAAATCTGCAATACTGATCTGCCTTAAAATAAATCTGACCATTAATGATTCATCTTACAAGATTCAATTACTTTAAGTCCTCCTCAAAGGTATCCAACACAATTATAAAAATCATCAAAAGCATCAGCTGTACCAGCTGTTAAACTGAAAGTACTCTCGAAGACTATATGAGTGAATGTACCAGATAGGAATCAACAAGTCTCTAGTTGTCATATAAAAGCGATATTTATTCACTAAAGTGAATAACATCTTAATATCTCCAAACAATCCAATGGAAAAAATCCCTACTGATGAATAATACACACTCGCTAGTATGCAATGAACTGACGAAGTTATTTAGATAATCAATTGCAGACCACGAGTTCGAAATACTCGTCACACAAAAAAAAACTATTCATGAAAAATATCCTTAATGGAAAAATGTCTAAAAGACCTAACATCTGCTTAATAAAGCCAACCAATGGTGAGAATTTCGTATAATGATGCCTGCCATATCATATGGTCACGCCATATTCTAGCAAAATTCGAAGCATATAAAGTCAAACCATGTCTTAAATAATCGTATCACTCCTATTAGAAACATATACATGTGTGCCCAGTATTCATGAAAATAATCGTATCAGAAAGTTATAACTCTTACAGTACCTTCTCATAATCAGCTGTTAATAAATTTCAAAGATCGTCGATTTTCCCTATGTAATGAATTCTCGAAAGATCGGCGTGAATATCATTCCATCCATGCAATGACGATTGTCTTCGAAATCCCAAGTGAATCAGCTGGTGGACCTCCTTCTCGTCAGGAAACGAATCCATCGCTCTGTGGTGCCATCGCGTCTCTGTCTGCGTTTACTCCGACATGATGAACTTCTGGTTATCCATAGCGGATATTGTCCAAATCCTCACGACAAAGTTCATAGAAACAGCGGACCCCCTATTCCTCTTCTACGTTACGCCACTGTTCTATACAATGTTCAGTTTGAGTGTTGAAAGTTCAATTTCCACAGCGGTTTAGTTTTACTTGTAGAAAATAAAATTGTTTCATCAGAGTGTCTAAGTTTATGAAACACCCTGTAGCTGTGTTCATACTCGGTAATTCATAACACTGCATAAGAAATAATTGCATTAATGCACGAGCTAATGTTCTTAAGTGCATATGCTTACAACATTCCGTTTGCTTGAAATTGTTAATGTTACTTGGAATGCGTTATGAAATGCATAGTCGTAATGTCATTAAGAAAAACCATGTCCATTCGAAGTTCAAAGTTGCAGTATCTCGTAACTATCTGCTTTTATAATTCAAATGCTGAATAAACGTTCTAACTCAATGTAGTAATGAAGTTCAGCTTCTGTCATGATGCTTGCGTATATAATGGGAAATAACCCGCTCGGTTTTAATGCAATGCTATAATCATCTCCGCCTAAAGCTGGCCTCGCCATGTCGCTCTACTATGCCGTTCTGCGTTGAAATGCAGCTTGGAATAAAGTTCTCCAACTACTCGCAATGCTGTTTTAAAAACCCCGGCCTCCTATGCTTGTTTGCTGCGGATGTCCGACCGGCTCACTGACCTACTTGCCGTTCGCTGCTCGGAGAAGTTGAAACTGTCGCTTTCACTTTCCGTGACAGTTTCTGTTCGCTGCGCGACCTTGTACCATGCGCTAGGCGTGTGCTACTCAGCTTGACTCTCTTGCTTGGCTCACTGAGCTAGACTGACAGTGTCTGCACTGCCTCGACCCTTACCTGCCTGGTGCGGTCACGTGACGTCCTCCCCACCACCGTGCTCTTGCGTCACAAATATAATCTCGAACCCCCATCATCTCGGCTATTAAGTTATAAAATAACTTAAGGGTTATCTGACTTCCTTCAAATAATTACCACATATAATGCATGTTATATCTCCTCTTCTAAGATGTTTAAATACCATGTTCCATATAGATCTTAATAAAGCTTCATATTTCTATCCATAATTCCATCTGCTTGACTGCGGTCAGCGCCTTCTAAATCCTAGACCTACTACGTCATCCTGACATTCCTCTTGACTCGATCTGAGCGCTATCTTTTCTTAACTCTTCCCAAAACCTCAACTACGGCTTAATGTCTGCTGGCGTAGCCGATAGCCTCAACTAGGTATCGGGTACACTACAAATGCTACACATGTTAGAAAGGCTCAGGAGGGCTTCTCGCTTCGCTCCAAGCCCCAAGACCCTTTCAACAGACTCCATTACCCATTAACTACCGGGTGAGTTAGCCATGGTCGTTACGGCATGACTGCTGGCAGTCGCTCACATCCAGGAGGCGAGGAGGTTCGAATCCCCCCGCCGGCAACCTTGAAGATCGTCTTCTGTGGTTTCCCATCTTCTTTCCAGGCAAATGCCGGGGTTGGTCCCTAACGGCCACAGCCGCTACCTTCCAACTCCTCGACCTTCCATTCCAACTTTCCTCCCCAACGGTACTTGTAGCTCACCCATTGGGTGTCCGTCTCGAAGGAGCTACAAAAACTGGCGATCCGAACATGTCCTCGGACACTCCCGGCACTAAAAGCCATACGCACAAAAAAAAACATTAACTTAGGATTCCCGCGCGGGCACCTCTTTGAGGGTCACCCTGTATTTGAGTCTGACATCTTTTACAACTCGTTAAGGGTCACCCATTGTTTGAATCTGATATCTTGCAAACCACTTTAAGGGTCACCCTGTATTTGAATTGAATCTAACATACTGTACACCTCGTTAAGTGTCACCCTGTATTTTGCTCTGACATCCTGGCATCTTGTATATCTCTTTGGAAGTCACCCTGTATTCTTGTGTGGCATCTTGTACACCTCTTTAGGAGTCACCCTGTATTCCTGTCTGACATCTTGTGCACCTCTTTATGAGTAACCCTGTATTCTTCTCTGCCATCTTGTACACCTCTTTGAGAGTCACCTTGTATTCTTATCTGGCATCTTGTATATCTCTTTAGGAGTCACCCTGTATTCTTATCTGGCATCTTGTATATCGCTTTAGGAGTCACCCTGTATTCTTTTCGCTTCGCTCGAAGCCCCCGGTCGCTTGACGCCCCAGGACTCTTTCAGCAGACTCCATTAACCATTAACTTATGCTTCCGTCGCAGCTGCATGCCGTCACCGTCTCCGTCTCCGTAACGCATAACTTTTGACTCAAGCATAACGATGAAGTCGACAAGATCATTTGAAATGATAAATGTAGAGACCACATCTTTATCGTTGTTTCCATGTTAGTAATGCTCATCCACATAAAAATCTTCCTATTAACTAAAGCCAAATCTCGTTGGCGACATAGTGTATCCACTTAAAAATCTATGAGCAAAGAAAACATCCCATACTATAATCCATTTGATCAATACATGCAAAGAAAGTTCCATGTGTTCAATCGAAAAGACGAAGAGCAGCACAATCATCTCAACAATGGCAAGAACAATAATTACATCAACAGCTTGTGACAGATCTTGGATCTGTACAGACTCTCCTCTTTCATTGTTTATTGTTCTGTATAATTGTATCTGATGTAAATTTAATCGGAAATTGCCTAGTTGTAGTATGGAATTAAGTATCCAGTATGTAGCATGAGGGCCTTGTGTTCTATATGTAGCGAACCTACTTAGGAGCGACACGGTAAAACGTCGTACTAACGCATTGTTTAGTAACTGACTAGGATCTAGGTGGCGGTGACTAGATATACACACGCTTTGGTAAAGATTCTTTTATTATATTGTTGTTTGGTATCGAATGGAAGTTGTTATAAAACAAGTAGTTCCGTGAAGAACTATACAGCCTATTTTCATATATCCTACTTATGTTAATTGCCACTATCAACATACACAATTTCTGTTTGATGATAGATTCGTAGGTATTGAGAACCGACTAAATATTTCGGATGGTCGCCATGTTGGATTTTATATATGTAGTTCCTAGAGTTATGTACTGTTACATGCAGATTATTGTGAACGTGTAGCATTCAAACTTCAATCGCATAATTAGGACACAAGAAAAAACAAGGAGATTTTAAAATTTTTCACAGCTGCCATCTTGAGGTTATGGAAACAATTGAAATAAATTAGATGCCAGTGGATTAACATTCGGATAAAGATTTACTGTACCAAGTTTCACTGCATGCGGATGGTTAAATTGCGAGAAACGTCCATGTGAATATTTATAATTCGCGTCACCGCCATGTTGGATTTGTGATCACCAGGTTATTTAAAGTCCTATAGGTGAACTTAAGTTCATAGCCCATATGAACATTAAAAAATGCAGTTTGATTGCTAAAATAGATTCGTAGATATTCAGTATCGTCTAAATATTTCGGATGGTCGCCATGTTGGATTGTTAAATGTATAGGCCATAGAGTCATGTACCATTAAAGGAAAATTATTGCGTAGGTTCATTATTCAAACTTTCACTTCGATCGCATGAATACATCACAAGAAATAAAAACTTAATTTTAAAATTCGCACTGCCGCCATATTGAGGTTATGTAAACAATTGAACTAAATTAGATACCAGTGGATTACAATGTGTATAAATATTTCCTGTACCAGGTTTCAGTGTACTTGGAACATTAAATCGCGAGAAAGGTCTATTTAAAATTTTCAAAATTCTCTTGGCCGCCATGTTCGTTTTGTAGTTAACCGGTTTTTGAAAGTCTTATAGATGGACTTCCAGTAGTGTCCTTTATCTCCGTACAAAATTTTAGGGAGATACCGCTAATAGTTTCAGAGATATAGAATGCCGGTGAAATATTTCGCACATCCGCCATCTTGTGGTTATGTAAACAATTGAACGAAGTTAGATGTCAATGCATTACAATGCTCATAAACATATACTGTACCAAGTTTTATTGCGTTTGGATGGTTAAATCGCGAGAAACGTCTATTTAAATGTCGCAAATTCGCGTGGCCGCCATGTTGGTTTTTTAGTTACCAGTTTTTCAAATGTCACATAGGTGAACTTCGAGTAGATTCCTTTATCACCGTAATAAATTCCAGGGTGATATCGGGAATAGTTTCGGAGATATTGAATGCTGGTAAAATATTTCGCACAGCCGCCATGTTGGATTGGTGAGTCGTAACAAAATTTGAAGGGCACGGTCGAGGTCACCGGGAATAGTGCTATGAACTTTCCGAGTTTCATTGAAATCGCTCCTGCCGTTTAGATTTTATTAGGGGGGGGGGACACACACACGAATCACACACACACACGCACACACACACACGGACAAAAGGTGATCTCATAAGCCCATTTTTTCAAAATTGAAAATAGGCTAAAAATACAAGGAAATTCTACATGTCCTAGGGAATGTAATTAATTATCTAATAGAGAAGATTCGCATCTTTAAATAACGGAGAAGTATCCGTGATATGCTCCTTTATAAGATGAACCAGAAATGTCGCAAGTTGCGAAAAATAAAGAACACCTGAATTCGTTATAACCCAAATCACAAGTAAGCTTAGGTAGCTAATAGAATATGCAAAGCACGGCACTTTTCGGTTAGTTAGACAAAGATTGATTCATTAAATATTATACTTTCCTTCATATCATTATACTCTGTAGTGGTTATTTGGTCATTTACCATATTTACTCTTTACATTTATTATTTCTACGAGAGGGGGGAAGAGTGCTTTGCCATAAGCAAGCTTATTGTCCTGCTGCCCGGGAGATGATTCTAATGTGTTCTGTATTTCTTTCTCATTGTGGAAATGAGTGGCGCCCAATAGAATTTGTTTAAGGGTTAGAGCGACCACAAGGTAAGACATTAGTTATTGAGGTTATAAGGGGCGGAACTGTGAGGTCTTCTGCCGCAAGCTATGAAGTATACAGTTGCAATATCTCAATGAGCTTCATATCTTCAAGTCATAAATGCCTCGCCAACGTTCAATCATAGGCCGCCAGTCTCGATGCAAAATCACAGAACATGACGTTGAATATTTTAACCAGGCATGCAATTCATCAGCTAGTATATAGACGTCATAGTTGACAACACTAGCTCGATAAAGGGACATATAAATGATCTAATGATCATTTTTGTAAACATCTCCAATCAACCAACTGAAGCCTATCTGGAGACAGCCCTCTAAATATCCAAAGGCTCTTCAATATTTATGAATTTAGAAAACCATTGTTTCTCTCATGGGCAATTACAGTACACGGCACATGCTCCAGAGTCGGTAAACCATCTGATCTCTATGTTGGTTCGGGCCAACAAAGAATGTAGTCACTGGCTTTACAATAACAAAGGATTTAATGTGAAAGACATCGTCTTCTTCCTTTCCATTCATTCCACAGCACAGTCACAGCAACACTAGGCTGGATATTGCACTGAATGACGTGTTGTCTTGATGAATCTATTTTCGCTACAATACTTATATTTACTCATAATATTTTATTCTCAGTGATTTGAATCTTTTGGCTATGCGGTTTGCCTGAATGGCTTTAGAAATGTGGACATTTGAAGCCATTCTTTTTCCCCGCTATTTAAGTGTGATAACTATCGAATACATGCATTTTTTTCCTGTGTTGTATTTACACATTTATAACTTGTACCCCGCCCAATTGGGTGCAATCGTGTTGACCGACTGAAGAGCAGCAAAATACAATTTGTATAGGCAACAGTGAAAAAGAATGGCTTAAAATTTCCACATTTCTAATGCCAGTCAGGCAAGCCGCGAAGCCAAAAGATTATATTTACTCACCCATTCATATCAGACTGAGCCACAGAGAAGCGTGCCCGGTTCAGCTAGTTATTATTAATTTATTTACTGTGTATAGTGTTTGTTTTGCTGACTGATACTGCGTCTATATGCACTCTTGTGTATATTTTTCCACTATTATTATTATTACTATTATTATTTTATTATTACTGTCTTATTTTTACTACCATTTTATTGTATGCAGGGCGCTACTGTAAATGAACTCTTAAGCTCTAACTTGAGCCGTGGAAATAAATAAATAAATCAAATCAAAAATGTCCCTTCCATCCTACTCCTTCCCTTTCTTTAGTCTCTTCTTTATTTCCCATCTCCCAGTGCTTCTCTCTACCATTTCCTCCTCCTTCGATCTCTTCCTTCGTTTGTAACAAACACCCCTGATCCCATGCAAACAGGAGTAATGATAATCAGTAACTACCATGGTGGTTGAGACTACAAGAGAGCACTATTCCACATTTTGCTCGTGTCATTAGGAAGTGAGCTCACTTTAGCACAACTCTCCCTCAATGACACCCACTCCTCATTCCGCTGTGGTCACTAAACTTTGTCTCGCATACAAAGTGCTCTGTACATGCAGATGTGTGTACCTGACTTTATGTTCGCCACTTTTGTTTTATAGTAGATAAAACTACAAAGTACTTATCAAGGCAAATTATGCACAAAACTAGGATAGTAAAAGCCAACTCGTGTAGCCCACAGGTCTGGTGTAAGTCTTTGAAATTGACACCACTTGGAAAATCTGCGTGTTATCGATATCGTCCAAATACAAAATCAGAATATAAGAGCTTGACACAACCGTAATGGAATCTGGGTCTTCGAGGTGGTAGCTACGAGGACTATCCAGAAAATAGGTTTCCCTCTTCTTTAAATAAAAAGAAAACAAGTAGATCCGTGAATAACTCAATACACTATTTTCGTGTATCCTTACATTAGTTGCCTCTAACAACATACAAAATGTCAGTTTGTTGTAATATATTCGTAGATATTGAGAACCATCTCAATATTTCGGTTGCCGCCATGTGGGATTTTTATATATTGGGGCCATGTACTATTAGATGAAGATTATGCGTAGGTTTATTATTCAAACTTCAAAGGCATGATTAGGACACAAAAAATAAAAACTTAATCTTGAAATATCGCACAGCCGCCATCTTGAGATTATGTAAGCAATTGAATTAAATTACATATCAGTGCATTACAATGTATACAAACATTTGCTGTACCATGTTTCATTGCGATCGGATGGTTAAATCGCGGCGAAAGTCTATTGCAATGTTTCAACTTCGCTTGGCCGCCATGTTGGATTTTTACTTAACAGGTTTTCTGAAAGTCACATCGGTGAACTTTTAGTTGTGTCCTTTATCACCGTACAAAATTTCAGGGTGATATCAGTAATAGTTTCGGAGATTAGAATACCGGTGAAATAATTCGCACAGCCGCCATGTTGGATGGTTGATACGTAATAAAATTTGAAGGGCACGGTCAGGGTCGAACAAAATAGTACTATGACATTACCGAGTTTCATTGAAATCGCTCGAGCCGTTTAGATTTTATTAGACACACACACACACACACACACACACACACACGGACAAAAGGTAATCACATAATCCTATTTTTCATAAATGAAAATAGGCTAAAAGCACCTACTAGAAAAACTTTTTGGCCAACAGATATTTGTGCTATTTTTCGACATAATTACCACCAGAATTAAGACACCTTTCATATCGTGGGATCAACATAAGTAATCCTGTGTCGTAAAAGTTTGCCGCCCGGGAATGGAACCAGCGTGTGACATTCGTGTTCAGCTCTTCGTCAGTGTGTAAATGCTGACCGGAGGACAGGAGTTTCTTGAGGTGCAAGATAAGTGGGAAATAATTTGGAGCAAGATCAGGACTGTATGGTGGTCAATCAAACAGCTCCCAGCCAAACAGTTCGCCAAACGGTATGTGGAACGAGCATTGTCATGGATCAACACAACACCTGCACTGAGCAATGAACGCCTGTTGTTTTGATTGGCATTAAGGGAAGGGAAATGCTCGAAGAATGAGGATTGAGGGACTTTGAAATGAGGAGAGACATGAAAGACCGAAAGGTAAGGGGGACAGAAGACAGAGTCCGACCCAAATTCAATGAAAGAAGAGATCAACGAACCCAGCCCAGGACGCCCTCGGGGTCACCAACTTCCGACCACACCATCCGTGAGCCGTTGAGGATGTAGCACTACCCTAAGTGCACCATAAGTGGTGGGGCTACATTCACCCTGACTCCTTTAGGGCATTGTCCAGAAGGCAGGAGATACCCGGAAGCCGGCAGTCCCATATCATAGATTTATGGCATGTAAAAGATCCTTCCACAGACTAAACTTGAGTGAAGCTAAATTTCAAGGTTAGATTTCGTTGGAACGCTCTATCCAAGTTCCTACGTTCACCACTAGGTATCACTGACATATGGTAGCGAAAGTTGGAACTACTTAAAATTGAACGGACTTTATAGTTCATCCTATGGGTGTCCACTAGAAGCCTCTGGTGAGCCGAACATGTCCTCGGACACTCCCGGCACTACAATCCATACGATATATAATAAATAATAACCAGGAAAAGAAAAGTTCTTGACTTGCAAGCAAAAATGGAAATAGCTAGGACCATGATCAGCGCCGTACGGGGGATGATCAAACAACTCACAGCGAAACTCCTGAAGAACTGCTGCCGTATGAGGCAAATCTGAGAAGAGGTCGGTTCAATTTTCACCTCAGCCATACCGGAATTGAGTTTCCGTTTGTTTCTTCACTTCATTTCCAGGCGAATGCTGGGACGGTTCTAAACTTAATGCCACGGCCACCTCCTTTACAATCCTCAACTGAATTACAAATACACACACTGATACAGCCAGCAGACAAAATATTCCACACTCACCCAAATACACGGGACTAAATGACTATGTCGACCAAGCCCCTCAAATGCAACAACAACAACAGCAAAAATTAATGCATATGAAAAACTAAACTCTGATTATTCCACCCCTAGAATTTTATTTTAATTAGCAATAGAACACAATCATTTCGAATTCATTTTGTAGTGATAGAAGCCATTTTTCAGTGTTGCCTAATTCTATTAAAGAAAGCTTTTCATTCGGTCAACAAGAATTGTGCCCAGTTAGGCTATATTAGACGTAAACAAGTATTTATTATTATTATTGAAACAGCGCACAATGTGCCAAATACAAAACTGAGCAATGTACTGTACATAATTCCAATCCCAATTGGGTTATTGACATATGTCTTTTTCGGCAATTTTGTGCATGGTATCGAGAATAGCAATCGCTGCATAGATCACACACACATTCTTCAGTTGGTCCGTGGAATCGCTTGTTTTGGCAGAACTTGTAGTGAAAGCCATGTGTAGCGTATCGAGTCATTATGTGTCGGAGTTCATAGTTTGCCTGTTTCCATTCGTCAGTCATTATGGCGTCAGTTCAGTAGAAATCATCCCAGATAGCGCTTTGCTTTCCTTTGAGGATTTGAAGAGCACTCTCATAGGCCTCGGTGTGTGGCAGTAGCATCTGTAGTCTAATGTTTCTATGAAGAACTTTTCTTTTGTGAAGACTCTTTTCATATAGCTGGCTTTGACTTTCTCTATTGCTAATAGGTCATTTTATTTTGGTTCGTCCCAAATTAGTATGTGTATTCCGTAAGTCGCTATTGGTGCTATGGCCGTTTTAAATAATGTCATAGCCTTTCTTATCGAGAGTTTTTGGGGCTGCTGATTGTTGGAAATTGATTTTATCGCTGCTTTTGCTCTCTCTTTCACATGAATGCTGAATGATGTCAGTGTTGTTTGGAGGGTAACTCCAAGATATTTGAATTTTGAAACTACCTCTAGGTGATTATCTTGAAGGGTCAGTGTGTCCTTTGGGAAGAGTTTTCCACCTCTTCTGAAAATTATTTGTTTTTGTTTTGTCGTGGTTTATTTGTAAGTAATTTTCCAAAGCCCATGCGGAGAGGCTGTTTAGCACCTTTTGTAGCTCTTCCATATCTTCTGAGCCTATTACCGTATCATCTGCATAAAATATGAGAGTTACTGAGCTGTCCGGAATGATCTTTGTAATATCTTCTGTCATGATATTGAATAGGATCGGGCTTATCGGATCTCCTTGTAGTTCTCCGGTAGTTTGTGTTAAAGTATTTACATAGCCTACAAAATAACACGCTTTTATGTACAAATACCTACTTAATTGGATCACATGTTTCAAATGTCACGCGTTCATCCTCAGATACTGTTCACTTAGACTTAACTAGTATACAAAGTTTATGAATTACAATTAAGCACAAAGCATAGAAGTATAATATGAAAATGAAAATCTACAGTCTGCTTCCAGTCGACCAACCGGGTCAGGGAAAGGAAAGAATGAAGCCCCTATCTAGCGGCGAGAATATGAAATGTGCCGGATGCCGAAGCATGTCGCACTCCCCTGTGTCAATGATTAAATGAATGACAGATGAAATGAAATGAAATGAGACTGTTTCTGGAATGAAATTGTGACAGGGATAAACCGGAGTACCCGGAGAAAAACCTGTCTGCCTCCACTTTGTCCAGCACAAATCTCACATGGTGTGACCGGGATTTGAACCACGAACCCAGTGGTGAGAGGCCGACGTGCTGCCGCCTAAGCCACGGAGGCTCAGAGAAGTATAATATACTGTTTGTAAATAGTTGACACGTTACACAAGTTATTACCAACTTATGTAATATAAATAGTGTATATATTTATTTGGTCGCCTCCGTAGCGTGATTAGCTGCCGCCCCGAAGGTCCTGGGTTCGATTCCCGGCTCTGCCACGAAATTTGAAAATTGGTACGTAGACTGGAACGGGGTCTACTCAGCCTCGGGTGGCCCAAATGAGTAGAGGGGATTACCGTCATTTCCCACTTCGTCTTCGGGCATATGCCGTGATGTTACCTCCCGTAAGGCCACGACTGCCTCCTTCCCACTTCCTTGCCAAACCCTCCCACTTATCCCATCCCTTCATCAGGCTCTATCCCCGAACCATAGTCTCAAGGTTTAGGGCACTGCCTGCAGTGGCGGTAGAGGTGGTATCCCTCACTTACACCGTGGGAACAGCCGATCCTGGAGGGTAAACGATAGCGATAGCGAATATATTTATTTGTGTTTAATTGTGATTCATAAACATCATATAGTAGGGCCTAAGTGAACAGGATCTGAGGATGAACACGTGACGTTTGAAACATGTCATCCAATTAAGTAGGTATTTGTGCATAAAGAGTGTGTTAGTCTAATGTAGCCTAATTGGGCACAATTCGTGTTGACCGACTGAAAAGCTTCCTTTATTATTTCGAATTCATAACAATCTTCAGCAAAATGTAATCTATGACTGGACACTACTGTCTAGTACTGTTTAAATTTCTGTCTGGGAAACTTGAATTTTTATGAACTTTCTCAACTCTACTACTGCGACATCGATACTTAGAGCCAAGTCGCCCCCGGGTTCTCTATTTTCAAGTCTGTTCACTCTAGAAACTTACTCCCAAAGAAACTTTTGATGCGATCTTTTTTTTATCCTTTCCGTTTTATAGCCCTCATTCTTGTCGTTGAAAGTTTGCATTAGCTTTCAAGAGCTTTTCGTATTCCATGCATGTATTAATATCTAGCGTGCGAACTGGCACAAACGGATCGTGCTGGAAATGTTGCTTCCAGCGTCAGATATTACGTGCTTTTAGGTCTACACCAGGGCCATCCAGACGGCGCTCCGGCCACGCTCTAAGCCAGTGCTCCGAGCGCTTTGGTGGAAGGTAGTATCAGATGTGGTGGAGCTTGCCACGGTGGGTGAGTGGATAGCATGTCGCTCTACTAACCCTAAGATGGCAGGTTCGCTCCTGGCCGTGGTAAGTGATTTTGAAAGGCGGCAAAAATACGACACGCATGTCATACGATGTTGGCATGTCGAAGAACCCATTTGAATTCAGTAGGCTGTGTTCATAATGGCAAAATTAATCTCGGGAGTTTTCGCCAACACAAAGTTCCTCATTTCTCTACTAGAAAGCGCTATAATGTTCAAGGAGCTTAGAAATCTAACCTCCTTGACTTTCATAGTGATTCAAAGAACAACGAAATTCGACATGCAAGCTACCCTCTGGGTGTCAAATTTTAGAGCTTGACCTGGCACCCGAGGCCATACGATATTATTATTAGAAGTGATGGGAAGAGCTTGGCTGGTTGAGCACGCTGAAGTGTGCAGCCGATCCATCAGTCGCTAGTGGAGTCCAATGCGCTTTGTTGACAGTGTGTAAGTAAATCAGTTTCGCAGTGGTCATGACTGAACAGCATACCAAAAAAAAGGAGAGGTGAAGCAGCAGTCTTTAAAGCAGAATGGGAAATTTGATGTTTCTGTACGGCTTATAAAGGGCATGCCAAATGTTTAGTGTGCAACAGAGATGTAATGTGTTAAAAAGAACACAATTTGTTGTTCAATTTTCCTCTCTAATATGTTCACATTTCAGTTTGGAATAAATCACAATATTCTTTACTGAACACTTGTGTTCGTTTCCTGCACATTCCATACATCGGAGTGCCAATCGATTTGTATATGCGGTATATTTATTATGGCAAAACAGCCCTATTAATATGGCAACAATCCCACAGGAGCCGTCGGCTGCACGACTGTACTTACTGTACGTATCTAGTCAGCGTGGTCTGAACATCGTCCGTCTCCTCGCTGCCACAGTGTAGTGGTGGTAGGGGAAGGAGCGCTAGTCTGACTGCCCAGTGCTCCCCGAGCGCGGCCACGCTCCCGGAGCACAATAACTGGATGGCCCTGGTCTACACAATGGATGATCGTATGCTTGAGTCTATCGATTATGAGTCTCACGGAAGGAAATAAAACAGTGCATGAAGTCTGTATACCCTTGTTCATTGTTGACTGGCTGCGTGGCTCAGGGGAAACGTTCTCGCTTGCTGGGCCCAAGGTTACAGGTTCGTATCCTGTCGAAGTCAGCTGGTATTTGAGGGTGCGCAAATGCGAGGGAGCTGTGACAGTAGATTTACTTGCACGTTGAAGATCCCCTTTGGGGGAAAATTCCGGCATCCCGGCGTCTCTAGAAGTCAGAGTAGTTAAAAGGGACGTAAAACCAATTACATTATTATCGTTCATTAGCAGTAGTGCCCGGCTTCGCCCGGTGGTTTTATTTGTTTTGTGGATGATTATGAATACTACTACTGAAGTGGAGCTCTCAAGGATAAGGATCGGAAAGCACCAACGCTTATTGCAGCTGATAACCTCAGTATACTGCACCAACACCATCGCCCTTATACAGAGGCATACTATTGTCATGATAAACTGTTTTAAGGGGCCTAAGAACTCTTTTTGCACTACTGTAAGTACTCCCCGTGACTGTAATTTATAAGCGGCTCGCAATTATGTACCAGAACACTGGTAGGGGTGACGTGATGCAGCCCGCATTGCCAGGCAACAATAGACTAAGGTATTATTGAACCAGTTCGGGAGAGCTTGTTCTTCCGATTTACTGGAAAAAAAATCTTTAAGGTTACTTGAGAGGTGTAGCCTAATGCTCCATAGCCTAAACTATTCCTCCTGAATCAGACTATCATATACACACATCAAAAAAAGTTTTGCATCACCTCGGTTCCCAGATCTCCGGCATATAGACGTTGACTGTGTATATTGTATCCAAGATACAGTCCCTTTGACTGTTCATAGATGTCACTAAAACTGCTCAAAGATGTAAACAACCATGCATGAGCAGGGCCTATTAGACGGAGGGGGTACGACAGCCGATCAGTTCCAGTCATTCCACCAGGACGAAGGTACGCTGCTCATGTTGTCTGTAGTTCTACCATGCCTAGAAGGTCAATACCGCAGTTCGATCGCGTCCGCATTGTTACTTTGTGTCAAGAAGGGCTCTCAACAAGGGAAGTTTCCAGGCGTCTCAGAGTGAACCAAAGCGATGTTGTTCGGACATGGAGGAGGTACAGAGATACAGGAACTGTCGATGACAGGCCTCGCTCAGGCCGCCCAAGGGCTACTACTGTAGTGGATGACCGCTACTTACGGATTGCCGCTCGGAGGAACCCTGACAGCAATGCCACCATGTTGAATAATGCGTTTCGTTCAGCCACAGGACGTCGTGTTTCAACTCAAACTGTGCGCAATAGGCTGCATGATGCGCAACTTCACTCCCGACGTCCATGGCGAGGTCCAGCTTTGCAACCCCGACACCATGCAGCGCGGTACAGATGGGCCCAACAACATGCTGAATGGACCCCACGGAATTGGCATCACGTTCTCTTCACCGATGAGTGTCGCATATGCCTTCAACCAGACAATCGTCGGAGACGTGTTTGGAGGCACCCTGGTCAGGCTGAACGTCTTAGACACACTGTCCAGCGAGTGCAGCAAGGTGGTGGTTCCCTGATGTTTTGGGGTGGCATTATGTGGGGCCGACGTACGCCACTGGTGGTCATGGAAGGCTCCGAAACGGCTTTACGATACCTGAATGACATCCTCCGACCCATAGTGCAACCATATCGGCAGAATATTGGAGAGGCATTTGTCTTCATGGACGACAATTCTCGACCTCATCGTGCACATCTTGTGAATGCGTTCCTTCAAGATAACGACATCGCTCGACTACAGTGGCCAGCATGTTCGCCAGACATGAACCCTATCGAACATGCCTGGGATATGTTGAAAAGGGCTGTTTATGGACGTCTTGACCCACCAACCACTCTGAGAGATTTACGCCGAATTGTCGTTGAGGAGTGGGACAATTTGGACCAACAGTGTCTTGATGAACTTGTGGATAGTATGCCACGGCGAATACAGGCATGCATCAATGCAAGAGGACGTGCTACTGGGTATTAGAGGTAGTGGTGTGTACTGCAATCTGGACCACAAATGCTGAAAGTCTAGCTGTATGATGGTACAACATGCAATGTGTGGGTCTCATGAGCAATAAAACGAGCTGAAATGTTGTTTGTGTTGATCTCTATTCCCTTTGTATTTAACGGTTCCGGAACTCTTGGAACCGAGGTGATGCAAAACGTTTTTTGATGTGTGTACAAAAAGGATTTTTCAAATCCGACTGGTAGTTCCAGAGATTAGCGTGTTTAAACTCACAAACACACAACAAACTGTTAAGCTTTATTATATTACTATAGATTATTGCCTGTTAACCCTTCAGTAGCTATGTGGGGTGCTCATAACACCCCAGTGTATGAATTTGTTGAATTTGATTACTGTATTCTTACGTTCATCATCCCTTTACCAAAAAAAGCAGGAGCATACAGATGTGAAGATTACCGTACAATCTGCTTGATCACTCATGCTTCAAAGATCGTGACCAGAATAATTTACAAGAGGAAAGAGTTAGGTGAAGACCAATTTGGTTCAAAACTTGGGAACACGGGAAGCCAGAGGATTTGAATGCGTTTTAAATGGTATAGAGCTCCCCCAGGGGCTCACATCTAGTGGGACGTGGGTTGGCGACCACGGGACCCCAGCTGAGTCCGGCATTGCTTCCACTTACCTGTGCCGGGCTCCTGTGCGTCTTCTTTCCTGCCGACCTCACTTGGTCAACTCTTGTTCTTTTCCGACCCCGACGGTATTAGGGTATCCGAGGCCTAGGGAGTCTTTCACTTTCCCACCTTAATTGGCCCTTGTCTCATCTTTCCTGATCCCTCCTTCTTTGAGGGGTCAGACCTCTTGTTTTCTTTTGATTAAATTTCCTTTTCTCTGTAAGTTTCCCGCACTGTTTTTGTTAATTGGCTTCCATGAATCTAAATTCCCTAGCTTTTTTTTTTTTTGCATCAACATCATTTTGTAGGTATTTTCCATCGACGTTGCATTTTGTACGTTTATTCGATCTAACTTGCATTTTGCGAGTGTTTTCAACCTCAATTGCATTTTGTAAGAATTGACAATCTTAATTGCTTTTTAGTAAGTCTTTCATTATCCGAGCCGGGACTTTTGTGAGTATTTTGAATTTCAATTGAATTTTGTATTTTCAACCTAAATCGCTTTTTGCAAGTATTTTCAATCTATATTGCATTTTGTATCATCTGCATTTTGCAAGTATTTTGATTCTCAATTGCATTTTGGGGTATTTCGAATCTAAATTACATTTTGTAAGTATTTTCAATCTAAATTGCATTATGTAAGCAATGTCTATCCAAATGAGTAGTTTGAAACTATTGGGCATTTAGCAAGCATTTTCAATTTCAATTGCATTTTGTAAGCATTTTGCATTTGAATTGCACTTTGTAAATATTTTGGATTGGAAATGGGAGCTTTCAATCTGAATTGCACTGTGTATTTTCAATTTCAATTGCATTTTGTAAGTATTTTGAAACTCAATTGCATTTTTAACGTATTTTTAATCTCATTTGTATTTTGTAAGAATTTTGAATTTCACTTCCATTTTGTAAGTATTTCGACTGTAGATTGCATTTTGTACGTATTTTGAACTTAACCTACATTTTGTGCGTATTTTTCAATCTCTTCCTTTTGTGAGTATTTTCGTTCTAAATTCCCTTTTGTAAGTAGTTCCGCTCTCCATTTTGTAAGTTGTTTCAATCTGAGTTCCTGTTTGCACGTATTTTCCTTCTCATTTAATTTTCGTTCTGGTTTCCACTTTATTGACATTTTCGCTTTCACCCAGACGATTAGGGGCCGATCACCTAGATATTAGGCCAATTAAAACAACAATTATCATCATCATCATCATCATCATCAAATGATATAGACTCCGTCTTGAGGAAAACATTCATGATGAAAATAATAAATGTAAAACAAAAATATTGGAATGCAACCGACATAAATCAGAAGCCCTATGGACGTCAAATTGGCAGGTGATAAGCTACAGGAAGTAGGAGACATTCGTAATATAGCAAACAAAATAATCGGTGATGGTCTAAGCAAAGAGGATACAAAAGGTACGTTGGCTCAGGCCAGGAAAGCCTTTCTACAGAAGTGGAAACTTTTTACATCGAGTTTTTAAAATGGACGTAAAAAATACGTTATTAATATTGTTTACATCGAATACATATTTTGTATAAGAAAGTCATTTTTTCAGGAGCGTGGCGCTTTATGGAAATGAAACTTGGAGTGTTGGCGCAGGAGAAAAGATGAGAAAAGAAGCATTTGAAATGTGGTGTTACAGGAGAATGATTAAGATCATATGTGTAGATAGGATTACAAGTGAAGAGGTATTAAGACGAGTGGGAGAGGAGAGATGTTTCTGGTGACATCTAATGAAGAGAAGAGATAGGCTGGTAGGACAAATACTAAGACACTCAGGAATAGCAAACTTAGTCATGGAAGGATCGAGGACAAGAACTGTAGGGGTAGACCAAGGTTGGAATATGTAAAACAGATTGCATCAGATGTAGGGTGTGGTAGCTGTGTAGTGATGGAAAGATTAGCTCAGGACAGGGAGGCATGGATAGCTGCATTAAACCTACTAGGGAAAAACTATTTTTTTACTTTTATGTATTTTTTAAATTTTAATTTATTTTAATTATTATAATTATTAATTATATTAATACTTATATATTTATTTTTAGTTTTCAATTTATGTTCTTATAGATTTAATTTTGATATTTTTATTGAGTTATTTAATTAAGTTAACTAATTTCAAATTGATTTTTACAATTATTTTAATATTTTTATGGTTATGTTTATTATTTAAATTTTTATATTTCTTTTATTATTGTAATTTTATCTTTATAATTTTGATTTCTAAATTTATATTTCATTTTAGCACTTTACTTGTTAATGTTTTTAGTTCTAAATTGTTTAAAATTTTATCCAACATATTACGTCATGTAGATACTTATTCAGACCGTTAGTCGAGTCAACAACCACGATGACTTTCCTAACATCCCATAAGTCGAATAAAATTACCGTGAGGTTCAGGTGATCTTCCTAATAGGCTAAGCGGCACGAGACACTGTAGTCCACGGGGATCGTGGTACATGGTGACGATGGTCATAGACTGCCTAAGGAAAGGTTCACCTTAAAACTAGACTGAGAAATTAAACATCCAGACTTAAGTAAAACACCGTGAAAATTTATTAAAATTCACAAGCCCCTAGCCTAGTTCGGAGGGTTATAATCGGCTAGTCCGCAAACTAATAAACAAAAGAAAATAAAGAGCAGGTCCCTACCTGAGAAGTTACTGAAAAGAACCTTCACGAAAGATCTAACTCACAATAATAAAGCAACAACAGCAACACTAGGAAAATGGTACGACGCAAGTCCCTAGTTCAAGTTACAAGATTAAGCTAATATCAGAAATTACATTTAACAGGGTAGCAAAACAAATCTAAGTTAGGATGATACCATTTCCACATTTACATTTAACGGTAATCATCTAGCTAAATCCTAACAGTTAAAAAAATTTACGGCGATGACGTCCGTAACAGAAAACAATTATAACAAATCTAAGTGTACAGCCATGAAAAACATTTAATTATTCTTAATAACTATGTGCTATCAGCACACAAAAAGGTAACAAGTAGGATTTACACACTTATACATCATAAATAAGTAATGAAATAGACACAAATCTTTATTAAATTCCTGCCTACACCTTGGTTTACTCTTTGTAAGCCATAGTCCTCTAATGTGTGTAATTACGGTTACGAATGCGTAGTTGAGACCACGTCTGACATAGCATGGCCTGAGCTCCACAAGCTACGAACTCTAGGTTCGCGCATGCTTCAGGTCGCTACGAAAGTGTCAACTGTCCTAGTCATTTCCACACAAGGAAATTACCTTCAACTGCACGGCTATGTCAACAGTTCCAAAATGCAACAGAACTAAGTTAGATAGAAAGAATTCATTAGTTAGCTTTTGTTTTACCAAAGTTATGCGTTTTATTATTAAGATGTTGGTTTAGGTTTATCGTGGGTTTATGGCGAATAATACTGACAATAGCTCGGGCACGGAGTGTCTACACTGAGATCATTCTCCACCAAAAAGCCTCGATTCAACAGTCGGAATAAGATCAACGAGCAATAACAACTCGGACACACAATAACACGGGTTACCAGCGGCGCAAAGCTCGCATTCAATAACTCTGGGATAGGCCTGTCCACAACAGTTACCTTCCAATAACATCTAGTCAACGGGAACCCTCCCGGACAAGGTAATCACAAATACCTTCATACAATAAATTCCTGCATTCAACAGGGTTGCCTGCAACTCACTATAGAAAACCTGACCTAATTGTACACGTCAAAACGGTACACGCAAGAAAGTGCGCTCAACTAACAAAAAACAATCTATAAACCATGTGATCTGAGACAGGGTTGAAAACTGGGTTACATAAGCTAAGTTGCAATGAAAGAGAGAGCGAATACTACAAGCATTCTGTTTCTTGTAAAAGTCGTTCTGTCTCGCAAACAAATGAAGCGTGCTCTCAAGGGCACTGGATTACAAAACCAGTTTATGTCACCAGCAGGCTACCACATTCCTGCGTTCGGTCGACACAAAACACACATTATTCAAGGCCGGCGATTTAATCAAAATAAAACTATACATCTGGCCTGTTCATAAAAAACTTTACCATGGGTTATGAACCTCTAAAGAATCCGTGTATAAAAAACACGCAATAAATCTGAATAGAATAATATAATTCCGTCTTTCTACCAAAGACGTCTAAATGATAGTAACCTTACAATTACTGGAGCTCTTTGCTCTCAAAATACAATTCACTAGTTGCTAGTACAACATCAAAATAAAAACGTGTCTTACATGACACAAGCAAAATGATAATTGTGGCGCAAATTCCATACGAGGATATGCTTAATGATACGTTGGGAACTGAGTTCGATGCTAGGCAACGAAACAATCCTTCTAGTTGTTAGGTTCAAACTTGATCAAGAATAGCTTCTGAGCTTATTCAAAATGAAAATATAATGCATTTACAAAACTGGCAATTACAGTCGATTGCCTAACTGATACGACTGTTCTAACGAAAGTCAGGGGTGTATCAAAACTGGCTGCAAAGAATGCAGTTAAAGAAATAACCATGACATCTGATTGTCATAACTAAAGTCAGCAAAGACTTGAAAAATCACCCCAAACAGGGTTGGACAAAATAGCCTCGAATGACTACGGTCACATCTAGCAAAAGATAGGCTTTGACGTTCTACGACGTTCATCAACCTGCACCAGGGTTAACCAAAATGTCGGACCCAAGGGTGTCTCACTATACTGAAATAAATGACATTAAATTAAACTAGATACAATCCCTACCTAGAAAAATGGCTGACACAGAGTGTGGTTGATTCACAAACTACATTAAATCTAATATACCACCAGAACTAGAACACGAGAAGGGGTGTTCAAAAACTCACGACATGGAGAAGCTATCACTCAGCCCTCTATTCAATAACCAGGGTTGTACAAATTCCTCTCTGGATCTCTGGAACGGTATTATCCTCATCAGGATTCCCATCTGGACTCCTCCAAAGACCAGGGTTCGATTCGTCCCTGTCGACAACTCCGTGAATATGCTGGATATGCCTGGAAATGGCATCTTGGATTCCTTCCTTCTCGTCCTCGGTTCTGCAAGCTTCATCATCATGCTAGTTCTCGTAGAAATATCACCCTCATACCAGGATGGTATTAGCCCATGATGACTGATTCAAGCATGGTGTGGAATAGCCTGGTCACGTTGACGGTGAAATAAATTATGAAATTCATTCTTTCACTTTCCAAAAATATAGTGTTCGTCGTAAGTGTTGTAGGCTCTGATAGTAATTGATAACACAGCCTTAATTTCGTGGATGTGAATAGATACGTGAGCTAGCACTGCTCTATAACTCTGCACGTGCTAATGACGCTACTTTTCTATCATGCAGCATCGGTAAAATGTACGTCGTTTTGGAAATAAAAACTTCACTCTAGCAATCCAAATATGTTACACAATTATAATCACACTTATTTGAAGTAATTGCAACACATTTACCTGTATATTTTCCACAAGGCATTTGGCCCTCCACAAACACGTGGGTACTAAAATGTGGTGTTCCGGTAAAATTATATAATTCACTAATACTTGCCAATAATTATCTTCAATATGTTTCTGTGGCTCACTGTGCATAAATACCAGTATTTCACAATATGCCAGTGCACGATGGCACCTGATAACCAATTCAACGCTAACAAGCGGATATTCTTCTATGTCTTACAGGACAAATGCTATTACACGCCTATACTGGGCGGATTCTACAGACGTAGTGCAAGGCACTGGGTGTCTCAAGGAAGTAGGTCGTCAAACCGAAGTCGTTGAGCGACTACTTACGTTCCTATTTGCGTATCTGCAAGGGTATTACCTTACCTTAAGCTAAAATAACATTCTCAAAAATGTTTTAATAATGCAGCATGACGAAATGGAATATTCTGAGTCTTGAGAAAGAATAAAATTAATCAATAAGACCTCAGATAAATAATTAGCAGTTCTCTCCAAAGTCAAAAGTGCGATCCAACGCTACTTCAAAGAGTATCGCGTGAGCTCTCAGCTCCACGTGGCTTCCTGGGTGTGTTCAAAGGTACAACATCCCATCATAAATGTTCTGTCATAAAAATATCACATGAACCATTGCTCAGCGGGTTCATCTGCCTCTCCGTCGTTTCAAATAAAATGTTGGGACGACATTTTTATTTGACTTGAAATTCATTCAAGAGTGATATTTTTTCAGATTGGCTGCATTAAAGGTTCCAATCCGCTCTCCTGTCCTGATGTCTTCTACTACATAACTTCCATTGTTCAAAGGCTGTCGGATACGACAAGGGCCATAATATAAGGATAGAAATTTCCCATATATGCGGTCTATAGGACTTGAAATTCCGGGTCTCCTTATCAGGATAAGGTCTCCCTCAACTAGTGGTTCTCTAAATCTCTGGCGTCTAGTTCTTCTCAAGCGCTAGGCAGCTTGTCTGTCCATAGTTTCCCTTGCAGCTAAAAGTCTGCTGGCATGTGATGGTTGTAAACAAGGTGGATTTACAATCATACGATCCCATATTCTCAGCGGCATCTGGTTCAAATGCAAGACCATAGGTATTTGACCAGTGCTCTCATGGACTGTTGAATTATTACACTTTGCCATAGTGACTAGGACTTCAGTCCATCGCCAGTGTTCTTCTTGACAATATAATCGACAGAATTTTGCGATAATAGACATCACGCATTCTGCTGGGTTGCTCTCTGGATGACGAATAGATGATAAAACATGACCTATTTCAAGCTCATTCATAGCATTGGCAAAATCTGTTGAGGTGTACTGTGATCCGTGATCAGTCAACAGGAATTGTGGCTTTCCTGCCTCCGGTATCACTTGACGTCTAATCCTATGAATAATCTGATGTGCAGTGGCTTTTTTGAATCGGATGAAGCATCGTATATTTCGTGAACACATCAATAGTTACAACGATGTATCGATTCCCACGACGAGCCTTAGGTATTGGGCCATACAGGTCCTGTGCTTATAACTCTCTAGGTTGAGTCGGGAGTATTGGTCTAGGTTGTTCCTTCAACAAGTGTGACGTGTACTTGTTCCGCTGGCATGCGTCGCAAGCACGTAAACACTGTCTAACCGTGGCTCCTAACCCTTTCCATGTAAAAGACACTCTGATGGTTGCAATGGTTTTGTCTGTTCCACCATGACCAATGGATAGATGAACCATAAGAATAACAGATTCTTGGTATCTCCTAGGAATAACTGCACGCAGTTGAGTGTGGTCCTCGTCCACAAACTTGTATAATACACGATGATAAATCAAGTAATTATCTGCAACAGCAGCAATTCTCGCATAATGAGCATCCTGTGGATCCATTCTTCGTTCCAGGAAACGGATAATGTGCCTGAGTTCCTCCTCACGTCACTGTCCTTCGGGTAGATGACGAAGTCGGCGAAGGTGTTCCTCGCATTCTCCCTCGATGTCTATGGCATTAACAGTAGCTTCAGGATTCCGGCTGAGGATGTCGGCCAACACATTCTCTCTGCCTGGTCGATAAACTATTTCCAAATCGAACTGTTGGAGAAACAGCGTCCAACGTGTGATCCTGTCGCTTGCCAGTCTTGTTCTTAAGATGAAGGTCAGTGCATGGTGATCGGTCCTCACAATAATCCTCTGGCCTAACAGAAGTTTCTGCCAGTATTCAAGTGCGTAAACTACTGCATGTGCTTCTATCTCGGTCGTGAAGTAGTGAGATTTATGTGCTCTTAAACGTCGGATTAAGAAAGCGATGTAATGACGTTTCTTCTAATCATCCTCCTGCAGTAAAATGGCTTCTATACCAATGGCAGATGCATCAGTTTCTAGAATAAAGTTCCGGGAATAATCTGGATTTTCTAACTGAATTGAGTCCACTAGCATCTGTTTAGCTCTCCTGAAAGCTACCTCGCATTCATCATTCCAGTTCCACCTGCAGTTCTTCCTCAGTAATCCTTGCAGAGGTGCGACAGTCTCGGAATACTTCTCACAATGAGCAGCAAAGAATTGGAGAATTCCTAAGAATTGTCTCACGTGTTTCACACGGGTTGGCGTTGGAAATGCAGCAACAGTTCTAATCTTTGCCGGATTTGGTCTGTATCCTTCTCCATTGATTATGTGTCCTACAAATTTCACTTCTTTCTGAAAGAATCGACACTTGTCAAATTTGACCTTAAAATTCGCCTGTCGAAGATTCTCAAAAACAAGCCGCAATGTCTTTAAATGCTCTTCTTCTGTTTCTGAAGCTATGATTATGTCATCCACATAACATATTACTCTCTGCTTCACTTCAGGAGTCAGCTTGGCATCAAGTGCTCTGATTAATGCGGCTCCGGCATTTTTCAATCCAAATGGTAGTTTTCGGAAGACATAAGTAGTCTGATCAAACAGGAATCCAGTATATTTCTGAGTATGCTGAGATAATCTGATATGGTAACAAGACTGAACCAAGTCCAATGATGAAAATATCCCTCTTCCCTTGAACCTCCTGAGAATGTCCCCAATCCTGGGCGGTCTGTCATGCTCAGGAGCCAGGCGTTCATTCAAGTCTCCGGCATCGAGACAAAGTCTCAAGCTTCCATCTACCTTAACCACAGGCGTTATGGGATTCAAGAAAGGGGTCGGTGATTTCTTGATTGTGCCTGCTGCTTCCATCTCATGGATCTTCTTAGCAGCTTCTTCACGATGTTTATCAGCAATCGGGTAAATTTTCTTCTGGAATGGGGAATCATCCAGTAGCACAAGGTCGTATTCGTAGTCTAATATCTCACCAGGTGTGGTGTCGAATATGTCCCTGTATTCGTTCAATATTATATCAAGATTCTCTCGTGTGGGTGCTGATAATGATTCTGCCTCTTCGTCGGCATCGAGTGTCTTGTCAATTTCCTTGCCATTCAAGTTTTCGACTACGTCGACTTCGGTTAGGAATTCCGATTCTTCTTCAACTAGGTTCATCTGAATGGGTTCGTTCGGCTTGAACTCTACCGTGTTACGGCCCATGTCAATGATACCATCATACTTTCCAATGAAGTCCGCGCCCAGTACGGCGTCATGATGCAAGCCCTTCATTACAAGAAATTCGTGCAAATACACGTAATTTGAAATCTTCAGAGTACAAAGAATCTGGATTTTGCACGTCACAACCCGGTCAGATATGACACCTCTGACTCTTACAGCTGAAACAGGCAGCTCTGTCACGTCAGAGTTGGCCTTTAATCTGGCATGGCAATCGGCGGAAACAACACTAATCATTGCCCCAGTATCAATGAGAATGACTACGTTGACTTCGTTCAAAGTGGCTACTATCTTGGGCAGACGGGTCAACTCATAATTGTGGTTCGTCGTTCGTCGTTCGTCGTTCGTCCAACAAGTCTTCTTGGATTGGCTCCCAGAGTAATATGGTAGCAGTTACTCGGTGCTCAACCTGACAAGAATCTGTTAATATTTCGGCGTTTTTTTATTATCCTGGCGAGAAGTACTGGGCTGGTTGTGCTCCGTCTCCTGCGCCGAATCTCTATTTTCCCTCGAAGTTGGGCTCCGTTCTCCCTCTTCTTGGATTTGCAGCTCTCTTAGTTGGTGGAGGTACTCACGGCTCTCCCGTGCTCTTCCTTTCCAATCACTGTCTGGCTGGTATCTAGGGTCTCGATCTCGGTTATATCCTCTAGCGTATCGATAGTCCCTTCGGATACTTCCGTGCTGTTGGTTTCTTCCGTTATTCCCGCGGTGGTAATTTTCGTGACGTTGGTTATCATTCGTCCCTCGGCGAATCTCCGATTCCAATGACTACGACGGTCATCTCGTTGATCACGAGCATATGGAGCGTTGTTCCATTCCCTCCTACGATAGTTGTAGTTATCATCACGATGCTTAGAACTCTCTTGCGTTTGCGTTTGTTGCGGAGTCTGGCTTACTTTATCCACAGTGGTCAAGTTTATGTGTCTTTCCTCGCGCCTGTCAGCCTTCTGCTGACGGTGTGTCGGGAACTGTTCCGTGTTCGCATCCAAGCGTCGCAGAATCTGGTCACATTGTTGAAACGTAGATGCCCCTGCAGCGATCAACACACGTTGTACGTCCGCAGGGTACTGCCAAACAATGGTGTTAACTAAATCTTGTTCAGACAACGGAGGCTGAAGACAACTAAGCTTCGCAAGTTGTATAGCGAAGTAGTTCGCATAACGAGTAGGCGTATTCGAGCTGTATCTATGAGTATACATTTCAGCTCGGATGCTCTGCTGAATGTCACTCGACCAATATGTCCTTAGTAATGCTTCCTTAAAGTCCTGGTAGCCTGTAAACGAGTATCTAAATGCTCTAAACCAGGTACTGGCTTGCCCCTCAAGAAAACGTTCTATGACTCTGAGTTCCCTCTCTGGAGTTACCATCGTATCTCTCAGATAGCTTTCGACATTGGCTAGAAATTCCACTGGAGTAACACCACTTCCAGTTCCGGAGAAGCGAGCTGGTTGCTCCTCTCTCGAACGTATTATCGTCACATTTCCCTGAGTATGCGCGGGTCTAAATGTGTTCTGCATATAGTCATGCATAGGTGTATTCATCTCATTATTAGGTTGACTTGGTGCTGGTCGAAAAGGATGGGCGTTAAAGTTCAAAACCTGGCTCGGCGCTGAACCAGTGACTTGTAATGGTTGTGGTTCTGTAGGTGCGCTGGGCTGAAAATGAGTTGGCATCATTCCTTCAGATTGAGAAACGGGCGTTTCCTGAGATTCTCCCACTTGTGAGTGTAAGTGTCTCTCCCTAGGAGTCATTTCGAGTCTGTCAAGACGTCTTTCTATGCCTTCAAGTCCTTGAATAGTTCTGGCCGCGACTTTGTTGCCTAAGTCATTCAATTGTAATTCGATTCTATCGACCTTTCCCTTGAGGTTCGCGTCTACCTCGCGTATGGCCGTTCTAAGGTTATGGCTAAGGTCTAACCTTTCGTTTACTGTGACCTCCTCAAATCGCTTTTGTAAAGAATCGATCTCTCCCTCGACTCTTGACATGTTGTCTTTGACCTCGGCTACCTTGGCCTCTACTATGGTCTTATGTTCGTTGAGGTCCCCTCTTAATAACATGAGGTCAATGTTATGTTCCTCATGATGAACATTCACTGTTTCGCGTAGGCTTGCTACGGTTTCCGTTAGTTCAGAAATGTTTCTCCTGTTAACGTTCAGTTCGTCTCTGACCTCTAACATGCCGTCAACGATCGTCCTAACATTATTGTTCACAGCATTTCCAGCTCCTCTCATGAGAACTAATCCGATATTCATGGTTGTCATGTCCTTTTTTACAGTGTCCATGAATCCCTCGACGTGCATCAATCGAGTCCCGAATTCTTCCCGAGTGTGTTACAGGTCAGCTTTCATGTCTATCTGGACTCTATTTATGGTGGTTTGAATTTGAGCCGTGTGCTCCTCCAGTCGGTTTTTCACATCCTCCCTAGCTCTATTCATTTGGTCTGTTAGGCAATCTACACGCTGGTTAGCCTCCTGATGGTGTCGTATGACATAAACCCTAACTGCCGCTAAACCTGCCGCGAGATCATTTCTGGCTTCGACCCTAAATGCGTCCATATCTGCCCTGACTTGGGTTAAATCAGTCCTGACATTATTAACAGATTGAGTATTTATCTCTAAATCTAATCTTATTTGGTCCACATGAGCACTAACATTGTTTATAGATTGGGTATTTACTTCCAAATCCTGTCTTACTTGGTCTACATGAGCACTAACATTGTGAACTTCCTGCCTTACTTGGTCTACATGACCACTAACATTGTGAACTTCCTGTCTTACTTGGTCTACATGACCACTAACAGTGTTTATAGATTGAGTATTTTGACCCAAGTCACCCCGGACTTCACCTAGGTCAGCAGTAATCTGTTGGAGATTAGCATTCACACCTGCCATCATCTCTCCAAACACGCGACGAATCGTTTCCTCATCCATTTGACAAGAAATATATATGAGAAAGTGAGGGATCAATCTCTACTAGAACTTACAGCTATGATTAGTTACTTGGTGGTATAAAGCTTGTTTCATTTATATAAATATCACGAGTACAGCCGGAGTATGCAAACTAAGTGCTTCTACATTTACAAAGACAACGACGAGCAAAGCAAAGTATTACATTTACTCAGGATGAGGCATCATCAGAGAAAACCCTATCCATCATTTATCTAATACTAAAGCCTCACCCCATGGACTTCTATCAAACATGAATGCCATGCGGTCAATTGATCTGCAGTACGACTTTCTAAGTTCGTCCCAGTCCTGTCAATTTACCATTAATCAACATTAAGTTCCTCCAAAGTAACGTGGTACTGACGGTCACCACGTTAACGTCGGCACATGAGTTGGGCGCCATTTTATGAGACCGTTAGTCGAGTCAACAACCACGATGACTTTCCTAACATCCCAGAAGTCGAATAAAATTACCGTGAGGATCAGGTGAACTTCCTAATAGGCTAAGCGGCACGAGACACTGTAGTCCACGGGGATCGTGGTACATGGTGACGATGGTCATAGACTGCCTAAGGAAAGGTTCACCTTAAAACTAGACTGAGAAATTAAACATCCAGACTTAAGTAAAACACCGTGAAAATTTATTAAAATTCACAAGCCCATAGCCTAGTTCGGAGGGTTATAATCGGCTAGTCCGCAAACTAATAAACAAAAGAAAATAAAGAGCAGGTCCCTACCTGAGAAGTTACTGAAAAGAACCTTCACGAAAGATCTAACTCACAATAATAAAGCAACAACAGCAACACTAGGAAAATGGTACGACGCAAGTCCCTAGTTCAAGTTACAAGATTAAGCTAATATCAGAAATTACATTTAACAGGGTAGCAAAACAAATCTAAGTTAGGATGATACCATTTCCACATTTACATTTAACGGTAATCATCTAGCTAAATCCTAACAGTTAAAAAAATTTACGGCGATGACGTCCGTAACAGAAAACAATTATAACAAATCTAAGTGTACAGCCATGAAAAACATTTAATTATTCTTAATAACTATGTGCTATCAGCACACAAAAAGGTAACAAGTAGGATTTACACACTTATACATCATAAATAAGTAATGAAATAGACACAAATCTTTATTAAATTCCTGCCTACACCTTGGTTTACTCTTTGTAAGCCATAGTCCTCTAATGTGTGTAATTACGGTTACGAATGCGTAGTTGAGACCACGTCTGACATAGCATGGCCTGAGCTCCACAAGCTACGAACTCTAGGTTCGCGCATGCTTCAGGTCGCTACGAAAGTGTCAACTGTCCTAGTCATTTCCACACAAGGAAATTACCTTCAACTGCACGGCTATGTCAACAGTTCCAAAATGCAACAGAACAAAGTTAGATAGAAAGAATTCATTAGTTAGCTTTTGTTTTACCAAAGTTATGCGTTTTATTATTAAGATGTTGGTTTAGGTTTATCGTGGGTTTATGGCGAATAATACTGACAATAGCTTGGGCACGGAGTGTCTACACTGAGATCATTCTCCACCAAAAAGCCTCGATTCAACAGTCGGAATAAGATCAACGAGCAATAACAACTCGGACACACAATAACACGGGTTACCAGCGGCGCAAAGCTCGCATTCAATAACTCTGGGATAGGCCTGTCCACAACAGTTACCTTCCAAACACATCTAGTCAACGGGAACCCTCCCGGACAAGGTAATCACAAATACCTTCATACAATAAATTCCTGCATTCAACAGGGTTGCCTGCAACTCACTATAGAAAACCTGACCTAATTGTACACGTCAAAACGGTACACGCAAGAAGTGCGCTCAACTAACAAAAAACAATCTATAAACCATGTGATCTGAGACAGGGTTGAAAACTGGGTTACATAAGCTAAGTTGCAATGAAAGAGAGAGCGAATACTACAAGCATTCTGTTTCTTGTCAAAGTCGTTCTGTCTCGCAAACAAATGAAGCGTGCTCTCAAGGGCACTGGATTACAAAACCAGTTTATGTCACCAGCAGGCTACCACATTCCTGCGTTCGGTCGACACAAAACACACATTATTCAAGGCCGGCGATTTAATCAATATAAAACTATACATCTGGCCTGTTCATAAAAAACTTTACCATGGGTTATGAACCTCTAAAGAATCCGTGTATAAAAAACACGCAATAAATCTGAATAGAATAATATAATTCCGTCTTTCTACCAAAGACGTCTAAATGATAGTAATCTTACAATTACTGGAGCTCTTTTCTCTCAAAATACAATTCACTAGTTGCTAGTACATCAAAATAAAAACGTGTCTTACATGACACAAGCAAAATGATAATTGTGGCGCAAATTCCATACGAGGATATGCTTAATGATACGTTGGGAACTGAGTTCGATGCTAGGCAACGAAACATTCCTTCTAGTTGTTAGGTTCAAACTTGATCAAGAATAGCTTCTGAGCTTATTCAAAATGAAAATATAATGCATTTACAAAACTGGCAATTACAGTCGATTGCCTAACTGATACGACTGTTCTAACGAAAGTCAGGGGTGTATCAAAACTGGCTGCAAAGAATGCAGTTAAAGAAATAACCGTGACATCTGATTGTCATAACTAAAGTCAGCAGAGACTTGAAAAATCACCCCAAACAGGGTTGGACAAAATAGCCTCGAATGACTACGGTCACATCTAGCAAAAGATAGGCTTTGACGTTCTACGACGTTCATCAACCTGCACCAGGGTTAACCAAAATGTCGGACCCAAGGGTGTCTCACTATACTGAAATAAATGACATTAAATTAAACTAGATACAATCCCTACCTAGAAAAATGGCTGGCACAGAGTGTGGTTGATTCACAAACTACATGAAATCTAATATACCACCAGAACTAGAACACGAGAAGGGATGTTCAAAAACTCACGACATGGAGAAGCTATCACTCAGCCCTCTATTCAATAACCAGGGTTGTACAAATTCCTCTCTGGATCTCTGGAACGGTATTATCCTCATCAGGATTCCCATCTGGACTCCTCCAAAGACCAGGGTTCGATTCGTCCCTATCGACAACTCCGTGAATATGCTGGATATGCCTGGAAATGGCATCTTGGATTCCTTCCTTCTCGTCCTCGGTTCTGCAAGCTTCATCATCATGCTAGTTCTCGTAGAAATATCACCCTCATACCAGGATGGTATTAGCCCATGATGACTGATTCAAGCATGGTGTGGAATAGTCTGGTCACGTTGACGGTGAAATAAATTATGAAATTCATTTTTTCACTTTCCAAAAATATAGTGTTCGTCGTAAGTGTTGTAGGCTCTGATAGTAATTGATAACACAGCCTTAATTTCGTGGATGTGAGTAGATACGTGAGCTAGCACTGCTCTATAACTCTGCACGTGCTAATGACGCTACTTTTCTATCATGCAGCATCGGTAAAATGTACGTCATTTTGGAAATAAAAACTTCACTCTGGCAATCCAAATATGTTACACAATTTTAATCACACTTATTTGAAGTAATTGCAACACATTTACCTGTATATTTTCCCTAAGGCATTTGGCCTTCCACAAACACGTGGGTACTAAAATGTGGTGTTCCGGTAAAATTATATAATTCACTAATACTTGCCAATAATTATCTTCAATATGTTTCTGTGGCTCACTGTGCATAAATACCAGTATTTCACAATATGCCAGTGCACGATGGCACCTGATAACCAATTCAACGCTAACAAGCGGATATTCTTCTATGTCTTACAGGACAAATGCTATTACACGCCTATACTGGGCGGATTCTCCAGACGTAGTGCAAGGCACTGGGTGTCTCAAGGAAGTAGGTCGTCAAACCGAAGTCGTTGAGCGACTACTTACGTTCCTATTTGCGTATCTGCAAGGGTATTACCTTACCTTAAGCTAAAATAACATTCTCAAAAATGTTTTAATAATGCAGCATGACGAAATGGAATATTCTGAGTCTTGAGAAAGAATAAAATTAATTAATAAGACCTCAGATAAATAATTAGCAGTTCTCACCAAAGTCAAAAGTGCGATCCAACGCTACTTCAAAGAGTATCGCGTGAGCTCTCAGCTCCACGTGGCTTCCTGGGTGTGTTCAAAGGTACAACATCCCATCATAAATGTTCTGTCATAAAAAATATCACATGAACCATAGCTCAGCGGGTTCATTATATAATATTTGATTTTTAGAAAATCTACATCGGCATGAAAATTCTCCGAAATTTGGCTGAAAGATTGAACTATTAGCATCCTTCTAAGCATAAACTGCCCTAATGACAGGTGGTTAATAAAGAGACCACTATCCCATAAAGGCCTAATCCAGTTAAAGGACTGAAGACTCAAACAACACTCTTACAAATGACGTCACAGAGCACTGACGCTACTGACCACTGTGCTGGATTATTTCAAAGTTGAAACACGAGGGGAGTAAAAAAATATGTCTCAATTAACGCTGTAACAATTCGTATGCATTTATTTTGTGCATGGTTGGGTAACACAAGTAACCCATTTTAGGATTTACATCGCATAATAGCGGTAATGGCGGTGTCTCGTGGGATGGATTTGCGGAGAATGGGTGGCTGTACCAGAAACTAGGACACACAGGATAAACTGTTTGTATATACACACACTAAATGGTCTCAACACAGTATAAATCATTCCTTTATTTGCTGACCATTTTAAAGGGAAAACTGTGTTGAAATAAAGGTTGAAATATACTGTTGCTCAGAGATATCCATTACGATAGATTTGTAAAAAGAATTTGAGTCTGTGTTCATGGAAACGTGTCAGTTGTTGAGTATTTAATGGGCATAATTTTTGGGTTGTATAAACCTTTATACATGTAGAATGGAAGGAAGGAAGGAAGCTTGTAGTTAAATAATAATAATGTTATTGGTTTTGTGTCCCTTTTAACTACTCTGGTTTTAGCGGCTTCGGTTTTGTAGTTGGTAGCATGCTGAACTGCCGTGCCCAAGATAGCGGGTTCAAACCCGACTGAAGTCGTCGGATTTTTTAAGGGCGTTAAAAATCCTTCAGTATGCCTTCCTTCGGAGGGGAAGTAAAGCCGGCGGTCCCATGTCATAGATTTATGGCATGTAAAAGATCCTTGCACAGACTAAACGTGTGTGAAGCTAAATTGTTAGGTTAGATTTCGTCGGAACGCTCTATCAAAGTACCAACGTTCACCACTAGGTATCATTGATATCTGGTAGCGAAAGTTGGAACTTCATTAAATTGAAATTGAACGGAACTTGTAGCTCACCCTAAGGGTGTCTGCTGGAAGAAGCTACAGAATGAGGCGAGCCGAACATGTCATCGGACATTCTCGGCACTAAAAGCCATACGATAAATAAATAAATAAATAAACTCTGGTTTTTAGAGACTCCGGGGTGCCAGAACTTTTTCCCGAAGTGGATCATGAACGAGTCAGTAAATATACTCGCATTTGCGCACCCTCAAATGCCAGCTGACTGCGCCAGGATACGAACCTGCAACCTTGGGCTCAGCAAGCGAGAACGTTACCACTAAGCCACGCAGCCAGGCGCTTGTAGTTTAACGTGTCCATTAATCACATGACCACGGGACCTCCTCCTTACGTGGAGTTCGAGCCATAGGACATGGCGTTTCACTTCGGAAATCTCACGTGCATTGACAGGGAATCCAACCCAGTCTACCTTAGTGAGAGGCAAAGAGCTTGATCGTGGTGTGGGGGTTAGCTCTATTGGCTGTCGTCCCGGAGAAATATAATTCTGGTACAATCAGCCTCGTGAAGGTTAAACTATGAAGAGGATGGTTCGATTACTATTTCAGCCATATTGGATGTGGTTTTCTCTGGGCTCCCACTTCTACTTCAGTCTAATGCCGGGATGGTTCTTACCTTAAGCCATTGGCCGCCTCCTTCCCGATCCTCGTCTGAATTACAAATACAAACACTAATAAAGGCCCCCCCAGGGGCTCACATCTTGTGGGATGTGGGTTGGCGACCACGGGGCCCCAGCTGAGTCCGGCATTGCTTCCACTTACTTGTGCCGGGCTCCTCTCCGTCTTCTTTCCTGTCGACCTCACTTGGTCGACTTTTGTTCTCTTCCGACCCCGACGGTATTAGGTTATCCGAGGCCTAGGGAGTCTTTCACTTTCCCGCTTTAATTGGTCCATGTCTCATCTTTTCTGATACCCTCCGTCTGCGAGGGTTCAGCCTTCTTTTTCTTTTACCTCCTGCCTTGTGCTCAAGGCCCTTAAGGAGGCATGGTGTATGTAGCCCCACCACTTCTGGTGCACCCTAGATAATGCTGCACCCTCAGGGGCTCACGGCTGGTGAGTTCGGGAGTTGGCGACCCCGAGGGATTCCTGAGCTGGGTCCGTTTTCCACTTTTGTCCCTTACCTTTGGAGTGGACCCTCTCCTCTCTCCCCTCTCCTCTCCTCTTTTCCTTATATTTCCTTTTCTCTTTAAGATTCCCGCATTGTTTTTGTTACATGGTTCACCGTGTATCTAAATTCCCTTTGAGCGATTTTTTTAAGGCATTTTTGATCTACGTTGCATTTTGTAAGTTTTTTCGATAAATTACATCTCGCGATTGTTTTCAACCGCAATTGCATTTTGTAAAGATTGACGATCTAAATTGCTTTTTAGTAAGTCTTTCAATGCAGGTAGACGGGCCTTTTAGTGAGTACTTTGAATTTCAATTGCATTTTGTAAGTATTTTTCAACCAAACCGCATTTCGCTCGAATTTTGAATCTAAATTGCATGTTGTTTGGTGGGCATTTTGCACGTATTTTGATTCTCAATTGCATTTTGGTGGTATTTTGAATCTAAATTACATTTTGTCAAGTATTTTCTATCTAAATTGCATTTTTTTAGTATTGTCAATCCACATGAGTCGTCTGAATATACCGTACATTTTGTAAGCATTTTGAATTTCAATTGCATTTTGTAAGTATTTTGAACCTCAATTGCATTTTGTACGTATTTTCGATCTGATTTGCATTTTGTAAGTATTTTGAATTTCAGTCACATTTTGTAAGTATTTCGACGCTACATTGCATTTTGTACGTATTTTGAATCTAGCCTACGTTTTGTGGGTCTTTTTCAATCTATTCTTTTTGTGAATCTTTTCGTTCTAAATTCCCTTTTGTAAGACCATATTGTGAGTTGTTTCCATCTGGGTTTCTCTTTGTACGTATTTTCCGTCTCACATAATTTTCGTTCAGGTTTCCATTTCATTCTCATTTTCGCTATCACCCAGATCATTAGGGGCCGATAACCTAGATGTTAGACCCCTTAAAACAATAATTATCATCATCATCATCACTAATAAAGGTGGCATTGTTGGCGTAATTGGTAGCATGCCCAAGATCGTGGGTTCAAACCTGGATTATTTTAAGAGCGTTAAAAACCCTCAGTATGCTTTCCTTCGGAGGGGAAGTAAAGCCGGCGGGCCCATCTCATAGATTTATGGCATGTAAAAGAACCTTCTACTAACTACAATGGTGTGAAGCTAAATTTGTAGGTTAGATTTGATTTGATAAACGCTCTATAAGTACCAGCGTTCGCCACCGTGTGCCGGTTGCAGTGGCATCTAATAGCCAAATTCACGGTTAGGTGTCGTTGACGGTAGCATTTGGTAGCAAAAGTAGGAACTACTTGAAATTGATCGCCAACAGTTCTTACCTGGATTACAGATAACACACACTTATACAACCATCACAATAACTTAGGTCATCAGACAAAATTGTGTACATACCCAAGTACATGGGGTACATGGTGATGGTGTCGCAAAGAAGGGAAGTTTTAAGTTTAGATTTAGTTTTAGTTTTGATTTCATTATCATTTTGTCACCCAAACAATTGACCTAAATGTTTCGCCCCTGAAAACAATTACTGTATTACCACAGATACTTGTTGGGTAAAGTTGAACGTCCTCAAAGTGAGGAATAGAACCCTTAATCTGACAGTTCACTGGACCTTGCTACAGCATATCTGCTTGCGTTGTTTTTCTGTATACGCGCATGTGAACTCAACAATAAAGACTATTCCCATGTTTTCTCCCCGTTAATTCAGCCGACCGTGAAATAAAACAGCCATTATAATAAAACACAAATAATGTGCCGTAATAAATGGACTGAATGTTTCTCTGTTCTTGCTTTCTATATTCTCTATGTATTCGCTTGTTTTCTGCTTCAGAATTTCAAAACATATGTTTTTATGTTTTTGTGAGTTTATTTAACCCTTGTTCTGCACTTGATGTAGATTCTGACAACTGAATCGGCCTGACCTGAAAAGTAATAAGTCAGTTTTCATTACTTCTCAGAAGGCAGATAAAACGTCATTGACAGAACAGGACTTAACAAACACACTATATTAGTCATCTATGTTGTGAAACATCTATTAAGGTTATATATGTGTTAGCGGATTATCAATTTTAATTTAATATACATATTTTTCAAATACATTTTGGAAACTTGACTTAATGCCTTTAAAGCTCAGTGGTCAGTTTAGTGCGGCATAAAGCTATTAAAATGGATATTTTACATGGAATTTTCTTTTAAAATGGATTTGTAACATAAAAACCACCTAATCCCTGTAAATGTGTAATTCAAAGAAGCAGTGTAACACGCGGGGATCTTGCAGTGCGGCCAATATTAAGTACGGAATACGGCGTTTCTCTTCTGATCGTGGTTTCTGACTTAAAGAGAAGACTGACTTAATTCTTTCCTATATCGTTCCAAGGCCCTTGGGTCAATGCTTCAAAATACTAATTGTTTAAAAATGACCATTTTCGACTGCATTTCAAAAGCAAGGAAGGAAGGAAGCTTGTAGTTTAACGTGACCGTTAATCTTGAGATCATGAGCCACGGGGACTGCATTTCAGATCCGACCGATTACATTACTCTTTTACGGAGTAAAAGAATATGGACGTTAAGTAAAACATTGATCGTGGGCTTCAGGATCTTAGGTGAAGCTAAATGTATTCATTCTGTAGTCGCATACGAAGCGTTATTAACGAGGACCATCCATAAATTCAGTTTCCTCATTTTTGAAAGACAACATATTATCGTTATTATTATTATTATTTTTATTATTATTATTATTAGCTGTTTATAAGTACCTAAAAGGGCAAAGGCTTCCTGCCAGCAGGGAAGCTCCGAAATATTTCATCAGGTGAGCTAGGCTGATGAACGTTTGCTTTACCTTCTTAGTAACTTAAAACTAGTAGCAATGAACTACTGTATGTACATTCCTATCCCCGTTGCTCACAAACGATGAAATTGTTATACAATATTTCCACTGGTAGAACTTGGACTTAATTCATATTAGCTTCAACGTTTAGTTATGTTGACGATGAGCCTAAGGGTATTTTGAACAGACTGTTTCGATGACAGCCACTGTCATCCGCTGCCTCCCGATCGTCAATCAGAGCTATTCGACCATCTAGTCTTTCGACGGCTGGGGTTTCTTCTTCCATCTCTAGGCTCCCACACTGTAGTCGAGTAGGCCCACCTCGCATGATTCATTATCAGTATATGTCCTGTCCATGTTCATCTCAGATTCCTGGCCGTTGTGATGACATCCTCTAACCGTGTCCTCCTCTAACCCTGTCCTCCTTGTTTCTAATTTTGTTCCTTAATTTACTGAATAGGAGATTCCTCTCCATTCTCTTCTGGCAAACGTCTAACTTCGAGGCTTGGTTCTATGTTAATGACCATGCTTTTGTTCTACACACATCAAAAAAAGTTTTGCATCACCTCGGTTCCCAGATCTCCGGCATATAGACGTTGACTGTGTATATTGTATCCAAGATACAGTCCCTTTGACTGTTCATAGATGTCACTAAAACTGCTCAAAGATGTAAACAACCATGCATGAGCAGGGCCTATTAGACGGAGGGGGTACGACAGCCGATCAGTTCCAGTCATTCCACCAGGACGAAGGTACGCTGCTCATGTTGTCTGTAGTTCTACCATGCCTAGAAGGTCAATACCGCAGTTCGATCGCGTCCGCATTGTTACTTTGTGTCAAGAAGGGCTCTCAACAAGGGAAGTTTCCAGGCGTCTCAGAGTGAACCAAAGCGATGTTGTTCGGACATGGAGGAGGTACAGAGATACAGGAACTGTCGATGACAGGCCTCGCTCAGGCCGCCCAAGGGCTACTACTGTAGTGGATGACCGCTACTTACGGATTGCCGCTCGGAGGAACCCTGACAGCAATGCCACCATGTTGAATAATGCGTTTCGTTCAGCCACAGGACGTCGTGTTTCAACTCAAACTGTGCGCAATAGGCTGCATGATGCGCAACTTCACTCCCGACGTCCATGGCGAGGTCCAGCTTTGCAACCCCGACACCATGCAGCGCGGTACAGATGGGCCCAACAACATGCTGAATGGACCCCACGGAATTGGCATCACGTTCTCTTCACCGATGATTGTCGCATATGCCTTCAACCAGACAATCGTCGGAGACGTGTTTGGAGGCACCCTGGTCAGGCTGAACGTCTTAGACACACTGTCCAGCGAGTGCAGCAAGGTGGTGGTTCCCTGATGTTTTGGGGTGGCATTATGTGGGGCCGACGTACGCCACTGGTGGTCATGGAAGGCTCCGAAACGGCTTTACGATACCTGAATGACATCATCCGACCCATAGTGCAACCATATCGGCAGAATATTGGAGAGGCATTTGTCTTCATGGACGACAATTCTCGACCTCATCGTGCACATCTTGTGAATGCGTTCCTTCAAGATAACGACATCGCTCGACTACAGTGGCCAGCATGTTCGCCAGACATGAACCCTATCGAACATGCCTGGGATATGTTGAAAAGGGCTGTTTATGGACGTCTTGACCCACCAACCACTCTGAGAGATTTACGCCGAATTGTCGTTGAGGAGTGGGACAATTTGGACCAACAGTGTCTTGATGAACTTGTGGATAGTATGCCACGGCGAATACAGGCATGCATCAATGCAAGAGGACGTGCTACTGGGTATTAGAGGTAGTGGTGTGTACTGCAATCTGGACCACAAATGCTGAAAGTCTAGCTGTATGATGGTACAACATGCAATGTGTGGGTCTCATGAGCAATAAAACGAGCTGAAATGTTGTTTGTGTTGATCTCTATTCCCTTTGTATTTAACGGTTCCGGAACTCTTGGAACCGAGGTGATGCAAAACTTTTTTTGATGTGTGTATAAAGGAGAACGGTAAGATCACACGAGTCCATTACTCGCCTCCCTGCTATTCAATATGAAGGACAGGCTCCAGAATTATCGCCATTTTGACGATATCCGCCTATTGATTTCCTTGTCCATATTTTAATGAAACGATTGTGACTGGCCTAGATAGGAAAAGTCTGACACATATTCTACTTCTTCTCCTCTTACCATGAGTTTCTTTGCTTCATGATTTGTCGTAACTTTTGTCTTGTTGTGATTATGGCTAAAGCCGACTTCGTTGCTTTTCTCGTGCAGATCTTTTAGCATGTCATCCAAACTCTAACTCTACTTTGTAAACAGGATCACATCATCGTCGAATCGTATGTTCGTCGGCCTGTTTCCATTGACTGTCATTCCGTGTTTGTATCCACAATTTGACCCGAGACGGGATTCATTTTTACAGAGCCAATTATTTTTAAAATATGTTCTATAGTACCAGAATATCCCCAGAAAAATCTCAAAAAAATCGGACTTTGGTAACATCCCTAAAATTAAAAAGAAAGAATCAGCCATCTTGGATTTTAAAAAAAATGCTATAACTTAGGAACGAAACGAGAAACTGAGGTGCACTCAGTCACGTAAGACAAACATGGGAAGAGGTGGGTTTCATTCCTACTTGAGCCATCCTGGAAGTGGTTTTCCGTGGTTTCCCACTTCTATTAATTGAGTTTACTATTGGACACCTGTTAATACTATACTGTATGTTGAAACATGTGTTCAACCCATCATCGAGGACTTTATCAACATTGCTATAACATACTTATACTGTATTCTCGACTTGTCACCATATATGAGAAATATACGTAAAAAGATGTAGCCTACGCTTCCCTTCACCCACTCATGCGCCATAAGGACATACTACCACTAGACATTAAGATCAAACTCATCCAGACATTAATACTACCAATTCTCGACTACTGTGGCATCGTTCTCGTTGACGCGACTCATGGACAAACAATGAAACTCCAACAAGCATTGAACTCTTGTCTTCGGTTTGTTTTCAGTCTAAGAAAGGATGACCACATAATCCCAAGCTACCGTACTGTTTCTTGGCTGAAACCTGATCAACGCCGTAAATCTCACTTGCAGACATCCATCTATCGATTTCTGCATGAAAACACCCCCACGCACGTGTCAACAAAATTTAGTTACTTGTCCTCACTTCATAACCGAAGCACTCGATCTGGCTCTTCCCTCGCCATCCCCATCAACCACTCATCCATGTTCAACCACTATCTTGCTGTAGCTGGGTCTCGATTACGGAATTCAACTCCTGCCGATATCATAAATTCTATAACAATTAAGAAATTTAAGGCCGCATGCCGAGATTACCTGTTGAATAGTGCTGACTGCCCCGTGTGAATGATGATGGATGATAGGACGTATGAATGAGCTAGGATTATATCTAGGATATTATAGAAAGGTCTGCGACATTGTGATTATTATTAATATATATATAGGCTATATATATTTTAAATCGTTATGCCCAACTACGGAGCGCACTTGAACTTATTTTGCACAATGTTTCTTCTTCTTTTCTTCCCAATAGCTCTTCATTCGTTCACTGTGTTCCTTTCTGCGTGCTTCTGTCCAGCCTGTATTTTTCCTTTTAGGTTTCTCGGCAAATTTATGTTTATTTACTAGGCTTCTAAATTTTACTCTATCTCGAACGGTATTCTCAGCAATACCCATATCTTGTAGATCTTCATGTATTTATGTTAACAAATTGTTGGGGACTTTCAGGTTTAGCGCTAGATTTAGAATTCTCTTTGTCAGCCCGTCGTTATCCATTCTGTGAAGGTGTCCGTAAAATTTTAATCCTCGTTTTCTGTTATTATTATTATTATTGTTATTGTTATAATAATAATAATTATTATTATGCGTGTAAAAGCCTCCGTGGCTTAGGCGGGAGCACGCCGGTCTCTCACCGCTGGGTCCGTGGTTCAAATCCCGGTCACTCCATTTGAGATCTGTGCTGGACAAAACGGAGGCAGACAGGTTTTTCTCCGGGTACTCCGGTTTTCCCTGTCAAAATTTCATTCCAGCAACACACTCCACTATCATTTCATTTCATCTGTCATTCATTTAATCATTGCCCCAGAGTAGTGCGTCAGGCCTCGGCAGCCGGCACAGTCCATATCCTCGCCGCTAGATGGGGGCTTCATTCATTCCATTCCTGACCCGGTCGGAGACTGGAAGCAGGCTGTGGATTTTCATTCAATATGCATGTGCCTATTTAATTATTATTAGTATTAGCATAATTAAATTAGTCCTTATTCATCATCTTTTTTTTTTTTTTTGTTTGTTTTTTTTTTTTGTTTCGAAAATTGTCTCATATGTACTGGTGCCATATTGTGTGGTTATGTGTAAGAGAGGGCCATGAGCCCTAACTTCGCCACTACTGAAGACATACATAAAAAAAACGTAAAAAAATAATTCACTAAATAGGGCGTATTTTTACAAAAAATAATATAGTAAATAAAACTTAATCCTAAGATTACAATTTTGAATATACGAGTCTAATAGACTATTAGTATTTTCGTAAAAATATTCTATAACAATATCACCCAAGCTGATGAAGACTCCCAATGAGGGATTGAATACATGTGTCTGTAATCATTACAGACTAACAGGTGTTGCTTAGTAAACTCAATTAATATGAAAGTCAATACGTCTATTATAGTACATTATGCAACGAGCCTATAATGGCAATAATTAACACACGTGTATGTTTATAAAACAAGCGTATGCGATTTTTATAATTTCCATACGAGTGTCTTAAATACCATTATAGACGAGTTGCATACGACTGTTTATGTTCGACGATAATTATTATAACTATTTTATGTTCGAACATAAATATTCATAAATATCTGTCGAGGTTTCGCCAGTTTTATGTACTGAACAGAGCGCATGAGACGCAGAGAATTCCTTGTATTTGACCATGGCCTCCTCGATTACCCTACTATGACACTAGGCCAGGCAGTGAAATTTAAATTAAAAGGCCGTGGAACTCAGCGCATCTAATTATTTAAATGGTCGAACAACTGTTTCTTGAGCTCTGATTGGTGGGAGAAACTGTTTCATAATGTAAAATAGTGTTATAATGAGCCTCATTATAGTACAATTTTCCGACAGGGTCGAACATAAAACACATTATCCAATCGTAGTTATTTTTGCTTCCCATTTTCACTCCAGCGAAATGATACCTAACTTAAGGCAAGGGCCACATTCTAAACAAATCCTACCTCAATATTATAATAACAGTACACACGCTAGTACAGACATCACAATGACATAGGCTATTAGACAAATTCTGCACACCCAAGTACACGGGGTTACAATACCACGTTGTCTCAAAGGCCCTAAATGAATGAACAACAACAACATCAACAATTCTAAATCGATAGCTGTTACCGTTGCAATCGATAGTTTCACAAGTAAGGAAGCTTGCCACGATGGGTGAGTGGTTAACGTGTCGGTCTACCAACCCCAAGCTTGCAGGTTCGCTCCTGGACGTGGTTAGTGACTTTTGAAAGGCGACATAAATCACGACTTGCATGCCATACGTTGTTGGCATGTTAAAGAACCCATTTGAATTCAGTAGGCCGTGTTCATAATGGCAAAATTAATTTCGGGATTTTCCGCCAACACAAAGTTCCTCTATTCTCTACTAGAAAGCGCTTAAGTGTCAAGGAGCTTAGATATCTAACCTCCTTGACTTTCATAGCGTTCCAAGGAACGACGAAATCCGACATGCAAGCTGCCATCTGGGTGTCAAATAACAAAGCTTGCACCCGCCACCCGAGGCCATACGATTTTCTTTTTATAATCGTTGCGGTCTTTTTTTTTTTTTTGGTCACGTTATTACAACTGCCTTTTCCCTCGTTCTTTCACATTGGCCCAGTATTCGCACATTCTTCTTTGTAAGATTCCTTTCGTTCTTCGGTCCAATTCTTGCCGGTATTCAATATAGGTTTGGGCTGAAAACTCTGTATTTCCCCAAGTTTCTTATTTAAAGAGTCTCGTTCCAAGATGTCCTCATGTGATATCCCCAGTTTTTGTAGGTCTTTTTCCACCTCTGTAAACCAGATCCCTTTGGTTTTCTTTTCCACACAGTACGCACAGATTCGATTGGACAATCTTCCGGAGTTCATTCGTGTTAAATTGCCATAAAATGAGAGTCCTCCTCTGCGAATGGTGTCCGTTATTTTCTTCACATGTAGATCAAGTTCATCGTTGTGTCGTCTTCTATACTCTCCTCGTTCCTTGACTGGGCCCAGGATCTTTCTCAGAATCTTCCTTTCTTTGGCTTCCGGTTGTTCTGCCAGGCCTCTCTTATTCATTGCCAGACATTCTGATGCATATAACACCTTCGGCCGAATAACGGTAACGTAGTGCCTCAGTTTGGCCTTGAAGGACATTGATCGTGTTTTGTAATTGTCTTTGGTTAAATGGTAAGCCATTTCCATTTTGTTAATCCATGATACGAAAGCTTTCTTTTCACGAATGTTGGGCTCCATCCATTCACCCAGGTATTTGAATTTCTCTACCTGTGTTATTTGTCCTCCATTCACCATACGTTGTCTGGGTTCTGACTTGATGTTCGTTATAAACTGCGTTTTCTCGAATGAAATCTGAAGACCTGCCTTTGCTGCTTGCACCTGTAATTGATTGACTTGTTTTGTGGCCGTGTCAAGAGAATTAGAGAAAATTTCAACATCATCTGCGAAAGCTAAACAGTCTATTGTCAGGTTTTTGTTCTTACAACCTAGCCTGACCCCATTCTCTACACCATCCTTACACAATTCCTTACGCCATTCTCGAATAACTTTCTCAAGACCACAGTTGAATAACAGAGGCGAGAGCCCATCTCCTTGTCTCACCCCTGTCCGTATTGCGAAGTACCGTATTCAGAAATATCTCCCCTGAATTTCACTTTGGAAGCTGTATCCTTACGATATTATTATTATTATTTTTATTATTATTATTATTATTTTTATTATTATTATTATTATTATTATTATTATTATTATTATTACAAGTAAGGAAGACTAGTGTTTCACACTTTGCACTCTATAGTAAAGCCATTGTTACTACCAACTTGACGTTTCAGTCTTACGCTAGAGCTATCTAGCGGTCAGAAGTGAAATCACTTTAATTAGCCATCCACAGGCAGCCATTTAAATCGACACATCACGTCAAATCGAGTTTCGTTCACAAAATCTCGACATCACGACAGAATCTCGATTTATCGTGATTTATCGATTTGAATGGCTGCCTGTGATTGGCTAATTAAAGTGATTTCACTTCTGACCGCTAGATAGCTCAAGCGTAGATCTAAAACGTCAAGTCGGAAGTAGCAATGGGATGTGATAATTGATCGCCGTCATGTCACCTTTATTGCTGTTCTTGTCTCACTGAATGTTATGTAATGGTATGTCACTTGCTTGTACCGTAAAACATCTTACTCAATTGTCAGCTCACTTTTTTCTTTTTACCCCCTACTACCTCCCTGTCTTATTATCTTCCGCCGTAACAAAAGCATGTCGGTGGCATTGCAGAGACAAAGTGAAAAGCGGCTCCGGGTGATCCCATAATTCATCACATCATTTCCTTTCCCCTCCCCTCACCCTCCGGGCTCTTCCTTCCTTCCCGTGACGTCAAGACGAACGCAAGGGGATATTAAAGGCTGTGATGCAACCCCAACTTCGACCCCTAGCCACTAAGAAGCACTCCGACAGGAAGGGGTTGCTGCTCAATGCCTATATAGGCAAGTCTTGTTTTTCTTTACTTACTGTTTAGAGTGGTTGCTAAATGATGAGTCTTTGTGACGTCATTGCCTTCCTTTGTTGTTGACAATAATCCCCTCTTTGTAGACTATGTACTAGATGCCTTCTGTTTTTTTTTTTGGGGGGGGGGCTACGTTTGGAGACTCCAGGATCAAAAGCCCTAGGCTATATTCGCAGCATTGCCAAGAAATGTAATTCTGATACGAGGGTTCAAATAGGATACACTCAGCCTCGTGAGGTGAAAGTGAGACTACCTACTTACTTAATTACTTAGACTTAGTTCCTCCAATGCTAGGTAGAATAACGGGCAACAAGTTTCCTCCAGCGAACTCGATCAGTTGCTAGGTTTTCAGCGTCCTCCCATTTCATATCCATGCATTCAAGATCCTTTGCAAAAGTTCCTTTCCAGGTGTCCTTCCCTTGGATTCCACAACAGTGCTGATCTGGTTATCCTTCAATCATTCATACGTAGAATATATCCCGCGAACTTCATTCTTCTTTGAGCAACGCTTTTGTGCAGGCTGCGTAGACCAGTTCTTCTCAGCACTTCATCATTTGTTATATGGTAACGATAACTGATTTTCAAAATTTGCCTCAAGCATCGTTGGTGAAAAACGTTGAGCTTGTGTGATGATTTTACTGAAATTTTCCAGGTCTCACATGCATATACGGCGATCGGTAAGATGATAGAGGAATATAGCCGAATCTTTGTGGACATACTTATCGAGTCTAATTGCCATATTGATCGCATTCGTTAAAAGACTGCCGAAGATTTCCCAATTCTGCTGCTGATGTCTGCATCTACGCCCCCTTTACTACAGATAGAGTTGCAGAGAGATGCAAATCGGTCAACGGTAGAATCGTCTGTTGCATTATATAAGGTGCGTTCAAAAAGTAACGAGCCGGAGGCATAATTACAGAAACCAGTACCTGTATGATGGAAGTATTGGCCCTGGCTGTTGAGTCACTTGTCCCACTGTGACACGTGGCGGTGAATGGCTGTCTCAGAAAATTCCCTGGGCTGCGATGTGAACCAGTTCCGCACGTACAGCTGGACGTCGGCGTCCGAGGTGAATCGTTGGTCCCGCAGAGCGCTTTTCAGGGGACCAAACATGGCGTAAACACAGGGAGAGAGGTCTGGACTGTATGGAGGGTTGCCTGCCATTTGAATTTCAGTATGAGTGTTACGACTGTGTTGGCCGTATGAGGTCGTGCATTGTCGTGGAGCGACCACAGCGGCTATGGCGTTCACTGTCACCCGGCGGTCCTAGGTAATGGGTGCATCAACCAGCTGGACGTTGTCATCGGTAATGCAGGGGGTGCCCCAGACCGGGCATCATCGGCTAACGACACACGTCCTTCTCTGAAACGCTTGTGCCACGCCTTGACCCTTGCAAGGGACATGCAGTGTTCGCCGTACACTTGTGACATTGGGCCATGAATGTCCGTTCCCCCTACTCCTTCCACTGTCAGAAACCGAACAACACCTCTTTGCTCTTCGGTTGACGCCTAAATGTCACTGTTTGCAATGCGACTGGCAGCGTTGGACGATTGATGCATGCTGTTGCTCTCTTTGTATCGTCACGTGACGTGCACGCGTGCCCTCTAGCGACGGGCTGTGACCTTCCACGCTCTGGTCGGAACCACACCTCGTTACACACGCCACGATTAGCCGATGTCGTTACCGGTTTGCGCAATCCAGCCTCCGGTTCGTTACTTTTTGAACGCACCTTATAATTTGTGTTGATACATTCCCACTTTTTAAGCACATATTATTTGTCTTGTCTCCATTTATCAGTAGTCCAGTAGAACTGGCCATTCCATCCCGCTTGGATGTCATTAATTGAAGACTCTGTAGTGTTCCTGCCAGAAGAACGATGTGAGTCGACAGGGATTTAATTCCCAACTTCGACATTCTAGAAGCGCTTTCTTTGAGTTTCAGCCTCATACTCCAGACAAATTGTCGGGATGGATCTTAACTTCCAGTTTGGAGGTCCAGGTTCGGTTACCCGTTCTTCCAAGAAATGTAATTCTGGTCTGAGGGCTGGAATAGGGTACACACAGCTTCGTGAGGGACAACTGAGAAAAGGTGGGTTCGATTCCCACCTCAACCATCCTAGAAGTGCTTTTCCATGCTTTCCCTGTTTTGACTCCAGGCAAATGCCGGGATGGTTCCTAGCATAAGCTCACGGCCGCCTCCAGGCTAATTCTCACCTCATTTACAAATATCCACGCACTAATATAAACACCATAGTTTATTTATTTATCGTATGGCTTTTAGTGCCAGGAGTGTCCGAGCTGCTTCAAGCGGACACCCATGGGGTAAGCTGCAAGTTCCATTCAATTTCATGTAGTTCCAATTTCCTCTACCAGATGTCACTGACACTTATTGGTGAACGTTGAAACTTTCATAGAGCGTTTCAACGAAATCTAACCTAGAAAGTAAGCTTCACACAAGTTTAGTTAAAGGAAGGATCTTTTACATGCCATAAATCTATGACATGGGACCGCCAGCTTTACTTCCCCTCCGGAGAAAGACATAGTGAAGAATTTTAACGCTCTTAAAAGATCCGACGACTTCGGCTGGGTTTGAACCCACGATCTTGGGCACAGAAAATCAGCATGCTACCAACTACGCCACCAAAACCGCTGACACAGATTTTCAGGCAAATTCTACAAACACACACACACCCAAGTACACGAGGATGAAATGACCATGATGTCCATGTTCCAAAACAAAACAGCAACATCGTGTTACCTAGATGTAGTCCAAAGGGTACTTTTCTCTGCAGTACCCTACAGCTCGTACGTACATTCATTGATTCATTTCCGTTTCCGGTCAACATTTACAGAACGAAGCAACTCCGATAGCCTTCTTATTGTCCTCGATCAAGTCCTGCGTTGTGCAAGGTTGTTCCAGTTGAGGACATATGAGCAAGTGGGCCGGATCTTGTGTTGCTCCGCACTCACAGGACACGTCTCCATCAGATGGAAGGATGGCCAGGGGTCCACGACGGTTGGCCAGGGGGTCCACGACGGTTGGCCAGGGGGTCCGCGACGGTTGGCCAGGGGGTCCGCGACGGTTGGCCAGGGGGTCCACGACGGTTGGCCAGGGGGTCCACGACGGTTGGCCAGGGGGTCCGCGACGGTTGGCCAGGGGGTCCGCGACGGTTGGCCAGGGGGTCCGCGACGGTTGGCCAGGGGGTCCACGACGGTTGGCCAGGGGGTCCGCGACGGTTGGCCAGGGGGTCCACGACGGTTGGCCAGGGGGTCCGCGACGGTTGGCCAGGGGGTCCACGACGGTTGGCCAGGGGGTCCGCGACGGTTGGCCAGGGGGTCCGCGACGGTTGGCCAGGGGGTCCGCGACGGTTGGCCAGGGGGTCCGCGACGGTTGGCCAGGGGGTCCGCGACGGTTGGCCAGGGGGTCCGCGAAGAGTCCTCAAGAAATAACGCAATAATGAGTACAAACAGTTCCTTAACAAGAAGTTCATGACGAACTAAAGAGCCTACTTTTCTTAAAATTTAAGATTCATGCCAATTATAGACCTATCTAGAATAATGACGAAATCAAGTTGGTAATATCGGAATTTCTAATTAGTTCGAAATATACCTGGTATAATGTAGCCTAATAGAGCACTACAGATGGCAGCCCTGGTAACTGAATATATTGTTAGTTCCATCTCTTAAGGTACAGAATTCAAAATTTGGTTGAAGTCCAATTGATAGCATGGACGTTACATGCAGTTAGACATTAGATCTATCAGCGCGCGTAAAATCATGTTGGCAATAATGTCATGCATGCGTTGGTCAGAAATGATCTAAAATAATATGATCTATTGTTGTGCCAATTTTGAATGGAGTCCATTAGGTAGTATAGAAGTTACAGTACATATATTTTAAATTGGACCTATCAGCAGGCTTAGAGTCATGTTGGCAGCTCTGACGTATATTAGTTTCTCCAAATTATTCTAGAATGTCAGATACTATGCGTGTGCAAATTTTAAAGCTGATGACTTACATATGCTCTTTCTGCTATATTAATATTAGGGTAGAAAATTGAAACAGCATTTATTAACAGTTGGCAGCCCTGGTTGCTCTTAAGAATAAGCATAGTCATATCGGTTTATGTTCATATAGTACATACTAAATTTGGGTGAAATCCAATTGATAGTATAGAAGTTATATGCATTTAAAAATTGGACCTATCAGCAGGCTTAGAATCGTTTTGGCAACACTGCCATGTATGGTCTCCAGTAAATTAAACTGAAATATTATTATCTATATGTGTGCCAATTTTGGTATAGCTCCCATGCATACCTTCCAAGATATCCAACATGTAGCTCAAATTTCAATCGTGGTTTTTCAACATTTGATAGCACTGACATAATTTTCAAGTATGGGCTTGAGATATTCAGATCTTTACTCATACTGAATTTGGATTCTATTTCTGCAGCCGTTTAGGAGTTGATAGGGGGGAGGGTGGCACTCACACTGCCATACAGACAGACAGAAGGACAGACAGACAGACAGAAATAGCTCGGATCGATCTCATAAGTCTACTTTTTCCTCATTTTTACAAAATGGGAAAAGTAGGCTAAAAATAATAATTATGCGTTGCCATCCACTGCATAAGTGGCGCAGCGTAATTTGAGCTTTCCAAGTTTCCCACTAGAAAGTTTTCTGCTCCTCTACCTCTGTGTTCTGCTCCACAGCCAGTTTGCATATCTACATGAGTTTTGATAGTTGAAACTTTTGATTGTTTGAATTGTTAAAAGTCCATGAATATGGATCGTTGGTTGAAGAGTGGATTCTTAAAACGAAGTATTATTTATTTATCGTATGGCTTTGAGCGCCGGGAGTGTCCGAGGACATGTTCGGCTCGCCTGAGTCTGTAGCTGCTTCCAGCGGACACCGTAAAGGGTGAGCTACAAGTTCCGTTCAATTTCAAGTAGTTCCAACTTTCGCCACCAGATATCAATGATACCTAGTGGCAAACGTTGGAACTTTGATAGAGCGTTCTGACGAAATCTAACCTAACAAATTTTGCTTTACACATGTTTAGTCTGTGAAAGGATCTTTTACATGCCATAAATCTATGACATGGGACCGCCGGCTTTACTTCCCCTCCGAAGGAAGGCATACTGAAGGATTTTTAACGCTCTTAAAAAATCCGACGACTTCGGCCGGGTTTGAACCCGCTATCTTGGGAACAGCAGTTCAGCATGCTACCGACTACGCCACCGAAGCAAAAACGAAGTAGGCCCACTGCTACATATAGTGACGAAGAGGAAACTGTTGTAATATGCAAGTGAATGGTCCGCCTGCAGCCTCTCTTGGGCATAGCCATTCAAAGAGTAGGCCTACTGCGGAAAGTAGGAAATACGACATAAAATATTGGAAATTGGCTTTTTGTATTGTGGACCTAAAGATTGTCCTAAGCCTCAATGCGTGTTATGCTTTGAAACCCTTGCCAACGAGAGTATGAAATGAAACCCGCAAACCTCCAGGGGCATCTAGATACCAAACACTCAGAGCTCAAAGGTTCAGTAATTCTTCAAAATAAAATTAGCTGAACAGAAATCATGCCTGAAAATGTGAAAATGTAAATGAAAATGCAACGATTGAATCCTACTAAGTACCTCAGCTTGTTACAAAACGTGGCAAAAACCATACCATTGCTGAAGAGCTAATTCTCCCTTCAGCAATTGTTTTGTGCCAGAGAATGCTGGGTAAAGCTGCCGAAAAGCTTGTGAATACCGTCCCGCTGTCTAACAATACTGTGCAAAGGCGAATTACAGATCTGTCAAGCAGTATTGAAGAGACGTTGTTGGCATATTTGTTCTGCAGTTGGATGAGAACACCGACATATCAAAAAAAAAAAAAAAAAAAAGATGATCAGTAAAGAACATATAGCCTACTTTCTCCTCAATGCATGTGTATTGTTATAACTCTTTGCCCTTTTTAAGGAGTATAATTGAATGTTGGTTGTAGTAGCTTGTTGAAATACAACGTGTTATACGGATATTAAACATGAATATGAGGTGCTCGTTGCTAGTGCTACCTCTCTACAAAATTTCATTCAATTAGGTTTCACAGTGTTTGAATTTATATGGTGAATCGATTTGCACACATACATGGCCGCCATCTGCAAACTATTGAGCTGATGACCGTGTAGTTCAGTCAAAAGGTGCTTCCCACAAAAATGTATGCTGTTGCAAAATTTAGTAGAGATCAAATGATTAAGTTGGTCGTAATTTGATTTAAGCTTTTAACATTTGGGTGGCCGCCATTGCGTTTCCGTCAAGATGGCGGCAATATAAAACATGACACTGAAGTGCCCTTTGCTAGTGGTACCTCTGTACCAAATTTCGTTCAATTCGGTTTTACCGTGTTTGAAATGATAGGGGGAATCGATTTGCACACATACATGGCCGCCATATGCAAACTATTGGACTGATGACCTTGTAGCTTAGTCAAAGAACGCTTCCCACATAAAGGTATGTCAATATGGCGGCGATATAAAACATGACACTGTGGTGCCCTCTGCAAGTCCTACCTCTGTACCAAATTTCGTTCAATTCTCTTTCATCGTGTTCGAATTGATAGGGGAGGGGGGGCAGGGGGAGGGGGGGGGGGACAAAGACATTCAGAGTACCCACACTCACACACAGACTCTCTCTCTCTCTCTCTCTCACACACACACACACAGATAGACACACAATTTTTCGCCCTGTGTTGATCTCATAAGACCACTTTCATTTTTTGCAAAAATCGAAAGTAGGCTAAAAAATGTTGGTTTTTGTACGGTTCCTTTTTGTCATGACGAAATATATAAAGATTTTCTTCTTCCCTGTGAATTACGGCTGATGTTGGACGACCAGGGATTGGTGACCGTGTGTACCAGAACATGGTAGGGAAATACCGTGTCTCTGTTGACGTCGGTGGTATTCACATCGAACCCCACCTGTAATTGGACCCAGACGTCAAGCAGCAAGAGTCGCGCAGAGTGCCTAAAATGCAGGAGCTGTGAACGTGTGCTTTGGTGTTTTTGGTGGGAACCGGGAAGACGGTACGTTTCCGGGCACAAGTTCCTTTGCTAAACTTAACTATGAGTCCTCAAGGTATGTAGTGGAAATTTAGAAACACCCTGTATATATACTTGTTTTCCCGCACAATTTGTGTTGATCGACTGAAAAGCTTTCTTTAATGGAACCAGGCAACACTGAAACATGGCTTCTATCATTTCAGTTAACTCTTCTGTATTCCTTAAGAAATTATATTAAAAAAATCACATGTCATTTCTTTCAGGATGATTATTGGCTGTCTGTTAGGTAGTTAGCCCGAAGGCTGGTTTGATCCTCAAAAAGTACCGCCATTAGGTTATGTGGGTAGTTACCCACAAAAAGATACATTCAGTCTGAGAGACTAGACTTTATATCATATCAAATGACGCATGCTACAAATGCTACACATGTTAGAAATGCTCAGGAGGGTTTATCGCTTCGCTCGAAGCCCCAGGACTCTTTCAACAGACCCCAGCGGAGAGCGGGAGGTGCACTCTGCTGCATGACGTCACGCACTCTCCGTCTCCGTATCGAATAACGCCAGACCCCTGGAGTAAACTCAGACTCAACAGACTCCATTACCCTTTAACTTAGGCTTCCCGCGCGGGGAACGGAGAGTGGGAGGTGCACTCTGCTGCATGACGTCACGCACTCGCCGTCGCCGTATCGCATAACGCCAGACCCCAGGAGTAAACTCAGACTCGGTGCATATGCACTGAACAACATGATGACGTCATACACACCGTAACCGTAACGCATAACAGTAGACCAAAGCATAACGATGACGTCGACAAGATAATTTAAAATGACAAAAACCCAAAGCAGCGCTATATTGAGGCGTACTAGGCAAGATGAGGAGTGATGTAGTTTGCCATTGCTTTCCTCACTGGGTCAGTACAGCAGTACTAACCCTATGAGTAGAACCTTTCACAGCATCCACAGGCACTGCCTGTGCCCTGAAGACCATTACTCAGCACCACCCATACTTCAGTAGCTTCCATATAATCACAGCCATGAGTGAGACTGTGATATCGGTAAAAAGCCACATTTTACTTTAGCCTGTGCCAACAGACAAATGCAAATCTACTGGCAAACAGGTCTGTTTATTGGCATGACTTACTAATTGAGATTACAGCGGCTTCGGTGACGTAGTTTGAAGCATGCTGAGCGTCTGTGCCCAAGATCACGGATTCAAACCCGGCCGAAGTCGTCAGATTTTTAAGAGCGTTAAAAATCCTTCAGTATGCCTTCCTACGGAGGGGAAGTAAAGGTGGCAGTCCCATGTCATAAATTTATGGCATGTGAAAGAACCTTCCACTAACTACACTTGTGGAAGCTAAAAGGTGTAGGTTAGTTTGATAACACTTTATTTGTTCCAACGTTCGCTGCCAGATGGTGACTGCGATGCCATTTAATAGTTTCGTCTACAGCTAGGTGTCGTGAATGGTAGTATTTGGTAGCAAAAATGCAGGAACTACTTGAAAAAAAATCGTCGGCAGTCCTTCTACCCGAATCACAGGTAACACACACTAATACAGTCATGACAATTAACACCGGTTATCAGACAGATTCTACACACACACCCAAAGTACACGGGGCTACATGACCGCGCTGACGCAGCCCCTAAAGTAAGGAACCAATCAACCTAATTGGGAAACATTGTGTTGACCAACTAAAAATTGAGTCGTCCAGTTGCAAAACTAGTTTAATCCACTTGTGAATAAGGATCATGTTGAAAAATTATTTATTTAATTATTTTATTTTATTTTGTTTGTTTAATTTAATTTAATTTTGTTTTATTTTGATTTGGTTTTGTTTTATTTTACTGCGTTTTATTTTGTTTTAAATTGTTTTATTTAATTTTTTGTGTTATGTTTTATTTTATTTTGTTTTAATTTGTTTTGTTCATTTTGTTTTATTTTGATTTGTTTTATTTTGATTTTGTTTTCTTTATTTTATTTTATTTTGTTTTGTTTCATTTTGATTTTCCAGAAAACACACCTAAAATCAATAACTAAAACATGACGCAAAAAGAAAAATTCAAAAGCAGTATACTAAAAACAAGAAACACAAAGCAAAAAGTAAAATTCAAAAAAAAAGCAAAAGCAGAAAACCAACTCAAAACCATAAACATGAAAGAAAAGTAAAATTCTAAAGCAAAAGCACAAAGCAAACACAAAACCAAAAACCAAAAACACAAAGCAAAAAGCAAAAAGTAGAAACTAACAAACACAAAAGATAGGCGAGGCAAAGTCCAGAGAAACGTTTCTCATGAAAATGATTCTTATTCACAAGTGGATTAAACAAGTTTTGCAACTGGACGACTCAATTGCAATATCAGTTTCACGCAGAGCCAACTTACTTTCTGTATTTTCTGCTCAGAAATACGGCATTGCCTTTTATTGTTTGCGAGGGTTAGGATTGAATACACATCCTCAGGCAAGGAAGGCAATTAGAATACATTTCCCCTACCAAACTGACCACCTAACATATGTCGGAGAAAAAAATAAAAATTCACGTCGATGACTCGAGATTTAATCAGTTCTCTGTATGTATTTGATTTCTGCTCAAGGCTATTTTTCTTCCTTCAGAACATGTGTTATCCCCCATGTCCTGGTGTTTGCAAATCTTAATAATAAGGGTTTTATTAGTTATGTATTTACCCTGATGTTGAACTAGAGGGTATCCTGGGGCTAATAGAACAAGAGGGGGACAGGAGAGAGATGCCTTCTCGTCCCTTCTCATCAATTTCTTCCCACCCAAACCATATGCTTCCCCATGTCCCTTTATCCTCCAGCCCTACGTTCCATTTCCCTCAGGGGTCGTTTCCCTGTCAAGCGACATGCATTATCATGTCAACAATTTATTGCTTAATCATGTAAGATTCTTGTAAATATTTCACAATATTAGGGGGAGCTAAGAATGTATTCTGGCAAGACATATTAAGATTACATACAAGCTTATGAGCAACCATGTTTCATATTTTTGGAGCAGTTGTGGATATTTTATAGAATAATCCTACCTCTTGATACCAAGATCGCAAGTTCAATTCTTGGTCATGGAAGTATCATTTTTAGCCTATTTTCAATTTTGAAAAAAAAAAAAAAAAAAGGCTAATGAGATCACCTTTTGTCCGTGTGTGTGTGAGTGTGAGGTGTGTGTGTGTGTGACCCCCTAATAACATCTAAACGGCTGGAGCGATTTCAATGAAACTCGGTAAGTTCATAGCACTATTCCGGACGACCCCGACTGTGCCCTTCAAATATTGTTACCTCTCATCAATCCAACATGGCGGCTGTGCGAAATATTTCACCAGCATTCAATATCTCCGAAACTATTCCCGATATCACCCTGGAATTTTTACGGTGATAAAGGGAACTACTAGAATTTCACCTACGTGACTTTTGAAAAACTGGTAACTACAAAACCAACATGGCGGCCACGCTAATTTGCGACTTTTAAATAGACGTTTCTCGCGATTTTACCAACCAAACGCAATAAAACTTGGTACAGTATATGTTTATACACATTGTAATGCACCGACATCTAACTTCGTTCAATTGTTTACAAAACCACAAGATGGCGGATGTGCGAAATATTTCACCGGCATTCTATATCTCTGAAACTATTAGCGTCATCACCCTGAAATTTTGTACGGAGACAAAGGGCACTACTGGAAGTTCATCTATATGACTTAAAAAAACCGGTTAACTACAAAACGAACATGGCGGCCAAGCGAATTTGATAATTTTAAATAGACCATTCTCGCGATTTAATGTTCCAAACACAATGAAATCTGGTACAGGAAATGTTTATACACATTGTAATGCACTGGTATCTAATTTTGTTCAATTGTTTACATAACTTCAAGATGGCGGCTGAGCGAAATTTAAAATTAAGTTTTTATTTCTTATGTCGTAATCATGAGATCGAAGTGAAAGTTTGAATAATGAACCTACGCAATAATTTTCCTTTAATGGTACATGACTCTATGGCCTATACATTTAACAATGCAACATGGCGACCATCCGAAATATTTAGACGGCCCTGAATATCTAGGAATCTATTATAGCAATCAAACTGATTTTTTTGTGTTCATAGGGGCTATGAATTTAAGTTCACCTATAGGACTTTAAATAACCTGGTGATCACAAATCCAACATGGTGGCGATGCGAAGTATTAATATTCACATGGACGTTTCTCGCAATTTCACCATCCGAGTGCAGTGAAACTTGGTACAGTGAATCCTTATACGAATGTTAATCCACTGGCATCTAATTTATTTCAATTGTTTTCATAACCACAAGATGGCAGCTGTGCGAAATTTTCAAATCTCCTTGATACTTCTTGTGTCCTAATCATGCGATTGAAGTTTGAATGCTACACGTACTCAATAATCTTCATGTAACTGTACATAACTCTATGACCTACATATATAAAATCCAACATGGTGACCATCCGGATTATTTAGTCGGTTCTCAATATCTACGAATCTATTACAGGAATCAAACTGAAATTTTGTATGTTGATAGTAGCAGTTAACATCAGTAGGATATATGAAAATAGGCTAAGTAGTTATTTACGGAACTACTGTACTTGTTGAAGGTGGAAATAGAATACTCTGTGCGATGTCGGCACGTAAAAGATATTTATTAGCCTATCGTATGTAGAGATGAAGCGATTAGCTCAATACAGGGAGGTAAGGAGCGCTGCATCAAACCACTCAACATACTGATGACTCAAGCAACAACAAAATGTATTTGGTGATTTCAGGTCACTAAGTCAATCTTGACACAAGTCACCGAATAAGTTGCAGTGTGATTGACAGGTAGTTGCTGAGAGCTGAGACCATACGATTAATATATTGATTATTATTATTATTAGTAGTAATATTATTATTATTAATATTATTATTATATACATACAGTATAACACATTGCTGGTACATCACTTAAACTACACGGGCTTCAGGGAACCAAAGTATAGGTACTGAAACAGCCACTTCTAAGCGGTTCACCAAGGCGGACCGGGTTCGATTCCCGGTCAAGCCATGTGAGATTTTCGAAGTGAAATGTCATGTCCTGTGGTTCAGATTCCACGTAAAAAGGAGGTCCCGTGTCTCATTACCGGGAGATCAACGGTCACATTAAAACTGTTTACACATAAACTTTTAAGCTAGAAAGTCGAAAGCGCTACTCATGAACTTCCGGACGATTCGGGTTGTTGGAAGAACTACTGCCCTCTGCATTAGTTTGTACAGTTGCGTATAGATCCAGTTCTTTAAGGCCTTGAAACAAGATACTTAGGATCACGCCCGTACTTGAGACTATGATAGGCATGATCTTTATCCGTTCTACATGCCATTGCCTTTTGATAAGGCCGACAAAATCGCTATATTTGCTGATCTTTCCTAAGTGTTTTGATTATAGATTCTTGTTGTTAGGAATCGCGACATCAATCGAGGTAGTTTTCTTCATTTTCGTGCTGACAACCACCAGATCTAGCCTGTTGTGTGATACCGATTGATCAGTCAGAATAGTTCGGTCCTAATACAACTTGTATTCATTGTTTTCAATAATACTCATTGGTGTCCGGACAGTTCACCACACTGACACTTCCACACACTGCAAAAAATACTGACACTTCCTCACAGCTCTTGGACGTGGCTACCTGTTTAATGACTCAGAAATAATCTCGACTGACATTTCCACACACATCTCCACCCCTCCACTAAGGCTACTATGAAAACGTTCAAGTTGAAGACATAAATGTGGATTTTCAAGCTGCTGTAATTTATTCTCTTAAAGAAGAATTTCCAACAACAAAAATACATGGCTGTCATTTTCACATGACAAAATGCTTATGGAGAATAGTACAAGATCTCGGATTGTCGGTGGAGTACCAACATAATAACGAAATCAGCCTTCATGTCCGTATGTGCGCAGCACTTGCGTTTTTAGCCTACTTTCGATTTTTGCAAAAAATGAAAGTAGACTTATGTGATCAACACAGGGTGAAAAATTGTGTGTCTGTGTGTGTGTGTACTCTGAATGTCTGCCCCCCCTATCAATTCGAACACGGTGAAACCGAATTAAACGAAATTTGGTACAGAGGTAGCACTAGCAAAGGACACCTCAGTGTCATCTTTTATATCACCGCCATCTTGACGAAAACGTAATGGCGGCCACCCAAATGTTAAATGCATAAATCAAATTACGACCAACCTAAACATCTGATCTCTACCACGTTTTGCAACATTACACCTTTATGTATGAAAAATCTTTTGACCAAACTACAAGGTCATCAACCCAACAATTTGAGGATGGCGGCCATGTTTGTGTGCAAATCGATTCCCCCTATCTATTCAAACACGGAGGAACCGAATTGAACGAAATTTGGTACAGAGGTAGCACTAGCAAAGGGCACCTCATTGTCATGTTTTTTATCGCCGCCATCTTGACGGAAACGTGATGGCGGCCACCCAAATGTTAAAAGCTTAAATCACATTAAGACCAACCTAATAATGTGATTTCTACCAAATTTTGAAACAGTATCCCTTAATGTACGAATAATCTTTTGACCGAACTACATGGTTATCAGCCCAATAATTTGCGGATGGCGGCCATGTATGTGGGCAAATCTATTCCCCCTATCTATTCAAACACGGTGAAACCGAATTGAACGAAATTTGGTACAGAGGTAGCACTAGCAATGGGAACCTCAGTGTCATGTTTTATATTGCCGCCATCTTGACGGACACGTAATGGCGGCCACCCAAGTGTTAAAAGCTTAAATCAAATTACGAACAACCTAATCATCTGATCTCTACTAAATTTTGCAAACAATATACCTTTATGTGGTAAGCATCTTTTGACCAAACGACAAGGTCATCAGCCCAATAGTTTTCACATAGCGGCCATGTATGTGCGCAAAACGATTCATCATATCAACAAACACGGTGAAACCGAATTGAATGAAATTTTGTAGAGAGGTAGCACTAGCAAAGGGCACCTTATATTCATTTTTAATATCCTTATAACACGTTGTATTTCAACAAGCTACTACAACCAACATTCAATTATTGTCCTTTAAATGGACAAAGAGTTATAACTATACCCATGCATTGAGGAGAAAGTAGGCTATATGTTCTTTGCTGAACAACTTGTTAAAGCCTGAAGATGTGCTCGATGGATGGGTGGAAATACACTCTCAAGCTCCAGAAAGTCCCAAATTTAGCCAGTTTTTTGACTACTTCGTTGACAACTGGCTAGACAACAAAGACATTCCAATCGAGATGCGGAACTGCCACCAAGCATGACACAGGACAACGAATGCTGTTGAGGGCTGGAACAACCGACTCATTGAGAACATTCAGATAATGTTCGAAAATGACCACAAAAAAAAGATGAAAAGTTTTCACAGGAAATGGAGTAGGTTAATATTATTGTTGAAAAAAAAATACAAAACAACTGACGAAGCCTAGAAAGCAGATTTTAAACACACCAAAATGATCGGATTTGTTATTATTTTGCCAGTCCACAGCCTGGATAAAGTGTGATGGAAATCAGACTCTGCATTTATTTTATTTTGATGGAAATTACATTACATCACAATGATATTTTCGAGACCGTGTTAGTAATGATTACTGAAGTACATAGACTGAGCGCTTTTCTTCACTCCAATGGAGTATTATGTTAAGGTGCATTGTCACTGGTGCGGCTGTGCACAAATGTGGACCTCCAGTTTCAAATTTTTATCAGCGACAGTTGGTATTATGTCAATTCTGACCTCTATTTCTACTCCTTCTACATTCCCATTTCTACAAGATTGGGGCTGAGGTGAGAGGCGTTTTCTATGTGGTGGATGGATTTTACTGCTGGATGCCGTTCCCGATGCCTAGCTCATCAGAGTTGTCAATTACAAATGAAATAAATGAAACCAATGAAACTGGCTGAAAAGTCTGAAAGGAAGCAGCCGTGGCCTGTTCAAAAGTAACTGTTCCAGTTTCGCTTGGAGTTGAAGTGATAAAGCACGGAAAACCATTTCAAGGGCATCTGACTGCAAGGTTCAAACCGAATTGTCTACCCACTCCGCTGAGTTGTGACTTGATTGCCGCGACAATACTAATATAATGTAATTTTAATATTTCATTAAGAATGTGTCCTTTGTCTTCAAATATGCGTACAATTCGGGCCATTATTTAATAAGAAAGGCCGAAAAAGAAAAACTGAACTATTATTTTGTCTTGGGTCTGAAGAGGTTAAATAACCCATTTGAATTCAGTAGGCCGTGTTCATAATGGCAAAATTATTCTCGGGATTTTCCGCCAAGACAAAAGTTCCTCCTTTTTCTACTAGAAAGCGCTATAGTGTCAAGGAGTTTAGATATCTAACCTCCTTAACTTTCATAGCGCTCCAAGAAACAACAAAATTCGACATGAAAGATGCCCTCTGGGTGTCAAATAACAAATCTTGCACCCGGCTCCCAAGGCCATACGATATTATTATTATTATCATCATGATCATCATCATAATGATCATCATTGTTATCATCATGGTCTTCAATATCATCTGTATCACTTGAGTGTATCCATTCAAGCTCTGTGACCAGAATTGAATTTCACGACAGATCCGGGGATTAAACCAGAACCTCCGCTGTGACAGGCAATTATCCGAGCCACTTTAGTCCACTTTATGGTATAGTGGCTAGAATTCGTGGCTGTCACAACGGACTGTTCGATTTCCGGCTCTACCAAGAAATTTAATTTGGTTTTGTGAGCTGGAACAGGGTCCACGCTGCCCCATGAGGCAAAACTGAGAAGAGGTGGGTTCTATTCCCACCTCAGCCATCCTGGAAGTGGTTTTCCATGATTTTTCCATTTCTACTCCACGCAAATGCTGGGATGGTTCCTAACTTAAGGCCATTGCCGCCTCCTTCCCAATCCTCATCTGAATTACAAATAACGTACACACACTACTACATCCAAATGCTTACAAACTAACTTACTTACTTACTAACTTACTTACTTCTTTAAGAGCGTTAAAAATCCCTCAGTAGGCCTATGCTTTCCTTCGGAGGGGAAGTAAGCCACCGCGGCGGTCCCATATCATAGATTTATGACATGATAAAGAACATTCCACTAATTACACCTGTGTGAAACTAAATTGTATAGGTTAAGAATGTATACAAAGCCTCCGTGGCTTGGGCGGCAGCACGCCGGCCTCTCACCGCTGGGTCTGTGGTTCCAATCCCGGCCACTCCATGTGCGATCTGTGCTGGACAAAATGGAGGCAGGCAGGTTGTTTTTTTCGGGTACTCCGGTTTTCCCTGTCAACATTTCATTCCAGCAACACTCTCCACTATCATTTCATTTCATCTGTCATTCATTTAATCATTGCCCCAGAGAAGTGCGTCAGGCCTCGGCAGCCGGCACAGTCCATATCCTCGCCGCTAGATAGGGGCTTCATTCATTCCATTCCTGACCCGGTCGGAGACTGGAAGCAGGCTGTCGATTTTCACTTACTTACTCCTTGTCACTACAGCCCTAGTAGGTCCTTGACCTCCCAGACGATCTCCACCCATTCTTCCCTGTTGACTGCTTTGGTACTACATCATCTGACTCACATCTTTGTCAGATATTCCTCCACGGTATACAGCCATCTTGTCCTTGTCCTCCTGGCTTCCCATCGAACACCTTCCTTACTATCCTATTCTCTGCCATTCTTTCTACATGTCCCAACCAACGCAGTCTACTACTCTTTTATTTCCATTACTATATCTGGCTTACCATACAACCCTTCTATCTCCATATTATTTCTGATTCGCCAGAATTCACCCTCATTTACTGGCCCATATACGTTCCTGAGTATCTTCCTTTCCCATCTCCTGAACAATTCCCCATCACCTTGTGTCATGGCCTTAGTCTGTGAAACGTACATCACCGTAGGTCACACTATCGTACGATACACAGTCAAGTTTAGATTCCTACTAAGGCTTCCTTCTTTAAATACTGTGCTTAAAGCAAAGTAACTCCTATTACCAGCTGTTATCCTCGCAGGAATTTCTTCTCTCATATCATTGTTTTCAGCTATCATTGACCCAAAGTATTTAAAATGTTTACAGTGTTCATATTCTTTCTCATTCAGTTTCACATTTTCTTCTAATTCATTATACTTTCTCCTAGATGTTAAAATATACTTGGTTTTAGACTGATTAATCGTCAGTCCAGGTTTTTTTTAGCGTATGGGTTTTAGTACCGGGAGTGTTCGAGGACATGTTCGGCTCGCCAGTGTTGTAGCTGCTTCGAGGCGGACACCCAATGGGTGAGCAACACGTACCGTCGCGTGTGGAGTGTTGTCTGGGGAGGAAAGTTTGAATGTAAGGACAAGGAGTTGGAAGGTAGGGGCTGTGGCCTATAGTTAGGGACCAACCCCGGCATTTGCCTGGAAGGAAGATGGGAAACCACAGAAGACCATCTTCAAGGTTGCCGGCGGGGGGGATTCGAACCTCCTCGCCTCCCGGATGTGAGCGACTGCCAGCAGTCATGCCGTAACGACAACGGCTAACTCACCCGGTAGTCAGTCCAGTATCCACCCCATATTCCTCTAGTTTCCCCAGCTTCTCATCCAAATCCTGTTTCCTTCTAGATAATAAATTAATACCATCTGCATAAGCAAGGTTTTGTGTCATTTTGTTAAACAGTGTTCCTACTGTGTTGTCCTCTTGTATCCTTCGCATTACTTTCTCCAAGGCAATGTTAAACAGTAAGGTGGAGAGAACATCACCCTGTTGTATTCCTTTGTTAACGTCAAAGGTATTTGATAATATCCCTTGCTAGATTATGGTCTAAGATTCTGATGAACAGCTCTCTTCTCATCCATCAGGACAAAGACGAAAATGCCGTAAAGGGATGGAAGTCCCGAAACCTGTTTGGAGGACAGGCAAGGAATTAGCTGCCATGCCTTTCAGACCGAAGGAGGCATGGAAACAAGAATGGTCTCAACCACACTCGTCTGGCATTTCTATCTGGGATCCAACAATAAAACTGGCTGGGTTCAATCTCCCTTGCTCCAACTAGACCAATCTTAACAGGATACGCTGTGGTGTTGGAAGAAGTGCTTCTGTTTTCCAAGAGTGGGGATGGCTGAAGTCTCCTGCTTTGGACTGTGGTTGAGAAGTGAAAACCATCATGAACATTGTGAAAGACTGCCCTTCGCGAGCATTCTCTGGATCAATCGAAGACCTCCATCGTTTAACCCCTGATGCATTCACTTGGTTGGAGAGACTGGACATACGTCTGTGAGAGGCTACCACATTGGGGAACCCTTTTTCACATTTCTTTGTTTTCTTATATTATTTTTATATTTTGTGACCCGATTGTCAATTGTAACAGCGTACGCTAATAATAATAATAATAATAATAATAATTGGCGTAGGGATGTGGCAACCCCATCGCCCAGTGGGTGACCACTGCAATCAGCCACCCGAGTATTGGCGGGAAAACCATACCTTTTTCGAGTAGGAGGAAATGCCTGCTCTTAGCCGGAAGACATCATGAGGCCCTCCAAGGCTGACAACCTTGGTAGTATTTTGGTCAGTGCGAAATATCACTGACCCCAATCTGCAGTTTTTCAACTGTTCAAAGCATGGAGAAAAATTCAGCAGAAGCTACTTCCCCAGGTGGTAACCAATCCACCTTCACCTTGAGTGAAGCATGCAGGCCTTCGGATTCTGGGGAGCCTGCGCAGACATGCGTGGAGGTATCGGAGACTACAGGAAAGATCAGACACAAACGCCGGATTTTTTTTGCTACTTTCAACGCAAACTCACTTCTTAAGACCGGAAAACTCAAACGGGTTACTGATGTCTTGTCCCGATATCAAATATTGATCGCTGCAATTCAGGAAACAAGATTCACGGATGAACAGTGCTTCGAGTCACAAGGTTATAGAATCTTCAAAGGCAAGACAGGTAAACGTGTAGTAAAAACCATCCCACACTTAGGCAGAGGATTTATTGTCAACAGGAAGATTTTGGGTTCGATTGTGGACTTCACATTCCCTAACAGCCGAGTCTCTACTCTTTCTTTTCGGTGTACAAATAGAGTTTACACAATGGTGAACGTACATGTGCCAATCAATCAGGCGAATAAGAAGGACCCGGAAGGAACATACGCATTCTGGGAGGAGCTAGAATATATCCTCTCAAAGGTACCTGACAAACATACCGTCATTCTGCTAGGGGATTTCAATGCCCAGCTTGGCAAAGAACGAAAATATCAGAAGATTATTGGAAACTACCCAGCTCACTGGAGAACTAATCGTAATGGAGAGAGGCTTGTGGAGTTATGCAGAGCATTCAATCTGGTCCTGAAGTCAACGGCGTTCAAACACCTACCCAGAAAACAGAAGACCTGGATTTATCCAAACTCCAATCTTGGTGAGTTCCAAATTGATCATGTCGCCATTGCACGGAAAGCGCAACGAGAGATCCAGAACGTAAAGGTTCTGAGAAGTGGCAATTTATCGGATCACTACCTATCGCAGATCAAAGTTAGACTAATTCCAAGAAATAACAAGAAGATTACTCCAAGAAAAACTGATAAATTTGACAGAGACAAGCTAAGGAGCAACCAAGAATTCACCCACAATTTGGAAACTTTAAATCCAGAGAATTGGAAACAATTACAAGAGGCTATAGTCAGAACAGCAAAGGAGACTGTCCCACTCACAAAATCAAGAAAGCATCCTTGGTGGGATCATGAATGCGATACAGCAGTTCAGCTAAGACAGGTTGCGTGGCAGAAATGGAATTGCCACAAAAATGAAGAAAACAGGGTCAACTTCCTAAACGCGAGAAAATCTGCATCAAAAACAATCCGTGGCGTGAAACGTATGTTTAATAAGGAGCAGTTGGTACAGATTGAGCAAGACTTCCAGAAAAGTAACACACGTAACTTCTATAAAACTTTCAAGCACAGTCTGAACAAATACAACCCACCAAGTCTACAGTTTAAAGATTCCAACGGGAAATTAGCTCACAATGATAAAGATAATTGTCAGATTCTAGCAAGTTATTTTGAAAACCTCCTCAATTGTGAGGCTCCTGAGACCCCTTTCGTTTATGAAATAAATAAAAACATCCACCCTGATTCGTCCCTCCCCCCTACGAAGGCTGAAATCACGAAGATCATCCAATAGCTGAAGGACAACAAGGCACTGGGTGAAGATTTGATAATTGCTGAATTGTGGAAACATGCAGGGGAAAAATCAGTCGACAAGCTTGTTGCAATTATTCAAGAGATCTGGGAGAGCGATACACTCCCAAGTGGATGGACCTCTGCCGTAATTCATCCACTACATAAAAAAGGGGAGAAAACCGATGTGAACAATTACCGTGGCATCTCTCTTCTATCAATAACTTATAAGATCCTCTCAAAAGCTCTACAGAATAGGGCGGAACAACAAATCGATCCACAACTGGGGGAATACCAAGGGGGTTTCAGAAAGGGACGATCATGTGCTGAGCAGATTATGAATCTGAAGTCCATCCTTTCATATCTGAAACTCAGGAATAGGGAATTCGTGATGACCTTTGTTGATTTTAGAAAAGCGTACGACTCAATTGATCGAACCACCCTATTGCAAATCCTTGAAGAGTTTGGCTTAGATAACAAGACACAATCAATTATCCAGCTTACCCTGACCAACACCACCTCCAAAGTGAAGTTCAGAGGAGAGATGTCTGATGCCTATGAAATCAGGACAGGAGTGAGGCAAGGAGACGGGCTATCACCGCTTCTTTTCAATTTTGTTTTGGAAAAGGTCAACCGAGAATGGCGGAAGGAAATGAAAAATTCAAGGGTAGAAAATGGCATAAGGCTAGGGTACATGTATATGAATCTTACAATCGACTGTCTAGCCTTTGCAGATGATCTAGTGATCTTTACAGATTCCATTGATATGGCAGAAGAACAACTTAACCAGCTGAAAAATCAAGCACTGAAGGCTGGGCTTCAAATCTCCTTTGAGAAGGCACAATTCATGACAAACATAAAATCAGCGCCCAGGGAACTGGAGGTCGGACTAGGAAAAGTTCTGAAGGCAGAAAAATTTAAATACCTCGGTGAATGGATAGAACCTAACCTATCAGAGAAGGAAGCCTTTATGTCACACATTAATAAAATGGAAATGGCATACAACCTGACTTAAGACATCTACAATAAGAGATCGATATCCTTAAACGCCAAAATTAGACATTACTGCACTGTTATTCGACCAGAGGCTCTGTATGCGGCTGAGACTCTAATAATGAACACGAAAGGTCTAATGGAAAAACTAGAGGCTAAAGAAAGGAAGATTCTGAGGAATATCCTGGGTCCCATCAAAGAAAACAGCGAGTACAGAAGGCGTCACAACCACGAATTGTACAAGCACGTGGAGAAGATCAGTGACACGATTCGAAAAAGAAGGATTGCCTTATATAGCCACGTGATACGAATGAGCCCAGGCAAGATATCAAAACGGATATTGACGTACTTTCAAGATAAGAAAACCAAAGGGGCATGGTTTACGGAAGTTGAGAAAGATCTACGTGAAATGGAAATTTCCCCTAAAGATATCCAGGATCGTGTTCCACTTCAGGAAAAACTACGTACGCACAAAGGTTTCCAGGAAAAGCCGAAGCTGAAGACGGGGAAGGCGTGGTCCCAAGAGAGAAAAGAACAACACCGGAGACGAATGAGGGAACACTGGGCGGTAGTTAGAGCTCGGAAGAAGAGACAGTTGAACTGACGTGGTCCCTAGTTGGCCGAATCGAAGAAAGAATAATAATAATAATAATAATAATAATAATAATAATAATAATAAACTTCACATGTTGTTCTTTACTACATCATTTATATATAAGGAGCGTTCAAAAAGTAACGAGGCAGAGGCATAATTACATAAACCAGTACCTGTATGTTAGAAGTATTAATCGTGGCTGTTGAGGCACTTGCCCACTGTGACACGAGGCGGTGAATGGCTGCGATGTGAACCAGTTCCGCACGTACAGCTGGACGTCGGCGTCCGAGGTGAATCGTTGGCCCCGCAGAGCCCTTTCCAGGGGACCAAACATGGCGTAATCACAGGGACAGAGGTCGGAACTGTATGGAGGGTGGCCGAGAACCTCCCATTTGAATTTCTGCAGGAGTGCCGTGACTGTGTTGGCCGTATGAGGTCGTGCATTGTCGTGTAGCGACCACGGCGGCTATGGCGTTCACTGTCACTCGGCGGTCCTGGGTAATGAGTGCATCAACCAGCTGGACGTTGTCATCGGTAATGCAGGGGAGTGCCCCAGACCAGGCATCATCGGCTAACGACACCCATCCTTCCCTGAAGCCACGCCTTGACCCCTGCAAGGGACATGCAGTGTTCGCCGTACACTTGTCACATTCGGCGATGAATGTCCGTTCCCCCTACTCCTTCCACTGTCAGAAACCGAGCAACACTTCTTTGCTCTTCGGTTGACGCCTCCATGTCACTGTTTGCAATGCGACTGGTAGCGTTGGACGATTGATGCATGCTGTTGCTCGCTTTGTATCGTCACTTGACGTGCACGCGTGCCCTCTAGCGACGGGCTGTGACCTTCCACGTTCTGGTCGGAGCCACACCTCGTTACACACGCCACGATTAGCCGATGTCGTCACCGGTTTGCGTATTCCAGGCTCCGGCTCGTTACCTTTTGAACGCATCTTATATTTTACACAAGCATTATGATAGTATTAAAAGGAATCAGCTATGGAAGGAAATGGAAGAGGCAGGGATAACTAATAAACTAACAGCCGAATGCTACATTAGACTAAATGACAAGGATGTCCAATGCCTTATATAACTCAACAACAATAACGCTTGCCACTGTACCACGAGAAGGATGATGAAAAAACAAATATGGTTACAGTGCCATGCTGGGACTAAATATGCATTCATGTCCAAAACATAGCATCAATATTGAAGATTACTGAGAGTTTAAACAGGGTTGTGTATTTAATTCTAACCAGTTTTTTGTCATCTATCAATCACATATGCGTGATGATGGGAAGGCTTCTGGCGATGTCATGTTGAATTCTTCAGTAAATATTGGCTTGTGTTCAGTAATTGAACTAGCCACCCTCGCTTCGGAACGGGACAATATTGGCACCTTTATTGAAGTTTGTAACAATTGTTGTGGGAAATTAACATTCCATCTCCTGTCTCTCTCTCTCCCGATTTGGAAGTGCTGTGTGACGTTCTATAAACAGCACGTGTGTCCACCTACAAGCAGAATATAAATTACATTACTCAGGATATCTAGACTTTTACAAATTAAATGAAATTGGTGACATATTGACTTTCACATCCAAATATTTATATGTTGGCATAAGTTTCATTCCAAAAAAAACTGTTAGATCAAGTCAATTTTAGCCTATTTTCAATTATGAAAAAAAAAGAGGCTTATGAGATCATCTTTTGTCCGTGTGTGTGGGTGCTCCAGCCGTTCTAAACGGATAGAGCGATTTAAATGAAACTCGGTAAGGTCAAAGTACTATTTTGGCCGACCCCAACCGTGCCCTTCAAATTTTATTACGTCTCACCAATCCAACATGGCGGCTGTGCGAAATATTTCACTGGCATTCTATATCTCCGAAACTATTACTGATATCACCCTGAAATGTCTGCACTGAAATTTAATTTAGTTCCATTGTTTAAATAACTTCAGGATGATGGCTGTGCGAAATTTCCAAATTAAGTTTTTATTTCTTGTGTCCTAATCACGCGATCGAAGTCAACGTTTGATTAATGAACCTACGTAATAAATGCCATCTAATAAACCATAACTCTCTGGCCTACATATATTAAAAACCAACATGGCGACTGTCCGATATATTTTGACGGTTCTCAATATCTACGAATCTAGTACAGGAATCAAACTGAAATTTTGCATCTTGATATAGGCAATTAACAAAAGTTGGTTATAGGAAAATAGGCTGTATAGTTATTCACGGAACTATATGTTGCTTCTCAACCTCATGATACGGTAAGTTATGAAGTTATGACTAAATCGCAAAATTTTCATATTCATCAATTTCCTTTTTAATAAATAAATTCACTCCTACATGATATAATATTTTCCAGTTAATTGATAAGAACTGCGTATCTGCACGATATCTGCCAGTAACTTCCAAGGATTCAATACATAGAACATTCTACGCTCTATTTACGCTTGCAGCTTCACATCTTGCAAACAAAATAGTGAGTCAGCTTCAAAATTTGTTAACGTATAAATGCACTATTTTTGATGTTCCAGCTTTTTGTTATTTTTACTGACGATTTTTGAGGTCTCTTACTGTGAAACACAATGTTATATTTGTATAAAAATATTTTTATCTCTCTTTGCCACGATATCCATTTTGGTTAATTATTCATTTCAATTATAAATTTATTATATAGTTTTTCCTACCTAACATTCATATTAGAACATAGTATTTCCACAATCATCAATTTTTAATACTGACTGAAGAAGACCTCAACGTAGGTATAAACATGTATCATTATTAATATTTAAATGAGACATAAATCTCAGCAAATTTTCTAGGTTTGTGCCGCGTCTTGTGTGGGGTTTCGCCTACGACACCAAGCTGGCTCATCAGCGGGCGCTTGGCGTCCCTGCCCGGACACACACAGGAGTATCGAACTACGGGCTACCTCCCTTTTTATGAAGCGCACCTGCGCCTCTTTACTGCGATAACTATAAGCTCAAGCAGCCATAATCTCCCTATGATGGCTTCCAAAAAGATGGTATTGTGCCACGCATAACCTAGAAAAATTGCTGAGTTTTAATTCACTGGCCGTGAAAGCCAATATACCATCTTTTCAATTATATATGTTTAAAAAAGTATTGATTGGCGTATTCTTTAACATCTTATAAAAATTTAAGGCCAGTAATTCTTCAGGCATATCAGCTGACTCTTGGTGTCCGTTCCCGGACCACTGCTAGGATGTCCCTTATACGAAGCGAACCACACTTCATTACTGAGAAAGCTGAGTGCTCCCACAGCTTTTCACCTCCCCATATAGTTGTTGCTTATTTTAGGGGCTTCGATATCGCGGTCATTTATACCCGTGTATTTTGGACGTGTGTGTGGAACTTGTGTGATAACCTGTATTATTGTGATTCCTGTACTATTGTGTGTATTTGTTAATTGGGGATAGGATTGGGAAGTAGATGGCCGTGGCTTTTGCCTGGTGTTGAAGTGTGCAAAACACGGAAAACCAATTCAATTACCTGTAGATACCATCGAACTGTCATCGGTATGTTTTCGTGATATAGTGCACAGAATGTTGATCCATATTGTATCCGTTTGTAGAGATCTTGGTTGGTTGTTTCCTTAGTTTAGGGGCTGCGACAACGCAGTCTTGTAGCCTCGTGTACTTTGGGTATGTGTAGAATCTGTCTGATAACCGGTGTTAATTGTGATGACTGTATTAGTGTGTGTATCTTTTTTTTTAAATTCAAGTATGGACTGCAACTTTGAATTTTTCAAATAGTTCCTACTTTTGCCGCCAAACGCCACCGCCAATGACTACTAGGCCAAGTTCAGAACTTAGCTACTAGACACCACCGCAGTCGGCTCTTGGCAACGAACATAGCAACCTAAGAGCGCTGTTTACATTCGTAACCTATACAATTTAGTTTCACACAGGTGTAATTAGTGGAGAGTTCTTTAACATGCCATAAATCTATGACATGGGAACGCCGGATTTACTTCCACTCCGAAGGAAGGCATACTGAGGGAGTTTTAACGCTCTTAAAAAATCCGACGGCTTCGGCCGGGTTTGAACCCGCTATCTTGGGCATAGAAGCTCAGCATGCTACCGACTACGCCACCGAAGCCGCCGTAGAGATCTTGTTGTTGATTGATATTTATTTGTTTCTTTATTTCGTGTAGTCTACTTGTATGTGGAATTTGTCGGATAACCTGTGTTATTGTGATGGCTGTATTAGTGTGTGTATTTGTAATTCACATTAGAATCTGGAAGGAGTTGGCCGTGGTCTTAAAGTAGGAACCATCCAAGCTTATGCCTCGAGTAGAAGTGGAGAAAGCACGGTAAACCTCTTCCAAGACCTTTGAGGTGGAAATTGAACTCCCATCTACTCATTTTTGTTTCACGAGGCCAAGTGTACCCAATTCCAGCCCTCCCCCCAGAATTATAATTTATTGACAGAGCCGGTAATCTAACCTTGCCCTCTAGGGCGACAGCCAAGAACGCTAGCCGCTACGCCACGAGCGAATAATTCGAATAGTCGAACTATTAGTATTTTCCAGTCAAATATTCGTATTCACAATTATTCGAACAATTCCAATAATTCGATGTTCGAATATGTAAAGCCTTATCTGCCATACTTGTGTTTACCGATTAAAAAGCAATTCCATTGTTTGATTACACTGGCAACACTGAGAAATGACTTCTAACATTTCAATAGATAGCCTTTGGTAATTAGGCTATAGCCTACCAGTTTTTCCTGGTAATCACGCCATTTTAATGCTTGCCTTATTACCTAGGTGGACAGTGTTTGATTCCCAGTCAATGCATGTGAGATTTTCGAAGTGCAATATTACGTCTTTTGGTTCGGATTCCACGTAGGAAAGGAGGACCCATGGCTCATGATGCAAGATTAACGTTCACGTAAAACTGTAAGCTTCCTTCCTTCCTGCTTTCCTTCCCTTTAATTTCCTTTCCTTTCCTTGCCAATCCTATTCTTATGTTCCCCTTTCCTTTTCCTCTTTTTCTTTTTCATTTTGGTTTTCGTTTTTTCGATTTAATTTTCTGTTTATATTTCTGTTTCTATATCTGTTTCTATTTCTGTTTCTTTTTCTGTATCTTCTTATGTTTCTGTTTCTTTATATTTATATGTTTCTTCATCTTCATCTCCATCTCCATCTTCGTCTTCGTCTTCGTCTTCGTCTTCGTTTTCGTCTTTGTCTTTGTCTTGGTCTTTGTCTTCGTCTTTTCCCTTTCCTTTCCCTCTTTCGTTTTCGTTTTCTTCATCTTTTTCTTCATCTTTTCTTCATCTTTTTCTTCATCTTTTTCTTCATCTTCATCTTCATCGTCTTTGTCTTCGTCTTCGTCTTCGTCATCGTCATCGTCATCGTCTTCGTCATCGTCATTGTCATCGTCTTCGTCTTCGTCATCTTCATCTCCATCGTGATCTCTATCTCTATCTCTACCTCCACCTCTACCATGATCTTGATCTTAATTTTTTTCCCTTTATCTTTATCTTTTCCTTTTATCTTTCTTTTTCTTTTTCTTTTCTCTTACTATATGTCTTCACATCTTTCGTTTGTTTCTGACCTGGGAAATCATATGTTCATGGCTGCAAAAATATACCCTAGCCACCTTGTGATGAGTATTACAAAGAAAGATTGTAGTTTTACGTGACCGTTGATCTCGAGATCATAAGCCACGGGACCTCCTTTTTACGTGGAATCCGACTCACAGGACATGGCATTTCACTTTGAATATCTCACATGCATTGACCTGGAATCGAACCCGGTCCGCCGTGGTGAGAGGCCAACAGCTTGACCGCTGCGCCACCACGCTCTCATGAGTATTACATCTGGTAACCCTCCTATTATCAAAATTCAACGATGACTTATTGTACGTGACGTAATACGAGCCATTCAGCATGTTCGTTGTGAGGATTCAAATTGCTAGTCAAGTTAGATCTCACGAGGCAAGGCGAGATTTCCCTTACGTCGTAATTCTTGTCTAACACCTCTGGTGTAGCTGCACAAAGTTCTTTTCCTTGTTCGTTTCTTTTTACTCGATCTTGCCATTTACGTCACCAACCGACCGAATTCCCTTAAGCAGACATTTCAGTGGGTGAGCACAAGCCGTATAGAGACCAAATACTTCCAAAGTCGGAAAGCCCACAAAATCAAACCAAATCTTCCACAGCGGGTCACCGCTAAGAGACCTGTTCACTTTACCTCCCAGCTCCCAAACCCCCCATTCCTCTATCCCCTTCCGGCGCTTAAGGAACCACCATCAGAACCGCAGAATATGTAACTAAGAGCTTGCGACAATAACATGTCTGCCGCAACGATGTGCGGCTAAGATACCAGCCCATAATACCGAGCCACTGCTAGCGAATATGGCTACCACCGTAACTCATAAATTGTGTCTGAAATGTTATCACAGTTGCTAGGCTACAGAAGATGTCATTATTTTTAGCCTATTTTCTCCTAAATGCATGGGTGTTGTTATAACTATTTGTCCTTTCCAAGGAGTATAATTGAATGTTGGTTGTAGTAGCTTGTTGAAATAAGTGTCATACGGATATTAAACATTAATATGAGGTGCCCTTTCCTAGTGTCTGTACCAAATTTCGTTCAATTCGGTTTCACTGTGTTTGAATAGATAAGGGGAATCGATTGGCACACATACATGGCCGCCAGCCGCAAATTATTGGGCAGATGACCTAGTAGTTTGGTCAAAAGATTTTTCATACATAAAGGTATAATGTTACAAAATTTGGTAGAGATCAGATAAAAAGTTTGGTCGATATTTGATTTAAGCTTTGAAAATTTGGGTGGCCGCCATTACGTTTCCGTCAAGATTGCGGCGATATAAAACATGACACTGAGGTGCTCTTTGCTTGTGCTACCTCTGTACCAAATTTCGTTCAATTCGGTTTCACCGTGTTTGAAAAGATAGGGGGAATCAATTGGCACACATACATGGCCGCCATCCGCAAATTATTGGGCACAAATGATTCCTGAGGTAAATATTCTTCGATGGCGTAGTTGGTAACATGCTGAGCTTCTATGTCCAAGGGCACGGATTCATACCTGGTCGAAGTCATCAGATTTATTAAGAGCGTTAAAATCACTCAGTAACTTATGCCTTCCTTCGGAGGGGAAGTCAAGCCGGTTGTATGTCTTAGATGTATGGCATGTTAAAGAACTTCCACTAATTACACTTGTGTGAAGCCAAATTATAGGTTAGAAGCTTGCCACGGTGGGTGAGAGGTTATAGTGTCGGACTACCAACCCCAAGATTGCAGGTTCGCCCCTCATGGTAAGTGATTTCTGAAGGCGACAAAAATCACGATACTCATGTCATACGTTGTTGGCATGTTAAAGAACCCATTTGAATTCAGTAGGCCGTGTTCAATGGCAAAATTAATCTCGGGATTTTCCGCCAACAGAGAGTTCCTGCATTCTCTACTTGAAAGCGCTGTAGTGTCAAGGAGTTTAGATATCTAACCTTCAAAGGAACGACGAAATTCGACATGCAAGCTACCCTCTGGGTGTCAATTAACAAAGCTTGCACCAGGCACCCGAGGCCGTACGATATTATTATTATTATTATTATTATTATTATTAGGCATATAGGTTAGAATTGACTGACGCTCTTTGGTACCAACGTTCGGCGCCAGGAGTCGACTGCAGTGGCATCTAGTAATCGAGTTCAGAACTAGTTGGTCGTTGATGGTGGCGTTTGGTAGCAAAAGTTGGAACTACTTGAAAATCGAATGTTGCAGTCCGTACTTGAATTAAAAACAGATAACACACACTAATACATCCAGCACAATTAACACCGGTTATCAGACAGATTCTACACACATCCAAAGTACACGTGGCTACATGACCGCGTTGTCGCAGCCCCTAAACTGAGGAACCAACCAACGTTAATAGATGGAAGCAATGACAGGAAGGTAGCCTAATCGTGACGAAGACAAAAAAAAAAAGGCTGAGTTAAAAATGAACACGTTAGACGAGGCTGTTCGAATGAACCGACTCAAATGGTGGGAATGGGGCTGAAGAGATTTACAAGGAGGTTAGTGAACTCGGTTTTACAGGGTAAGAGAAGGACAAGTGAAAATGAAAATCCACCGCCTGCTTCCAGTCTCCGACCGGGTCAGGAATGGAATGAATGAAGCCCCCATCTAGCGGTGAGGATATGAACTGTGCCGGCTGCCGAGGCCTGACGCACTCCTGGGGATGAATGACAGATGAAATGAAATGATAGTGGAGAGTGTTGCTGGAATTAAATGTTGACAGGGAAAACAGGAGTACCCGGAGAAAAACCTGTCTGCCTCCGTTTAGTCCAGCACATATCTCACATGGAGTGTCCGGGATTTGAACCACGGACCCAGCGGTGAGAGGCCGGCGTGCTGCCGCCTAAGCCACGGAAAGTATATTTATTTAATATTATTATTTTATTTAGCGTATAATTTTAAGTGCCGGGAGCACCCGAGGCTGTAGCTCCTTCATGCGGACACCCATGGGGTGAGCTACAAGTTCTGTTCAATGTCAAGTAGTTCCAAATTTCACTACCAGATGTCACTGACACCTAGTGGTGAACGTTGGAACTTTGATAGAACGTTTCAACGAAGTCTAACCTAGAAATTTAGCTTCACACAAGTTTAGTCTGTGGAAGGATCTTTTACGTGCCATAAATCTATGACATGGACCAACGGCTTTATTCCCCCCCCCCCAGGGGCTCACATCTATTGGGACGTGGGTTGGCGACCACGGGACCCTGGCTGAGTCCAGCATTGCTTCCACATACTTGCACTTACTTGTGCCGGGCTCCTCTCCGTCTCCTTTCCTGTCGACCTCCCATGGTCAACTCTTATTCTTTTCCGACCCCGACGGTATTAGGGTATCCGAGGCCTAGGGAGACTTTCAATTTCCCGCCTTATTTGGCCCTTGTCTCATCTTTCCTGATCCCTCCTTCTTCAAGGGGTCAGACCTTTTGTTTTCTTTACATTATATTTCCTGTTCTCTTTTGGATTCACGCACTATTTTTGTTAATTGGCTCCCCGAGTATCTAAATTCCCTTTCGCGATTTTTTTTTTTGCATCTACCCTCCATTTTGTAGGTGTTTTCAATCTACGTTGCATTTTGTATGTTTTTTCGATATAAATTGCATTTTGCGAGCGTTTTCAACCTCAATTGCATTTTGTAAAGATTGACAATCTAAATTGCTTTTTAGTAAGTCTTTCAATGTAGGAGCAGGGCATTTTAGTGAGCATTTTGAATTTCAATTGCATTTGTAAGTATTTTCAACCTAAACCGCATTTCGCAAGAATTTTAAATCTAAATTGAATTTTGTAAGGTGGGCATTTTGCAAGTATTTTGATTCTCAATTGCACTTTGTGGGTATTTTGAACCTAAATTACATTTTGTAAGTATTTTCAATCTGAATTGCATTTTGTAAGTATTGTCAATCCAAGTGAGTAGTTTGAATCTATCGTACACTTTGTAAGCGTTTCAATTTCAATTGCATTTTGTAAGTATTTTGAATTTCAATTGCACTTTGTGAGTATTTTGCATCTGAACCGGCCTTTTTCAATCTAAATTACATTGTGTATTTTCAATTTCAATTGCATGTTGTAAGTATTTTGAATTTCAATTGCATTTTGTAAGTATTTCGACTCTACATTGCATTTTGTACGTATTTTGAACCTAGCCTACATTTTGTGAGTATTTTTCAATCTATTACTTTTGTGAGTATTTTCGTTCTATATTCCCTTTTGTAAGTATTACCGCTCTCCATTTTGTGAGCTGTTTCCATCTGAGTTCCTTTTTATAAGTATTTTCAGTCTCACTTAATATTCGTTCTGGTTTCCATTTCATTGTCATTTTCGCTATCACCCAAACCATTAGGAGCCGATAACCTAGATGTTAGGCCCCTTAAAACAACAATTATCATAATCATCATTACTTCCCCTCTGAACGAAGGCATACAGAAGGATTTTAACGCTCTTAAAAATCCGGCGACCTTGGCTGGGTTTGAACCCACGATCTTGGGCACAGCAGATCAGCATGCTACCGACTACACCTCCAAAACGCTAGTAGACCAATGACATGATGGTTAGATTCAGTGTTTTTACGATTACCAGGTGAGGGTCATTGACGCAGAGACGTTTCAAGTACTAGCTGCTAATAGAGGACCATGGGAGCGAGTACTTCGCAAACTGAGGCAAAAACGTCCCATATAAATATGAATGAATGAATTAGCCTACTTTCGATTTTTGCAAAAAATGAAAGTAGACTTATGAGATCAACACAGGGCGAAAAAAGTGTGTCTGTCTGTGTGTATGTGTGTGTGTGTGTGTGTGTGTGTGTGTGTGCGTGTGTGTGAGTCTGTGTGTGTGTGTGAGTGAATGTGTGTACTCTGAATGTCTGCCCCCCCCCCTATCAATTCGAACACGGTGAACGCGAATTGAACGAAATTTGGTACAAAGGTAGCACTAGCAAAGGGCATCTCAGTGTCATGTTTTATATCGCCATCTTGACAGAAACGTAATGGCGGCCACACAAATGTTCAAAGCTTAAATCAAATTACGACTAACATAATCATCCGATCTCTACCAAATTTTGCAACAAACCTTTATGGAAAGAGCATCGTTTGACCAATCTAATAGGTCATTAGCCTAATAGTTTGCGGATGGCGGCCATCTTTTTGTAAAATCGATTCCCCCTATCAATTTGATCACGGTGAAACCGAATGGAACGAAATTTGGTACAGAGGTAGCACTAGCAAAGGGCACCTCAGTGTCATGTTTTGTATCACCGCCATCTTAACGGAAACGAAATCGCAGCCACCCAAATGTTAAAAGCTAAATTGTAATTACGACCAACCTAATAATCTAGTCTCTACCAAATTTTGCAACAACATATCTTTATGTGGGAAGCGTATTCTGACCTAACTGCAAGATCATCAGCCCAATAGTTTGCAGATGGTGGCCAAGTATGTGTGCAAATCGATTCCCGCCATCAATTCAAACACGGTGAAACCGAATTGAACGAAATTTGGTACAGAGGTAACACTAGCAAAGGGCACCTCAGTGTCATGTTTTGTATCGCCGCCATCTTGACGGAAACGGAATGACGGCCACCCAAATGTTAAAAGCTTAAATAAAATTACGACCATCCTAATAATTTGATCTCTCCCAGGTTTTGCAACAACATGCCTTTTTGTGGAAAGCATCTTATGACTGACTACAAGGTCATCAGCCCAATAGTTTGCAAATAGCAGCCATGTATGTGTGCAAATCCATTCCCCATATCAATTCAAACACGGTGAAACCGATTTGAATGATTTTTTTTGCAGAGGTAGCACTAGCAAATGGCACCTCATATTCATGTTTAATATCCCTATAGCACGTTGTATTTCAACAAGCTACTACAATCAACATTCAATTATACTCCTTGAAATGGACAAAGAGTTATAACAATACCCATGCATTTAGGAGAAAGTAGGCCATATGTTCTTTACTGAACATCTTGTTTTATATTATTTAATCGTGTCAGAAACATATATTACAAACGAAAAAAGATAACAAAATGGAGAAACAAGACAACTAAAATTACAAAAAAATGGATAAAATCAAGAAATGGTTGTGCCAAACACAAATATGAATTTAATTAAATTAGATTTGGCCTGACCAGTATGCGGCAAGTTCACATGCTTCTGTGGTAGCATCAATTACATTCTGGGGAGAGCATGTAGTTGGACACAACCTGCAGACAAGAAGATAGCTCATTGTCTGTTCTTCACCGCAATTTCAGAGTGTGGAGTCACAGACAAATTCCCATTTTTGCATGTTGCTCTTTGTTCTTCCGACTCCTGAGCGCGCAACCTGTTCAGTGTCTTCCATGTATGCCAACTTCCTTGGTGACATAGAGGGAGACTCTCAGAGGGTATCATCCATCCTGCGAGGTGACTGGATCTGAAAAGCCATGCGTCCACTCTGAAGTTCATCGGTGACTCACTAAGGCTTTCTGTTGAAAATGAATGAATGAATTTATCCAATGTCAATACACAACAGAATTCAGTTATTACTATGGACTGGATTCTTAGGCTTTTGCCCTATTTTATCATTTCAAATGACCTTGTCGACTTCGTCGTTATGCTTTGGGTCTAACGTTATGCGAGACGGAGACGGTTGCGTTACGGAGACGGAGACTGTGACGTCATGCAGCCGCGCGGGAAGCCTAAATTAATGGGTAAGGGCCGGCGAGTGCATGACGTCATGCAGACACGCGGGAAGCCTAAGTTAATGGTTAATGGAGTCTGTTGAAAGAGTCCTGGGGCGTCGAGCGACCCGCGGTTTCGAGCAAAGCGAAAAGAATACAGGGGGACTCCTAAAGAGGTGTACAAGAAGCCAGATAACAATACAGGGTGACTCCTAAAGAGATATACAAGACGCCAGATAAGAATACAAGGTGGCTCTTAAAGAGGTGTACAAGATGGCAGAGAAGGATACAGGGTGACTCCTAAAGAGGTGTACAAGATGTCACACAAGAATCTCTTCTAAAGAGATATACAAGATGCCATATAAGAATACAGGGTGCCTCCTAAAGAGGTGGGCAAGATGTCAGATTGAAACCTTTAACCCCTAATTGGATGGAACTAATTGTTGAAATATTTTGTTCTAAGTTCGTAATGGAGTCTGTTGAACGAGTCCTGGAGCTTCGAGCAAAGCGAGAAGCCCTCCTGCCTTTCTAACATGTGTAGCATTTGTAGCATGCGTCATTTGAAATGATACAACGTCTAGTCTTTCAGACTGTCTGTATTTTTTTCCTTACATCTACAGTAAATACAAAAATATATTAATACTTATCCGAATCACACTCAAAAGAGCCATATTCATGAATTCTGTACTACATAAGAAAACCTAAATGATATGCGAGTAGGCCTACGTAAATATACCTAATTGCTGAGCCCAAGGTTGCAGGTTCGAAACCTGGCGCAGTCAGCAGGCATTTGAGGGTGCGCAAATGCGAGGGAGCCGTGTCAGTACATTTACTGGCACGTTAGAGATACCCTTCGGGGCAAAATTCCGACACCCCGGTGTCTCTAAAAGCCAGGGTAGTTAAAAGGGACGTAAATCCAATAACATTATTATTAAATATACCTAATTGCAGTTTTGTTCCATTCATTGTAGCATATTTCAATCCGTAGTCCATATCTTCGGATGGTTGGTTCCTTAGTTTAGGGGCTGCGACAACGCGATCATGTAGCGCCGTGCACTTTGGGTGTGTGTAGAATCTGTCTGATAACCGGTGTTAATTGTGATGGCTGTATTAGTGTGTGTTATCTGTGATTCAGGTAGAAGGACTGCAGACGATTATTTTCTTCAAGAAGTTCCTACTTTCGCTACCAAATGCTACCATGCACGACACCTAGCTGTGGACGTAGATACTACTAAATGCCATCGCAGACAGCACCTGGCGGCGAACGTTGGAATTAATATAGCGCTATCAAACTAACCTACACATTTTAGCTTCCACAAGTGTAGTTATTGGAAGGTTCTTTTCCATGCCATAAATCTATGACATGGGACTACCGTCTTTATTTCTCCTACGAAGGAAGGCATACTGAGGGATTCTTAACGCTCTTAAAAAAATCCAACGACTTCGGCCGGGTTTGAACCCGTAATCTTGTGCATAGAAACTGAGCATGCTACCAATTACTCCGCCGAAGCCACCAGTCCATATCTATTAAGAGATACTTGGTTATTTACTGTAATCAAGAAAAGTGTGGCTAATTATACTGTATCTCATACTGTCAGGAAAGTACTGTATTGTTTCCAAGTTCCCTATATGCTAAATAAACAAGGTTAATTAAAGGGATAGGGTGTTAAAATCACCTCTGACATCCTTGGTTTTATTGAATTTGAGTAACTAACATATTTAAGGAGAGCAAGTATTGCCTAAAATTGTGAAGTTCTCGGTGATAATTTGATAAAAGACATATCATTATTTAAACAAGTAGTTCCGTGAAGAACTATACAGCCTATTTTCATATATCCTACTTATGTTAATTGCCACTATCAACAAACAAAATTTCAGTTTGATTGCTGTAATAGATTCGTAGATATTGAGAACCGACTAAATATTTCGGATGGTCGCCATGTTGGATTTTATATATGTAGGTCCTAGAGTTATGTACTGTTACATGCAGATTATTGTGAACGTGTAGTATTCAAACTTCAATCGCATAGTTAGGACACAAGAAAAAAAAACAAGGAGAGTTTAAAATTTTTCACAGCTGCCATCTTGAGGTTATGGAAACATATGAAATAAATTAGATACCAGTGGATTAACATTCGTATAAGGATTTACTGTACCAAGTTTCACTGCACGCGGATGGTTAAATTGCGAGAAACGTCCATGTGAATATTTATAATTCGCGTCACCGCCATGTTGGATTTGTGATCACCAGGTTATTTAAAGTCCTATAGGTGAACTTAAGTTCATAGCCCCTATGAACATTAAAAAATGCAGTTTGATTGCTAAAATAGATTCGTAGATATTCAGTATCGTCTAAATATTTCGGATGGTCGCCATGTTGGATTGTTAAATGTATAGGCCATAGAGTCATGTACCATTAAAGGAAAATTATTGCGTAGGTTCATTATTCAAATTTTCACTTCGATCGCTTGATTACGACACAAGAAATAAAAACTTAATTTTAAAATTCGCACAGCCGCCATCTTGAGGTTATGTAAACAATTGAACTAAATTAGATACCAGTGGATTACAATGTGTATAAACATTTCCTGTACCAGATTTAATTGCGGTTAGAATATTAAATTGCGAGAAAGGTCTATTTCAATTTTTCGAATTCCCTTGGCCGCCATGTTCGTTTTGTAGTTAACCGGTTTTGAAAGTCTTATAGATGGACTTCCAGTAATGCCCTTTATCTCCGTACAAAATGTCAGGGGTTTACCGCTAATAGTTTCAGAGATATAGAATGCTGGTGAAATATTTCGCACAGCCGCCATGTTGGATTGGTGAGTCGTAACAAAATTTGAAGGGCACGGTCGAGGTCGCCGGGAATAGTGCTATGAACTTTCCGAGTTTCATTGAAATCGTTCCAGCCGTTTAGATTTTATTAGGGGGACACACACACACACGAATCACACACACACGCACACACACACGGACTAAAGGTGATCTCATAAGCCTATTTTTTCAAAATTGAAAATAGGCTAAAAATTTACACTCTCGTTGCAATCAGATTCTCTAAAAACAATTCATTAATTTTAAGCTTTGTGCAGTTTGTCAACTTTTACTACACTTTAAACATAAAATCCTATTCTTCATAAACCCTAATTTTTAGCCTATTTCCATTTTGAAACAAGATGTTCAGTAAAGAACATATAGCCTACTTTCTCCTAAATGCATGGGTATTGTTATAACTCTTTGTCCTTTTCAAGGAGTATGATTGAATGTTTGTTGTAGGAGCTTGTTGAAACACAACGTGCTATAGGGATATTAAACATGAATATGTGGTGCCCTTTGCTAGTGCTACCTCTGTACCAAATTTCGTTCAATTCGGTTTCACCGTGTTTGAATTGATAGGGGGAATCGATTTGCACACATACTTGGCCACCATCTGCAAACTATTGGGCTGATGTTCTTGCAGTTTGGTCAGAATATGTTTCCCACATAAAGATATGGTGTTGCAAAATTAGGTAGAGACTAGATTATTAGGTTGGTCGAAATTACATTTTAGCTTTTAACATTTGGGTGGCCGCGATTACGTTTCCATCAAGATAGCGGTGATATAAAACATGACACTGAGGTGCCCTTTGCTAGTGCTACCTCTATACCAAATTTCGTTCCATTTGGTTACAGCGTGTTTGAATTAATAGGGGGAATCGATTCTGACACAAAGATGGCCACCATCCGCAAACTATTAGGCGAATGACCTATTAGATTGGTCAAAGGATGCTCCCTCCATAAAGGTATGTAGTTGCAAAATTTGGTAGAGATCGGATGATTAGGTTAATCGTAATTTGATTTAAGCTTTGAACATTCGTGTGGCCGCCATTACGTTTCAGTCAAGATGGCGGCGATATAAAACATGACACTGTGGTGCCCTTTGCTAGTACTACCTCTGTACCAAATTTCGTTCCATTCGGTTCCACCGTGTTCGAATTAATAGGGGGAATCAATTTTGACATAAAGATGGCCTCCATCCGCAAACTATTAGGTGAATGACCTATTAGATTGGTCAAAGGATGCTCCCTCCATAAAGGTATGTAGTTGCAAAATTTGGTAGAGATCGGATGATTAGGTTAATCGTAATTTGATTTAAGCTTTGAACATTCGTGTGGCCGCCATTACGTTTCAGTCAAGATGGCGGCGATATAAAACATGACACTGAGATGCCCTTTGCTAGTGCTACCTCTGTCCCAAATTTCGTTCCATTCGGTTCCACCGTGTTCGAATTAATAGGGGGAATCAATTTTGACATAAAGATGGCCGCCATCCGCAAACTATCAGGTGAATGACCTATTAGAATGGTCAAAGGATGCTCCCTCCATAAAGGTATGTAGTTGCAAAATTTGGTAGAGATCGGATGATTAGGTTAATCGTAATTTGATTTAAGCTTTGAACATTTGTGTGGCCGCCATTACGTTACCGTCAAGATGGCGGCGATATAAAACATGACACATAGGTGCCTTTTGTAAGTACTACCTCTGTACCAAATTTCGTTCCATTCGGTTGCACCGTGTTCGAATTAATAGGGGGAATCGATTTTCACACAAAGATGGCCGCCATCCGCAAACTATTACGCTGATGACCTATTGGTTTGGTCAAAGGATGCTACCCCCATAAAGGTATGTTGTTGCAAAATTTGGTAGAGATCGGATGATTAGGTTAATCGTAATTTGATTTAAGCTTTGAACATTTGTGTGGCCACCATTACGTTTCCGTCAAGATGGCGGCGATATAAAACATGACACTGAGGTGCCTTTTGTTAGTACTACCTCTGTACCAAATTTCGTTCCATTCGGTTGCACCGTGTTCGAATTAATAGGGGGAATCGATTTTCACACAAAGATGGCCGCCATCCGCAAACTATTACGCTGATGACCTATTGGTTTGGTCAAAGGATGCTCCCCCTATAAAGGTATATCGTTGCAAAATTTGGTAGAGATCGGATGATTAGGTTAGTCGTAATTTGATTTAAGCTTTGAACATTTGTGTAGCCGCCATTACGTTTCCGTCAAGATGGCGGCGATATAAAACATGACACTGAGGTGTCCTTTGCTAGTGCTACCTTTGTACCAAATTTCGTTCAATTCGCATTCACCGTGTTCGAATTCATAAGTCTACTTTCATTTTTTGCAAAAATCGAAAGTAGGCTAAAAATAGGCTTATGAGATCACCTTTTGTCCGTGTGTGTGTGTGTGTGTGTGAGTGAGGTGTGTGTGTGTGTCTCCCTAATGAAATCTAAACGGCTGGAGCGATTTCAATGAAACTCGTTAATTTTGTAGCACTATTCCCGGCGACCTCGACCGTGCCCTTCAAATTTTGTTACGTCTCACCAATCCAACATGGCGGCTGTGCGAAATATTTCACTAGCATTCAATATCTCCGAAACTATTACCGATATCGCCCTGAAATTGTGTACGGTGATAAAGGGCTCTACTAGAAGGTCACCTATGAGACTTTCAAAAACCTGGTGACTACAAAACCAACATGGCGGCCAAGCGAAGTTGAGACTTTTAAACAGACTTTTCTCGCGATTTAACTATCAAAACGTAATGAAACTTGGTACAGCAAATGTTTATACACATTGTAATGCACTGGAGTCTAATTTAGTTCAATTTTTAACATAACCTCAAAATAGCGGCTGTGCGAAATATTTCACTGGCATTCTATATCTCCGAAACTATTACAGATATCACCCTGCAATTTTGTACAGTGATAAAGGGCACTGATACAAGTTTACCTATGTATATTTCATAAACCTGTAACGTACAAAACGAACATGGCGACCAAGCGAATTTGAAATATTTTAATAGACTTTTCTCGTGATTTAACTCTCTGAGCGCAGTGAAATATGGTACGGTAAATGATTTTGCACATTGTAATGCACTGCCATCTAATTTAATTCAATTGTTTATATAACCTCAAGATGGCGGCTGTGCGAAATTTTAAAATTAAGTTTTTATTTCTTGTGTCGTAATCATGCGATCGAAGTGATAGTTTGAATAATGAACCTAGGCAAAAATTGTCCTTGAAAGTTACATAACTCTATAGCCTATACATATAACAATCCTAAATGGCGAGCTTCCGAAATATTTAAACGGTTCTCATTATCTATGAATATTTTTCAGCAACAAAACTGATTTTTTTAATGTTCATAGAGACTATGAACATATGTTCACCTATAGGACTTTCAGTAACCTGGTGAGCACAAATCCAACATGGCGGCGACGTGAAGTATACATATTTAAATGGACGTTTTTCGCGAATTAACTATCCGAGTGCCGTGAAACGTTGCACGTTAAATGCTTATACAAATGTTGATCCACTGGCATCTAATTTATTTCAATTGTTTGCATAATCACAAGATGGCTGCTGTGCGCAACTTTAAAATCTCGTTTTTACTTCTTGTGTTCTAATCATGCGATTGCAGTTTGAATTCCACACGTACACAATAATCTTAATGTAATAGTACAAAAATAAAAATCCAACCTGGCGACCATCTGAAATATTTAGACGGTCCTCAATATCTACGAATCTGTTACAGCAATTAAACTAAAATTTTGTATGTTGATAGTGGCAATTAACATGAGCAGGATATACGAAAATAGGCTGTATAGTTCTTCACGGAACTAATTTTTATTAAAGGAAATGCGCATTAACATGCATAGTAGTGCATACATAAATAGAATTGTCAATTTGAATTATTGTAGGCATAATCCTTTAAGGATTTCAGTCGCTTTTGACATGCAAGTATATGGTACCTGTCACAAAACGCATCACATAGTGTGCAAACACAGTCATCATCAGGGGTGTGATATTGCATCTTCCTGCAAATCTTGTGATGGTAGCCATGGACTGTTAAGCTTGTTAGCAGGTGTCTTAGTTCTTGATGCGGTTTAGTCCATCCTCTGTCGATCATTGCTTCCATGCTATAGAACTCAGGTCATATGTATTCCTGTTTTCCTTTCCTCTCTGCCATAACGTGGACCCATTGTGGAGTCGATGGAAGGGCCATTTTCAATCTTAGGTCTTCCAGAAGGAAAGATTCTCTGGCTAGAGTATATGCAAGTCAGGAGGGTGCGTATTTTGAGATTCCGAGGGTTGCCTTCAGAAATCTCGCTGTTACTTTCTCTATTGATCTTAAGTCTTTAAGACTTAGCTTATCCCAGATTAACTCCAGTCCATAGGTGAGTATTGGGATTATTTTCGCTTCAAACAGGAATAAAACAGTTTCAAGTGACAGCGCAGTGACGTTCTTGATGGTGTATATGGCTTTAATTGCTGCTGATGTTCTGTCTTGAATGTGTATTCTGAAGGATCTCGCAGATGTTTGCAGTTTGATTCCTAGGTACTTGAAGAAATTCACGACTTGTAATGGCTCACCTTTGTAGGTTAATGTATGCTTTGGCCTAATGAAAACCTATTTTACGTTCTTGAAAACCTAGAATGACAATTTTGAAAACTTAACGATCCGGTCCCTAGTTATTGAGAACTATGTGACCCGTATACTCTGTTGTATTTCCGTTCGCAGACAACACAAATCTGAGTAGCTCTTGAAGAATCTATTTCCGTCAGCAATCAAATGTGAAGTACATATAATACGCTCTTGGGCTGCTATCCGAGCCTGCAAGTAGGCTTCCAACATTCAATGAACCATTCCTATCGAGCGTTCAGTCGGCTCATATTTAGACCATATTTGCATCACACAATATTGCTAGCACGACAATGAAGCCATATAATTTATATAGCTCACTGACTAACGCATCGATGGTGAAAATATACAGAGGGATTTATGGATGAATGATGCATTTGTGTATTGGTATATGTATATCCTTATAGCTTTTGTGCAGATTCATAGTTATTCACCGTGACCCACATTTTAACCGAGTGTGTGGAACGTGAAATAGAAAGTTCATGATTGTGAGCAAACTCATACTTTACACCAAGGAGATAGATAGATAGATAGATGTATTTTGTCTGGTAAGATTAGGGCCATTGGGCCCTCTCTTCCATCTAACCAGATTATACAAATGATAAGTATTGAACAATACAAATACAACTTAAATCTAACAATGTTACAATGTTGATACAATATAAAATACATATGAAATGGATTAACTTGATAATAAACAATATGTTCAGTAAAGAACATATAGCCTACTTTCTCCTAAATGCATGGGTATTGTTATAACTCTTTGTCCTTTTCAAGGAGTATGATTGAATGTTGGTTGTAGAAGCTTGTTGAAATACAACGTGCTATAGGGATATTAAACATGAATATGAGGTGTCCTTTGCTAGTGCTACCTCTGTACCAAATTTCGTTCAATTCGGTTTCACCGTGTTTGAATTGATAGGGGGAATCGATTTGCACACATACTTGGCCACCATCTGCAAACTATTGGGCTGATGTTCTTGCAGTTTGGTCAGAAAATGTTTCCCACATAAAGATATGGTGTTGCAAAATTAAGTAGAGACTAGATTATTAGGTTGGTCGTAATTACATTTTAGCTTTTAACATTTGGGTGGCCGCGATTACGTTTCCATCAAGATAGCGGTGATAAAAAACATGACACTGAGGTGCCCTTTGCTAGTGCTACCTCTATACCAAATTTCGTTCCATTTGGTTTCAGCGTGTTTGAATTAATAGGGGGAATCGATTCTGACACAAATATGGCCGCCATCCGCAAACTATTAGGCGAATGACCTATTAGATTGGTCAAAGGATGCTCCCTCCATAAAGGTATGTAGTTGCAAAATTTGGTAGAGATCGGATGATTAGGTTAATCGTAATTTGATTTAAGCTTTGAACATTCGTGTGGCCGCCATTACGTTTCAGTCAAGATGGCGGCGATATAAAACATGACACTGAGGTGCCCTTTGCTAGTGCTACCTCTGTACCAAATTTCGTTCCATTCGGTTCCACCGTGTTCGAATTAATAGGGGGAATCAATTTTGACATAAAGATGGCCGCCATCCGCAAACTATCAGGTGAATGACCTATTAGATTGGTCAAAAGATGCTCCCTCCATAAAGGTATGTAGTTGCAAAATTTGGTAGAGATCGGATGATTAGGTTAATCGTAATTTGATTTAAGCTTTGAACATTTGTGTGGCCGCCATTACGTTTCCGTCAAGATGGCGGCGATATAAAACATGACACTGAGGTGCCTTTTGTTAGTACTACCTCTGTACCAAATTTCGTTCCATTCGGTTGCACCGTGTTCGAATTAATAGGGGGAATCGATTTTCACACAAAGATGGCAGCCATCCGCAAACTATTACGCTGATGACCTATTGGTTTGGTCAAACGATGCTCCCCCCATAAAGGTATGTTGTTGCAAAATTTGGTAGAGATCGGATGATTAGGTTAATCGTAATTTGATTTAAGCTTTGAACATTTGTGTGGCCGCCATTACGTTTCCGTCAAGATGGCGGCGATATAAAACATGACACTGAGGTGCCTTTTGTTAGTACTACCTCTGTACCAAATTTCGTTCCATTCGGTTGCACCGTGTTCGAATTAATAGGGGGAATCGATTTTCACACAAAGATGGCCGCCATCCGCAAACTATTACGCTGATGACCTATTGGTTTGGTCAAAGGATGCTCCCCCCATAAAGGTATGTCGTTGCGAAATTTGGTAGAGATCGGATGATTAGGTTAGTCGTAATTTGATTTAAGCTTTGAACATTTGTGTGGCCGCCATTACGTTTCCGTCAAGATGGCGGCGATATAAAACTTGACACTGAGGTGTCCTTTGCTAGTGCTACCTTTGTACCAAATTTCGTTCAATTCGCATTCACCGTGTTCGAATTGATAGGGGGGGACAGACATTCAGAGTACACACACTCACACACACACAGACACACAGACACACACACACACAGACTCACACACACACATACACACACACAGACAGACACACTTTTTTTCGCCCTGTGTTGATCTCATAAGTCTACTTTCATTTTTTGCAAAAATCGAAAGTAGGCTAAAAAAATACAAATACAACTTAAATCCAACAATGTTACAATGTCGATACAATATAAAATACATATAAACTGGATTAGCTTGGTGGTGTAGGCGGTAAATTGTTGTATTGCTAGGGTGAATAACAAAGATACTTAGAAGTAAGACTAAAATTAGAGTATGGTAAGGAAATACTGATAAAATGCTGACTAATAATGATGATGAAAATGATGATGAAGATGATTAGTCGTTACTGAAGGAGGTTATTTAGATATCCAAATAGAGAGTAAATGAGAAAGTGAGAATTGTAAAGTTTGAATATATGTAATACGACTTCAGAATATAAGCATAAATGTTGAGTTCAACTTTCATTTACTTAGTGATTATGTACTGCTGGCAACACTGCTTGAAGCTTGACGGGGTTGCTCCTCTGATAGAGCGAGACAGATTGTTCCACAGTCGTGCAGTAGCGTGTTCAACGTTTTAATGGGGAACATACAGATTAAGGTGCCTAAACAATGTAACAGCATAACAACAATAAACCTTCAGTCAACATCTCTGGATCAACTTTTGTTCTCTTGCGACCTCGCTTATATATTTAGGGGATTGAAGGCCTATCTTTTATAAATATGCTGCATTGTTTTGTGGAACATGTAACTAATATGAACGTTTCTTCTGCTTTCAGGTTAGTCGGTATCCCATCCTGATACAGTTCTCTGAATACTGAAGCAGTGTTTGGGTAATGCATACCGGTGATATAATTATAGTAGAGGAGATTTTGCTAATTCCGCATTACTTGAATTATATGTATCTTTTCTGCAGAGATACTTTGGTGTAAAAGACGAGTTCATCTTACCAGTTTTTGTAGAGTCAACTACCTCAATTTCTCTTTACTGTGCATTTCAAAACGAAAATGCTGCCATCTAGTGGTAAAATCGTAAAGCCTATGTGGTATTTTGTTCATGAGGTAGAGTATTTATAAAATCTCATGTATTTTGGTGATGCCGTAGTGGTAGTAATGCTGCATATTTGTAGATTTAGTCATGGTATTGCCAATTTAGCATTAGTATAAAAAGTTAGAAGTTACGAAATTTAAAATTCATCTTAAGTGTTATCAATTTATTTAGACTACACACGCCAGATGAAATTTATATCACAGCTAGGCTATATAGTAATTTATTTTCAAGGTTAAGTTTTTGAAAACCTTTTTCTTTTAGGTAGATTTCATTAGAAAGCTAACTATTGGAATGGGTACCATGTTTCGACTTCCGGAAAATTTCGACATATCTTCGCGTTTCACATCCCCCAGACCCCAAAACCACCGTCAGTTCAAAAGTTTATATATAATTTATGTATATATGTATCTATATATACCTTATTTCGAACTAATTAAGACATTTCGATATTACCCACTTAATTTCGTCATTATTCTAGATAGGTTCATATACTGTAGATTAATCATTGGCATGAATCTTAATTTTAAGAAAAGTAGGCTATTTAGTTCGTCACGGAACTTCTTGTTCCATCTGACTATGAGGGAAGCGGCTAACTGGTAGCATGCTGAACTTCTATGCTCAAGGTCGCTGGTTCAAAGCCGGCCAAAGTCGCCGGATTTTCTAAGAGCACTAAAAATCCGTCAGCATGCTTTCCTTCGGAGGGGAAGTTACAACGTTCGTTGCATGTTGCTGGTTGCGGTAGCATCTAGCAGCCAAGTTCACAGCTAGGTGTCGTTGACGTTAGTATTTGGTACAAAGTTAGGTACTACTACTTAAAATTGACCGTCTGCAGACCTTACCTGAATTACAGACTAATACAGCCATCACAAATAACACCGTTTATCAGACAGATTCTACACACACCCAATGTACACGGGGTTACATGCCCACCTTGTCGCAGCCCCTAAACTGAGGAACCAACCAACATCTCTGCGGGAGATAAAATTTTGCGTGAAGAAGTAACAGACTGTTAGATAGTTACACATTAGTTCCAAACCTTGCATAAGGACAGTGTGATCACAAGTATAACAAGATGTTCAGTAAAGAACATATAGCCTACTTTCTCCTAAATGCATGGGTATTGTTATAACTCTTTGTCCTTTTCAAGGAGTATGATTGAATGTTGGTTGTAGTAGCTTGTTGAAATACAACGTGAATATGAGGTGCCCTTTGCTAGTGCTACCTCTGTACCAAATTTCGTTCAATTCGGTTTCACCGTGTTTGAATTGATAGGGGGAATCGATTTGCACACATACGTGGCCACCATCTGCAAACTATTGGGCTGATGTTCTTGCAGTTTGGTCTGAATATGTTTCCCACATAAAGATATGGTGTTGCAAAATTTGGTAGAGACTAGATTATTAGGTTGGTCGTAATTACATTTTAGCTTTTAACATTTGGGTGGCCGCGATTACGTTTCCGTCAAGATAGCGGTGACATAAAACATGACACTGAGCTGCCCTTTGCTAGTGCTACCTCTGTACCAAATTTCGTTCCATTCGGTTTCACCGTGTTCGAATTGATAAGGGGAATCGATTTTCACACAAAGATGGCCGCCATCCGCAAAATATTAGGCTGATGACCTATTAGTTTGGTCAAAGGATGCTCCCTCCATAAAGGTACGTTGTTGCTAAATTTGCTAGAGATCGGATGATTAGGCTAATCGTAATTTGATTTAAGCTTTGAACATTTGTGTGGCCGCCATTACGTTTCTGTCAATATGGCGGCGATATAAATCATGACACTGAGATGCCCTTTGCTAGTGCTATCTCTGTACCAAATTTCGTTCCATTCGGTTTCACCGTGTTTGAATTAATAGGGAGAATCGATTTTGACACAAAGATGGCCGCCATCCGCAAACTATTAGGCGAATGACCTATTAGATTGGTCAAAGGATGCTCCCTCCATAAAGGTATGTAGATGCAAAATTTGGTAGAGATCGGATGATTAGGTTAATCGTAATTTGATTTAAGCTTTGAACATTCGTGTGGCCGCCATTACGTTTCTGTCAAGATGGCGGCGATATAAAACATGACACTGAGGTGCCCTTTGCTAGTGCTACCTCTGTACCAAATTTCGTTCCATTTGGTTTCACCGTGTTTGAATTAATAGGGGGAATCGATTTTCACACAAAGATGGCCGCCATCCGCAAACTATTAGGCTAATGACCTAGTTATTTGGTCAAAGGATGCTTCATCTATAAAGGTATGTTGTTGCAAAATTTGGTAGAGATCGGATGATTAGGTTAGTCGTAATTTGATTTAAGCTTTGAACATTTGCGTGGCCGCCATTACGTTTCCGTCAAGATGGCGGCGATATAAAACATGACACTGAGGTGTCCTTTGCTAGTGCTACCTTTGTACCAAATTTCGTTCATTTCGCATTCACCGTGTTCGAATTGATAGGGGGGGACAAACATTCAGAGTACACACACTCACACACACACAGACACACAGACACACACACACACAGACTCACACATACACATACACACACACAGACAGACACACTTTTTTCGCCCTGTGTTGATCTCATAAGTCTACTTTCATTTTTTGCAAAAATCGAAAGTAGGCTAAAAATGAACCCCAAATGACAAGAAGGTTACCATCCCCAAAAGACAGTAAAATGTTAAAAATATGCATAGAAAGACGAAAAAATGTTTACTAACCTCCAATTGTAAAATACTTTCTCGCAATGAATGAGGTCGGATCCTCCTACGAAAACCTGCATATTTTGCCTATTATAGCCTATCCCCTAGTTTGCCCGGTGAAATCTACCTCCGCCTTCCGGCGTGCCGAGAGGAAATTTTTTCTTATTTGCCATCAACTTAATATTTCGGATTTGGCTGTGTCACCCTTATATTGCTACATTTTATTACTGACACTTATGCGGCCGTTTATATGTAAACTCTATAAATCAAATACGATTTATATCTGGACATTTTTAATTTTCGACTAAAACTTAGTAACACAAAAATGTGATAAAATGTCCGTCATAACTCAACAAATTGCTAGCGTTTCGCCCCAGTGTACCAATTGGGCTCTTCAGTTGGTAAAGGTACTCCTACCAAGACGCGTAGCAGGCACACACTGATATGGCCATGCAAGACGACTCGCTACTTGTGTAACTGCGTCACGAGCAAGCCAGTGCGGCACGGGAGTCAAAACTCCACTCCAAAACAATAAACCTTGCCTTGGCATTGATTATACGTAGAATCAAAATGTTCTCGAAAGAAAAACAAAATGAGTATTGTCTGTTGAGCCATTATATTAACACAAAAATGTGATAAAATGTCCAGCATACCATCAACTGGCTTGCTCGTGACGTAGTTACATAAGTAGCGAAACGTCTTGCATGAAATTCTCAGTGTGTGTCTGCTACGCGTCTTGGTAGGTGCACCTTTACCAACTGAAGAGTCCAATTGGCACGCTGGGGCGAAACGCTAGCAATGTGTTTAGTTATGCTGGACATTTTATCACATTTTTGTGTTAATATAATGGATCAACGGACAATACTCAGTTTGTTTTTCTTTCGAGAACATTTTGATTCTATAAAACTTAGTACTCATTCCGGATAAGTTGGTTAATAACAAATTATTCCGAAATTATATGAAAATGACTCTCCCCAAAATACTTAGTGACAAAGATTAATGAAATAGGAAAATAATACCGTTAGTCAATAAATTGTAATTCTTGAGTACAGTGACATTATAACCTTCTTCAGCAAACAAATGAAGTTGCAGGATTGACACAACATTTTATAAAAAAGACTGTTTTCAAAACTATTTCCAAAATACTAACTAAGATCTAAAATTATTAAAAATGCTCCAAAAGACTAAAAATCAGATCTGTTACAATTTCTTGATTAAGGATTGAAGATAAATATCTTGAAAAGACAGCTCGAAGTGGAAATATTAATGATGTGGAACTAGAGTTTGGTGCTTTTCAGTCAGTCAATACATGTTTTTCCCAAAAGAGATGGGTTATTCCCTAATCGTGAAAATATTACATGAGATTAATACACTTGGATGACCAGCTTCGATCGTCAAGCGATCATCTTCAGATCCATTACACTTAGGCCCTAAAATTTATGTCAGAAAATATGGATGAAAACGTTTATAATATGTACACTTATTTAACTGCAGTATGAGTTGAGATGATTCGTAAGCCTCCGTGGCTTAGGCGGCAGCACGCCGGCCTCTCACCGCTGGGCCCGTGGTTCAAATCCCGGTCAGTCCATGTGAGATCTGTGCTGGACAGAACGGAGGCAGACAGGTTTTTCTCCGGGTACTCCGGTTTTCCCTGTCAAAATTTCATTCCAGCAACACTTCATCTGTCATTCATTTATTCATTGCCCCAGAGGAGTGCGTCAGGCCTCGGCAGCGGCACAGTTCATATCCTCGCCGCTAGATTGGGGCTTCATTCATTCCATTCCTGACCCGGTCGGAGACTGAAAGCAGGCTGTGGATTTCATTTCATGAGTTGAGATGATTCAACTCGTCAATATTTATTAGTTGTGGTCTATGTGATGTTTTACTAAAATACTGGAATTGGTGATTGATCTCCAAACTTACATGTTTGGAGTGAATATGTGATTGTAGTTAAATGGTCAATACAGGTGGTGTTGTACCAGCTCCTTATCTGATGGTGTCTTGCGCTGTCCTGGTGAGAGCAGTTATCTTGGTCACTATCTACTCTATCTCCTCTCAAGTTTCGTTTACTAAGGCAACACAGAAAATGTCTTCAAACACAATAATGATGTGGAACTGGTGTAAACGTTCATTGAAAATTGTTTGAGGTTGGGATGATTTTGTAATAAACATATGATTCCATTTAAATGAAAATCTTTATGTTATGTTACTGTGAAAATAGTTCAATTAAATAGAGTATTTCTAAATGAAACTACTCTTTTTTATTGGAAAGAGTTCTCTTCCAGCAGGACAATGCGAGACTGCACGATCAACCATGGCAAAAATTCAGGAATTGGGAGGGGTCGAACTGCTAACATACCCAACATACAGCTCTGATCTTGTGCCTTCAGATTAACATCTTTTTCGATCACTGGCCCATTTCTTGCGTGGAAGAAATTTCGAAAATATTTAAGCTGTGGAAGAGGGTCTCGCCGAATTCTTCCCATCAAAACTCAGAAACTGGTACCGTTGCGGGATAAGGAACCTTGCTAAAAGAATAATTTAATTTCTTGTTAGAAAACTTTACAATATTTTTTTAACGAAAAAATCATTACAATTCATTAAATAAATATTACCATTGTTTTAGTAGTTAAAATAAAAAGACTGGTCTTGTAAGTCAATATTAAGTACTATGCTCCTATAAGTCAAAGAGAAGAAAACTTCTTGATCATTAATCTCCGAAATTAGATCCCATGACTGCCTGGTTGCACAGTGGCTAGCATTCTTGAGTGTCAAAGCAGATACCGGGGTTGGATTCCCGGCTCTTCCATGAAAATTATTTCTGTTGTAGCGGCTTCAGTGGCGTAGTTGGTAGCATGCTGAACTGCTATGCCCAAGATAGCGGGTTCAAACAAGCCGAAGTCGTCGGATTTTTTAAGAGCATGAAAATCCTTCAGTATGCCTTCCTACGGAGGGGAAGTAAAGCCGGCGGTCCCATGTCATAGATTTATGGCATGTAAAAGATCCTTCCGCCGACTAAACTGATGTGAAGCTAAATTTCTAGGTTAGATTTCGTTGGAACGCTCTATCAAAGTTCCAACGTTCACCACTAGGTATCATTGACATCTGGTAGTGAAAGTTGGAACTACTTGGAATTGAACGGAACTTGTAGCTCTCCCTATGGGTGTCCGTTAGAAGCTGCTACAGCCTCTGGGGAGCCAAACATGTTCTCGGACACTCCCGGCACTAACAGCCATACGATAAATACATAAATAAAATTCTGTTGTGAGGGCTGGAATGGGGTACACATGCCTCTTGAAGAAAAACTGAGAATAGGTAGATTCTATTCCTACCTCTGCTATCCGGGAAGGGGTTTACCGTGGTTTCCCCACTTCAACTCCAGGCAAATGCCGGGATGTTACTTAACTTAAGGCCATGGCTGCTTCCTAGCCACATCCACAATTACAAATACACACACTTAGTACAGACATCACAGTAACAGGTTATCACACAAACCCTACACAAGCTCAAGTACACGGAGCTACATGACCACTCTGTCGCAAAGCCCATAAAAGAATCAACAACAACATATTTATTTATCGTATGGCATACATGAACATTATTTATAAGTTGACATCAAGGTTAGAAACAGAATGAAGTGCCTGTGGAGTCCCTAGTAGAAGTAGAAGTCGCTAAATTCACCACTGTAAGATGTTTGTGGGCATTCTTGAACTAGGTGCCGAACAGTCTGTCTTTCAGCACCGCACTCGCAACATGATGAAGATCTTTTCCTCCACTTGTACAGGAGATCCCCGCACACACCGTGAATGGTCCGGATTCTATTTAATTTTGACCAGGTCTTTCTAGGCTGAGTGAACCCTGGCACCTTCTCCGTTATGCATGGTATTACTGAACTCGCTGAAGGGGCAAACGAATTCCAATCACAAGGCCATCTCTCAGTCAGGTAGAATTTGTTGGTTGTCAGATTTTCCGCTGTGCAGATAGGTGGATGTCTTGAACGCAATCGTTTCACAATGTAGATCAGCAATGTCTCCATGGATAGGTAGTTGTTTGTTGGTCTGGATCTTTCTATATTCTCTTATCAAAATGTTGCATCGCCGTAAATGAGGTGGTGGGATGTGGCTGAGAATAGGAAGCCATTGTGTAGGAGTTGACATAATATTGTTCCTGTTATCATGCGCATGGTGTTATTCAATATTGTACGTCTATTAATCTTACACGCGGTCTATTTATCCACACCGGAGCACAATACTCAGCAACAGAATAAACTAAACCTATAGCTGAGCAACGGAGAGTGGTTTCATTGGCACCCCAAGTGGTGCCACATAATTTCCGCAAGATGTTGTTTCGTGTCGTCATTTTGACAGAAGTCATTCGTAGGTGTTCTTTGAATGACAATGTTCTATCCAGTGTTATACCCAAATACAACATATTATTAACCCCAATAGGATAGGAATAAAATGGCTTTTGGTCACATGAAATGAAGTTGTCTGGAAGCTAGCTCTGATCCGCCGATATAATGTTCAGTGACTTTACCTCCCCTCTGTATCCACCGCAAACATTGGGATATGCAACCTTTGGGAGCATTTGAACTTGGTTCAGAATCGATTTATTGCCTTCATGTTGTGTATATGGACACCCCTGGCCCATCAGGACGCAGGACGCAACGCGCTCCTGCCCGTGGAATGCGTGTCACAGCATACACACCGCCCTTAATGGGTCCTCAGGGAGAGACGAAATCTGACCAGCCCGTGATTGAGTCCCACAGATCGCTAACACCACAATACCAAGGGCCTATAACATACATCACTCACAACACACGTACGATTGTCTGTTCCCTCCCAGTTGTCCGTGCGTGAAGGGATGTTGCCACTGAACGGGAGAAGTTTTAAAAAATATTTAATTAATTAATTAATTATTTCATGTATTTATTTTATTTTATTTATTTATTTGTGAATTTATTTATTAGCCTACTTTCGATTTTTGCAAAAAATGAAAGTAGACTTATGAGATCAACACAGGGCGAAAAAAGTGTGTCTGTCTGTGTGTGTGTATGTGTGTGTGTGAGTCTGTGTGTGTGTATGTGTGTGTGTGAGTCTGTGTGTGAGTGTGTGTACTCTGAATGTCTGTCCCCCCCTATCAATTCGAACACGGTGAATGCGAATTGAACGAAATTTGGTACAAAGGTAGCACTAGCAAAGGACACCTCAGTGTCATGTTTTATATCGCCGCCATCTTTACTAAAACTGAATGGCGGCCACTCAAACGTTCAAAACGTAAAATCAAATAACGACTAACCAAATCATCCAATCTCTACCAAATTTGGTAACAACATACCTTCGTATAGGATGCGTCTTGTGACCAAACTACAAGGTCGTCCGCCATACCATTTCAGGATGGCGGCCGTGCGAATTATGCAAACTTTATAATCCATATCATGGGATCCACCAGTTCCGATTATCGAGCCGAGAATCGTTTTAACTGTTCTAAAGGAAGAGGCACGTACGAAATTAAAAGTTTATTTTGTAATACTATAGTGCAGACGTGATTTTAAAAAGCTCAGCTGATTCATTAATAAGACAAGATGGCAGCGGATATCTTGTGCCTGACTTATATTTCACTAATTTGAGTATTGAATGCAATATAGCGTACTGATAAAAAATAAATAAACTTTGTATGAAATGCTTTATATATAAATAATATACTCCAGTGATGAAATCGTTTAGTATAAATCATTATTTGCTAACAAGTTCTATGTAAGTCATTTTAAATAGAACGATATTCGTTGACACAATTAGCTCAGTGGTAGAGCGATAGCCTGTCGCTCAGATTCCTATGGTTCAAACCCGATCAGAGCTAGTTTTTTTGCTTGAAATGTTATATGTTTATTGTTTTGTAATGACTCAGATGTTTTAAAATTAAGCGTTATATTGTGCAAATTATGGTGTAAAATATATATTTAATTATAACATAATTCGCCAGCAGATTTACTCGAGACATCTAGCTGCCAAAAAGGTAACTTCCAGATTTTATTGAAAAGTTTCTTCTTCTGGCCGCTAGAATGCACTCGCTCTGTTAGGATTATATTGTTCGATATTTCACCACTAGATGTCCCGACTAGTCTACGTGGGGATCCATTGATTACTATACCATTATCATTCTATGCGCATCGAATTTGAAGAATGACAAGTTGATACTACGATACATTTTAACTTTTTATTTTAAAGGGTTTGTAACAGCCTATTTTGCGTTACTTGAAAATGTTATTAAGCGTTATATTGTCCACATTATGGTGTAAAATATATATTTAATTAAAACATAATTCGCCAGCAGATTTACTCGAGACATCTAGCTGCCAAAAAGGTAACTTCCAGATCTTATTGAAAAGTTTCTTATTCTGGCCGCTAGAATGCACTCGCTCTGTTAGGATTATATTATCGAAAATATCCACATAGTTTGTATACACACGTCTCTGTAGGGTCATGGAAAGATTTGTTAATTCAATTAGGGTTGTGAAAGCCATGCACAACCAGACGTGTAAAGACATGCCTCAACTCAAAGTTGGATGTTGCCCACGGCAGGTCGTAATAATAATAATAATAATGTTATTGGTTTTACATCCCTTTTAACTACTGCTGCTTTTAGAGACACCGGGGTGCCGGAATTTTGGCCCGAAGGGGATCTTTAACGTGCCAGTAAATGTACTGACACGGCTCCCTCGCATTTGTGCACCCTCAAATGCCAGCTGACTGCGCCAGGATACGAACCTGCAACCTAGGGCCCAGCAAGCGAGAACGTTACCGCTGAGCCACGCCGCCAGTCCGGTCGATTATGTCTTCAGATCCATAACATTCTTGATATACTTCTTATCTTTCTTTCTTTCTTTCTTCAATGATGGTAGCAGTTTTTATCTAGGTCGTGGCGTTTGGTAGAGGTAAATCGTTTCTAAGGTCTTCAACAAAGAATAGTTCTATTATACTCTTTGATAATAACAACGAGTTATAACTATACTCATACATTTAGGAGAAAGTAGGCTATATGTTCTTTACTGAACATCTTGTTTTTGTTTCGATGTTTGCTTGTTTGCGTGTTTGTTTATTTATTAAATGCTTTCTTTGTTTCTTTGTTTATTCATTTGGTTGTTTGTTTATTTTTTGTTTTGCTTTTTGCATATTTGTTTATTTATTTATTTATTTAATGACTTCGTTCTTTATTTAATTATATATTTATTTACTTATTTATTTATGTATTTACTTATTTACTTATTTACGTATTTACTTACTGATTTATTTACTTATTTACGTATTTATTTATTTATTTATTTATATATTTACTTATTTAATTATTTTTATTTATGTATTAATTAATTAATTAATTAATTAATTTATTTATTTATTTATTTATTTCATTATTCGTTTGCTTATTTGTTTCTGTTTAGTTTTTTGCTTGATTCTTTATTTATTTAATGATTTCTTTGTTTATTTATTTATTCACTTATTTATTTATTTGTTTATTTATTTATTTTCTTATTTTGTATTTAATTATTTACTTATTTAATTATTGTTATTTACGAAATTATTTATTTATTAATTTGCTTATTCATTTATTTATTTATTTATTTTATTATTCGTTTGTTTATTTGTTTTTGTTTCGTTTTTTGCTTGTTTGATTATTTATTTATTGAATGTTTTCTTTGTTTATTTGTATATTTATTTGTTTGTTTGTTTTTTGTTTGGTTTTGTTTTTTGTATGTTTGTTTATTTATTTAATGATTTCTTTGTTTATTTATTTATTCACTTATTTATTTATTTGTTTATTTATTTATTTATTTATTTATTTTCTTATTTTGTATTTAATTATTTACTTATTTAATTATTGTTATTTACGAAATTATTTATTTATTAATTTGCTTATTCATTTATTTATTTATTTATTTATTTTATTATTCGTTTGTTTATTTGTTTTTGTTTCGTTTTTTGCTTGTTTGTTTATTTATTTATTGAATGTTTTCTTTGTTTATTTGTATATTTATTTGTTTGTTTGTTTTTTGTTTAGTTTTGTTTTTTGTATGTTTGTTTATTTATTTAATGATTTCTTTGTTTATTTATTTATTTATTCACTTATTTATTTATTTATATACTTATTTACTTATTTACTATTTACTTATTTATTCATTCATTTATTATCTATTTATTTATTTATTTGACGGTGGGGAAATAATCACTATTTAATGGTCCTTAATGGTTCAGTTTGACTATTGTGTCCCAATAGTCTGTCTAACTTTTTCATTGCTCTATTATTCACAGCTATTGATTGTTTGCTCCACAGTAAACAAAGATTCTCTTCCGTTCTACTTTCCGGTAGTTGAGAACCAGACATTCAACTGCTTTAACTTAGTCTTCAATAAAACTTAGTTGCACACTTTGTGTAAGACAAATAGAGGGAAATGATTGCAGTGATGTGCTTCAGCTCTGTTTCGTTTGCTTTGACTTACCATAAAGTCATATCAACAGAACTTTTCTTGACATGGATGCTAAATTACCGTGACTTTCAAATTGACTTCGCCTCGGTGAGGAGTAATTATAATTAAAGAAGTAAGATGATCCAAGGAAGTCTGATTCATGAGCCGTTTGCCATTTTTATTATTTTATTATCTACAAAGCTCAATGTGCACCTAAGACGTGTTCACATGAATTGATAGGTCTTTGGCGTAATTGGCGAGTGGAATTGTCCTTTTAGAGCAGTTCTGCAGGTGGTACTGCGTAGGCCTACATATCAATCCACACAGTTGGCATTTGCAGTCGTCATCTGGTGTGTGGTGGCCGTCAGTCGTGCAGATCTTCCAATGGAAGCCGTGGGCGGTGAATTTGTGTGTACATATCTGAGCAGCGGCTTCAGTGGCCTAGTTGCTAGCATGGTGAGCTTCTATGCCCAAGGTCGCGGGTTCAAACCCGGACGAAGTCAGCGGATTTTTTAAGATCGTTAAAAATCTCTCAATATGCCTTCCTTCGTAGGGGAAGTAAAGCCAGTGGTCTCATGTCATAGATTTTTGGCATATCAGAGAACCCTCCACTAACTAAACTTGTGTGACGCAAAATTTGTAGGTTAGGTTTGATTAATGCTCTTAAGTTCCAACGTTCGTCAGAAGGCGCTAGTTGCCATGGCATCTAGTAGTAGAAGCCAAATTCACTGCTAGGTGTCGTGGACGATAGCATTTGGTGGCAAAAGTAGGAACTATTTGAAATTACCGTCTGCAGTCCTTACTTGAATTAAAAACAGATAACACACACTAATACAGCCATCACAATTAACACCGGTTATCAAACAGATTCTACACACACCCAAAGTACACAGGGCTGCATGGCTGCGTTGTCGCAGCCCCTGAACTAAGAAACCAACCAACATATCTGAGCTCAAAGTTTGGACCTTTCCATGTGGCTTTTTTTAAACTCCATTAAAACGTTTTTAAAAATTGAAGGTGGTATTTCTCACTTGATGAAAGGTGTTGGAGCGACAATTATCAGACACCTAAAGTAGTTACCATGGTAACAAGTGCAAACGCAATTATATCTCACTTGTTGAAAGGAGTTGCAGCGACAAATTTTCGACATCAAATTGTCATGATAACAAATGCAAGATCCCTTAATTTTCAGTCGTTGAAGTGTGCACGATACTTAACCTATATTACGGATAGACTATTAAAATCTCATCCATTATTCTATGATTTTGTTCTGCAACTCCATAGGTGGATTAAAACTCGGCAATTCTTCTAGGTTTGTGTCGTGTCTTGTGTGGGGTCTCGCCTAGGACACCAAGCTGGCTCATCGGCGGGCTCTTGGTGTCCCCGCCCGGACCCACACAAGAGTAACGAACTGCGTGCTACTTCCCTTTAGATAGAGTGCAACTGCACTACTTTACTGCGAGAGCAAAAAGTTCAAGCTGCCTTAACCTCCCTATGAAGGCTTCCAAAAAGATGGTATATTGGCTTTCACGGCCGGTGAATTAAAACTCAGCAATTCTTCTAGGTTTGTGCCGTGTCTTGTGTGGGATGAGCCAGCTTGGTGTCCTAGGCGATACCCCACACACGACACGGCACAAACCTAGAAGAATTGCTGAATTTTAATTCACCGGCCGTGAAAGCCAATATACCATCTTTTTGGAAGCCTTCATAGGGAGGTTAAGGCTGCTTGAACTTTTCGTTCTCGCAGTAAAGTAGTGCAGTTGCACTCTATCTAAAGGGAGGTAGAGCGCAGTTCGTTACTCCTGTGGGGGTCCACGCGGGGACACCAAAAGCACGCCGATGAGCCAGCTTGGTGTCTTAAGCGAAACCCCACACAAAACACGGCACAAACCTAGAAGAAATGCTGAGTTTTAATTCACCGGCCGTGAAAGCCAATATACTATCCATAGGTGGAATTTAAAACACCGGATGTTACATTTTTCCTTCCAAATCCCACATGGATTGTTCGAGAATTTATTTAAATTCAAGCAAATATTATGTTACTCACATCTCTCTACCACATATTATTCCCTGTGGACCTGGCCTATGTGCGAAGAACGTTCAAACTGCCTAACACCCTCTCCATTGTTCTACGGGTCATCAGTAGACCTTATGAGGAAGAGTGGATATATTTTCAAGTTTTAACATAGTTTAAGACATTTAGTTTAGTCTTAGTCTGTTTTGTCTTTTTCTTGTGTTCATATCAATTTTTATTGTTCAATATGCCTTATTTGCTTTATTGTTCTTTATGATCCCTGTTATCCGGGTGAGTTAGCCATGGTCATTACGGCGTGGCTGCAGGCAGTTGATCACATTAGGGAGGCGAGGAGGTTCGAATCTATTCGCCGGCAACCTTGAAGATGGTCATCTGTGGTTTCCCATCTTCCTTCCAGGCAAATGCCGTGGTTGGTCCCCTACTATAGGCCACAGCCGCTACCTTCAAATTCCTCGTCCTTACATTTACACTTTCCTCCACTGACAACACTGAACATGTGACGGTACTTTTAGCTCACCCCATGGGTGTCCAAATAGAAGCAGCTATCGTCTGATGAAGGGGCCAAAACTATTAATTAGGCCTCGAAACATATCCCATTAATGACCACTCAGTGATCATAATTAATAAAAGTATTGATCAGGCGGAGCCTTTAACCGGTTTATACTAACTAGTTTATCAATACGGAACAGAAATTAACCTCTTAAGTTCTAACAAGACGTTCCGTGACGAACTAAAGAGGCCTACTTTTCTTAAAATTTAAGATTCATGCCAATGATTAATCTATATGGATCTATCTAGAATAATGACGAAATTAAGATGGTAATATCGAAATTTCTAATTAGTTCGAAATAGGCATAATGTAGCCTAATAGGGAACTACAGTTGGCAGCCCTGGTGACTGAATATATTCTTAGTTCCATCTCTTAAGGTACAGAATACAAAATTTGGTTGAAGTCCAAATGGATAGCATGGACGTTACATGCAGTTAAACATTTTATATAACAGCGCGCGTAAAATCATGTTGGCAACAATGACATACATGTAGGCTATTGGTCAGAAATAATATGATCCGTTGTTGTGTCAATTTTGAATGAAATCCATTAGTTAGTATAGAAGTTACATGCATTTCAAAATTGGACCTATCAGCAGGCTTAGAATCATGTTGGCAGCACTGGCGTAGGCCTATATTAGTTACTCCAAATTAATCTAGAATGCCTGATACTATACGTGTGCAAATTGTAGAGCTATTGGCTTGCATACTTTCTGATATATTGATATTAGGGTAACAAAAATAGAGACAGTATTTATTAACAGTTGGCAGCCCTGGTTGCTCCTAAATATACGCATAGTCATATCTGTTATGGTACACATAGCACACACGAAATTTGGTTGAAATCCAAATGATAGTATAGAAGTTACATGTATTTAAAGTTGCACCTCTCAGCAGGCTTAGAATTATGTTGGTAGCACTGACGTATATAAGTTACTCCAAATTATAATACAATGTCAGGTACTATACGTGTGCATAGTTTAAAGCTGTCGGCTTGCATACTTTCTGATACATAGGTATTTGGATTAAAAAAATTGAGAGCATTTATTAACAGTTGGCAGCCCTGGAGGCTCATAAGAATACGCTCAGTCATATCTGTTTATATACACATAGCACATACGAAATTTGGTTGAATTCCAACTGATATTGTAGACGTTATATGTATTTAAAAATTGGACGTATCAGCAGGCTTATAATCATTTTGGCAACACTGCCATGTATGAACTCCTGGATATTAAACTGCAATATTATTATTTATACGTGTGCCAATTTTGAAATAGCTCCCATTCATACCTTCCAAGATATCCAACATGGAACTCAAATTCAAATGCGATTTTTCAGCAGTTGGTAGCACTGACATCATTTTCAAATATGGCTGTGAGATATTCAGGTATGGGTCGTTACTCTTACTGAATTTTGTTTCGATTGCTCCAGCCGTTTAGGAGTTGATAGGGGGGATTCACAGACAGACAGACAGACAGACAGAAGGACAGACAGACAGAAGGACAGACACACAGATACACATTTGCCCGATCTCATAAGTCTACTTTTCCCTCATTTTTGCAAAATGTGAAAAGTAGGCCAAAAATGGTATGATTATATTAAGATACGAACAGTCTTGTTCACTATTCAGTTAACTTAAGGCCATAGTCGTTTCCTTCCAGATCTTAGCCTGAATTACAAATATACACACTACCACAATGACACAGATTCCACACGCTAAATTAGCACGATGTCATCAAGTCCCTAAATCAGAGGTGTCGGAAAACCAACACATTCTCGAACAGTTTGTTTATTTACTTTATATTCGGTGCGAAGCGATCCCAACTTGACTCAGTCAGACCAGAGCCGTATTTATAAATAGGCTAAGTAGGCTACAGCCTAGAGTGGCAAATTTTCAGGGGCGGCAGTTTGGCAATTCATTAAAAAGCTAAAATGAAGTATTTCAGACGTTAATGATATTTTCCGTACGAATTTATGAATACATGTTATTTAAAACTATGTTTTAGTCCTTCTACAGTTTTTCCTGCCTTAGAAGAGACTATCTGCGAACTAGTATTTCTGAAATACGGTCAAACTCACTTTCATCACTTTGTATTGAGGCAAATACAACAAAACACTTTCATATGAGGACATTATTAACGAGTTTGCCATTAAGAAATCTCTCAAAAAAGGAAGGAAGCTTGTAGTTTAACGTGACCGTTAATCTTGAGATCATGAGACACAGGACCTCCTTTTTATGTGAAATCCGAACCACAGGACATGGCATTTCACTTCGAAAATCTCACATGCATTGACCGGGAATCGAACCCGGACCACCTTGGTGAGAGGCATACAGCTAGACCGCTGAGCCACCACGCCCCCAACAAATCTCTCAAGAATGCTATGTAAATTTGAACATCAAGATTACATGGGGTGTGTTGTTTTAGTGAAGTTTGTATATTTTTCAACAACTAAACCAGTAATTAACTGCATGTTGTGTAATTTCATTTCATCAAGTAGGACAACTTAGTTCAAACTGAACACAGTTCTTCATTACGCAAAAGATAGTCATTAGCATTAAAATATAACAAGATGTTCGGGAAAGAACATATAGCCTACTTTCTCCGAAATGTATGGGTATAGTTATAACTCTCTGTCCTTATCATCTCCTAATTTCTTCCTATTTGAAGTGCAAATTGGCACACAGGATTTGAACAGTGGCGTTCAAACCATAGTTTATAATTTACCCCAGCATTTTGCAATTTCATCAGCAAACACTCCAAACACCGACTACTTACAATAATTGAAACTTCGTTGCTCTAATAAGGCCCATCTACAATTCGCAGTCGGCAGTCCGTAGTTGGTAGTCCTCGGTCGGCAGTCGCGATCGACTCCGTGTATACTATAGGCACCATACACAACATGAAGTTGCAGTTGGTAGCTGGCAGTTGGCAGTCGAGAATTTTATCCTTGACTGCCAACTACCCGACTGCAGCAATGTAATAGCCAATCAAAGCAGATCAGAAACTGACGTCACGTTGTTGTTCTGTGTCGTGTACGAATGATATAGAACTAAGTGAAGTAACTTCGCAACCCGTAAATTTATAGGCTAATCTTAAATACACGGTATAACAAAATAATCCATCTCCAAATCATCCATATTGCAAGTTTTGAGATTATCAACAACGCCTCTGTGCACAAGGAATAAACGAATGTTACTGTCTTATTACTCCTAGCAGTCGTTAAGACTGGGTTCACTAACTGGCCGGTATAGAGCGCTGCTCGAATCTATAGTTTCTGCATAGTACAACTGAAGGATGGAAGATGTCACTCCAGTGGAGAATGTCGTTTTTTTTAATATATAATTTCCATTGCAAAAAGCACCATATAAAGCTTTATTTTATAACGTCTCAGTACTCAAGAAACAATAAATATAAAAACTAGTCGTGATATCTAGTTGTGAAATATCGAACAATATAATCCTAACAGAGCGAGTGCATTCTAGCGGCCAGAAGAAGAAACTTTTCAATAAAATCTGTTACCTTTTTGTCAGCTAGATGTCTCGATTAAATCTGCTGGCGAATTATGTTTTAATTAAGTATATGTTTTGCACCGTAATATGCACAATATAACGCTTAATTTTAAAACGTCTGAGTCATTACAAAGCAACAAATATGTAAAATGTCAAGCAAAAAACATATCTCTGATGGGGTTTGAACCATAGGCATATGAATGACAGACTAACGCTTTACCACTGAGCCATTTGTGCCAACGAACATTGATCCATATAAAATGACTTACATAGAACTTGTTAGCAAATAATGATTTATACTAAACGATTTCATCACTGAAGTATATTATTTATATATGAAGCATTTCATACAAAGTTTATTTATTTTGTTTCAGTACGTTATATTGCATGCAATACTCAAATTAGTGAAATATAAGTCAGGCACAAGATATCCGCTGCCATCTTGTCTTATTAATGAATCAGCTGAGCTTTTTAAAATCACGTCTGCACTATAGTATTACAAAATAAACTTTTAATTTCGTACGTGCCTCTTCCTTTAGAACAGTTAAAACGATTCTCGGCTCGATAATCGGAACTGGTGGGTCCCATGATATGGATTATAAAGTTTGCATAATTCGCACGGCCGCCATCCTGAAATGGTATGGCGGACGACCTTGTAGTTTGGTCACAAGACGCATCCTATACGAAGGTATGTTGTTACCAAATTTGGTAGAGATTGGATGATTTGGTTAGTCGTTATTTGATTTTACGTTTTGAACGTTTGAGTGGCCGCCATTCAGTTTTAGTAAAGATGGCGGCGATATAAAACATGACACTGAGGTGTCCTTGGCTAGTGCTACCTTTGTACCAAATTTCGTTCAATTCGCATTCACCGTGTTCGAATTGATAGGGGGGGACAGACATTCAGAGTACACACACTCTCACACACACACACAGACTCACACACACACATACACACACACAGACTCACACACACTCATACACACACACAGACAGACACACTTTTTTCGCCCTGTGTTGATCTCATAAGTCTACTTTCATTTTTTGCAAAAATCGAAAGTAGGCTAAAAATATGTGTAAAATAGTGATCACTGATCTCCAAGAACAAATTAATTAATTAATTATGTTCGAAACCCATTTCATTTTTTAATGAATCTTAAAAGAAGTAAGTAAAAAAATGACAAGAAGATAACTAATTTCAGTTTTATTATGTAAGCCTTTAAAATTGTAGTTTTATCTAAACTAAATGAACTTAATGTTTAAAAAAAGTTATAAACGCCAATGAAATCTATCCTTTTGTTGTATAAAACAAATCTATTAGGAAAATATGAACTAGGGACGGGGCGGCAAATGGACTTTAGCCTAAAGGTGGCATACTCTAAAATCAGGCCCTGAGTCAGACCTATTTTCTTCTTTTGTATATTTCTATTTCCCTCACATTATATTTGAAAGATCATCTGATTTAGTTCAATTCAATACATAACCTTAAGGTGGCGTCTGTGGAAATATTTCACCGGCATTCTATATCTCCGAAACTAATTAGCGATATCACCCTGAAATTTTGTACGGTGATAGAGCACTGCTAAAAGTTTACTTATGAGACTTTCAAAACCTGTTAACTACAAATCGAATAAGGCGGCCAAGTGAATGTGAAACATTTTAATAGACTTTTCATGCAATTTATCCATGTATTAAAATTCAATATGGCGACCAAACAAAATATTTAGACGGTTCTCAATATATATTGATCTATGATAGCAATCAAACCCGAAATTTTGTATGATGATAGAGGCTATAGACATAAGTTTACCTATGGGACTTTGAATAACCTGGTGAGCACAAATCCAACATGGCGGTGACGCGAAATATAAATATTTAAATGGACGTTTTTCGCGATTTAATCATTTGAGCGCAGTGAAACTTGGTACGGTAAATGCTTATACAAATTGTAATACACTGCCATCTAATTTATTGCAATTGTTTTCATAACCACAAGATGGCAGCTGTGCGAAATTTAAAAATCTGATTTTCATTTCTTGTGTCCTAATAATGCGATTCAAGTTTGAATACTACACCTACATAATACTATTCATGTAATATTACACAACTCTAATACCTACATGTATAAATTCCAACATAGCGACCAACCGAAATATTTAGACGGTTCTCAATATCTATGAATCTATTACAGCAATAAAACTGGAATCTTGTATGTTGACAGAGGCAATTAATATAAGTAGTATATTTATGTAAATAGGGTGCATTTTATTTCTTCACGGAACTGCTTGTTGTGAACGTGACAGTTAGACGAACGCTAGAATATTTGAATTGTTATCGGCCTACTGAGTGAAGTTAGTGTGGTGTGCGCTCTACAAGAACAGATCTTAAGCTGTAAGAGATTCCTCGTGACGGGCGAGTGGTGCTGCAGGTTGGATAGTTCCCACGCGTGGGCACGGAAGAGAAGAGAATCAAGCGGTGACAGATTCCTGGCACGCCGTCTCACCGCACGTGCTCAATCTTCCTTCCCGAGAACATTGCTCGTTTATCCTCGTGAAACGCCCCCTAGGTACAGCGAGAAGTATCATCCACATACTGGCAGCATTCTAAATGTTTAATGACCAGCTATAACCTATACCTGACCTCACAGAGTGCACTGTGCTGTGCAATTCAAAGATCGATTTGAAACCATTATTCAGTGTTGCCTCATTAAAATTAATATTGTTGTTTCAGTCTGCCAACACAATAATCATTCCAACTACTGGAATATGTGAAAAAAAACTTTAGATTTATATACGAGGGCTGTTTATTAAGTAATACCCGTTTTGATATTACGCCGTTGCATCGCTGCAGTCGGCATTCAGTGCAGGTGCGCTGTGTACCTGCATATATTGGCAAGGCTGAGACGCCATTACGGCAACAGTCGTTCATGTGTGGGTGTGTTGACAAGCCTTCGAAATGGCATCGCCGATCGCGAGTGCCGCCGACCCATAAACAAGAGAAAAAACTCCCCTGTAATATATCTTGCCGTTTGGTCACCACTGTCTGGCAAACTTCGTATGTGGTCAGGAGAACTCCTGGTAAGCACGCAATTTGCATGACAGTGGTGGCCAAACGGCAGTCTATCTTACAGGGGAGTTTTCTCCCTCGTTTACGGGTCGGCGCAGGCAGGCCCACAGTGGACGAGACAAGCAATTTCAGACTGGGTGAAGTACGGGAGAGGAATGCCAATACTCAGAAATCGCATATCCATATCATGTTATCTGTGTAATTATTAAAGCATGTATAAGTTCATATGATGGAATTGTAGCATAATAGTGTTACTTCAGTTAGTAGATTACAACCGTTTTGTATAGCCTATATTTCTTCCTTAATATTTAGACTAATTAGGCTAAATTAAGACTATGTATAAAACAAGATGTTCAGTAAAGAACATATAGCCTAAATGTATGAGTATAGTTATAACTCGTTGTTTTTATCAATGAGTCTAATAGAATCACTTCTTGGTTGAAGACCTTAGAAACTATTTACCTCTACCAAACACCACAACCTCGAAAAAAAACCTGCTACCATCATTGAAGAAAGAAAGAAATAAATAAAGAAAGAAAGAAAGATAAGAAGTATCTCAAGAATGTTTTGGATCTGGAGACATAATCGACCGGACTGGCTGCGTGGCTCAGCGGTAACGTTCTCGCTTGCTGGGCCCTAGGTTGCAGATTCGTATCCTGGCGCAGTCAGCTGGCATTTGAGGGTGCACAAATGCGAGGGAGCCGTGTCAGTAGATTTACTGGCATGCTAAAGATCCCCTTAGGGGCAAAATTCTGACTACCCGGCGTCTCGAAAAGCCACCGTAGTTAAAAGGGGCTTAAAACCTGTTTAGGAACAAGTGTTAAACTGTTCGCCAAGCCTCTAGTCGCCTTTGTTGGGAGTCCCGTTATTCCCTGACCGCGAGGGGTCTGCTACCCTACCTCTCGCCGCTCCCCAAGTACGGTACATTCCTTCGCCAGTGTCACAATTGTGCTCAAGCAAGTCACCACGGGGTGAAAGTGCTGCAGACCTGCTGCTATGCAATCTTGGAAAACTATATCCAACAAGTGACAGTGTATTAATTGAATCAACATGTATTGTATATAACTGTGTAATATAGGATAATATAATTACTTGAATGTTCCACAGAAGTCCAGTGATTTGAAATCCCAGCACTATAAATTACAGTCCACCAGAGTATATTCTTCACATTTATTATCAAACTTTCTTCATGGTCCTACCGGCCGGATTTCTGTGGAACAACGGACGTGTGTTATAGTTTGTGCATCATTTCATATCGATGCCTCGCGTTGTGCATTGTTACGGTAGCCTCAACGCGAAGTATGAGCGGTAATCGTGTGCTTCTTCGATGATTCGTATTAACTACAGCGCGCAGTGGCGCATATTGAACCTCGAGACATTACACATGGAAGGAATTCAACTTTAAGCAGCTTCGGTAAGTACATGCTCAGTTCTGGTTACCTGTATTCCTGTATGCTATTCCCATTATGGATCCTAAATTGAAAGCACTTTTCGTAAAGACTAGGGGCCTCGCAAAGGCAAATATTACTCGTTTGCATAACTTCGTCAAGAGCTTCCAACCAGGGTCAAGTATTAACGCAATAAAGGCAAGGTTAGACGATATACCAAAATTAAGGCAGAAGTATGAAGATGCGCAGGAGAGATTAGAATTAGAAGACGAATCCGAGGACCACAGTGAAGATAGGAATACTTTTGAGACTATGTATTATGATCTCATTGATAAAAAATGACCACGTTGATTGAAGATAGCGTAGAGTTACGTTCAAAACAGAACAATCCTTCGAGTACTAAAAGTGATGGTCAGTCTAGTTCCGGCAAGAGAGAGCTGACACTTCCTACAATTAAATTATCTTCCTTTGGGGGACAGGTCACTGAATTCCGTCATTTTTGTGACACATTTACTAGCCTGGCAATAAACAATCAAGCAATTGACGATATACAACGATACCACTAGTTGTTATCTTCATTAACGGGTGAAGCACATGGCCAGATTAAGAACCTTCCCATAACAGGTCCTAATTTTAAAATTGCTTGGCAAACTGTCTGTCTGAGATACAATAATCCTAGATTAATTGCCACAGCACACATCAACAACTTGCTGACCCTTCCACGTTTACATAATGAATCACTCTGTGGGTGGAAGTGCTAAGTAAATTTTTAGAGGACAAATGTCAATCCCTTGAATTCATCAATGGTAACCGAATTCCTACCCCAGTTGTCAATTCTACCACTCAAAACATCACTAGAAAGAAGTTCACGAACCAATTCAGACAAGTGTATGTTTCAAGTAACAATAATTGTTTATTTTGTACTGGCGTGCACCCTCTTTATAAATGTCAAGACTTTTCCAGTGTTAGTGTTGCACAACGAACAGAATTTGCCAAACAGCATAAATTGTGTACAAATTGTTTGAGACATGGTCACATTGTTGGTGATTGTTCTTCAGGTTCTTGCTATTCTTGTGGTTTGAAGCATCACACACTACTTCACCGCAACCGAGGAACTGGTCGTTCTTCTAGCCCAAGGCCGCCTGATAACACGCATGGTAGGAAACAGGCAAGACCCAACAACTTTATTGTTACGCAACAACGTGCCGACACAGCATCCTATTGCTCACTTAAATTAAAACCGCATACTCATATATTGCTCTCGACTGCATTAGTAAAGGTGCGTGATGGGGAGGGCCGACTTCAGACTTGCCGAGTCCTACTAGACTCGGGCAGTCAAGCACACTTCATCACGACGGCCTGCACACAACGACTGAACTTAAAGAAGATACGGAATAGAATTCCAATCCAAGGTATGAGTAGTATTGACGCAGAGTCACATCATAGTGCAAACATAGAGGTGCATTCCATTACTAGCAACTATCAAGTAGTTATTAATTGTGCTGTATTGTCACGAATTTCAGCTGAATTGCCAGGATCATACATTAACTATCAAGACTGGCAAATTCCCGAAGAAATGACCTTAGCTGACCCCAGCTTCAACCAACCAGGTCAGATTGATATGTTAATCGGGGCAGAGATATTTTTTGATCTTCTTAGGCCTGAAAGACGCACGAGGAGCGGACCCTATCCAGTTCTTCAAAACACGGAATTCGGTTGGATTGTAGCGGCACAGTTTCAAATGGATAAGGCGAGCGGTCCGGGTTCACCACCTGTACAGTCATTCTTCACTATGAATGACCATTCACTCGACCAGCAACTTCAACGATTCTGGGAATTAGAAGAGATCACTCAACCAATCAGATCGAATGATGAAATGGAGTGTGAAAGGCATTTTGTTGACACAGTCAGACGGAATGCAGAAGGTAGATTCACGGTACGACTCCCACTCTGTGGAAAACCATCAGAACTTGGAAACTCACTAACAATGGCAACGTCACGGTTTCACAATCTCGAGAGACGCCTTGAAAGAAACCCTCAGTTGAAGGGGGGGATTACGTCAGCTTTTTAGAAGAGTACGAGACTCTAGGTCATATGGAGCCTATAACCACGGCGTCTGATAAGGAGGAACAGAGCTACTTCATGCCCCATCATCCAGTGTTCAAGGAGTCAAGTTCAACTACAAAAACCAGGGTTGTATTCGATGCCTCCGCCAGTACTACCACCGGACGGTCACTCAATGACATCCTCAGGGTTGGGCCCACAATCCAGCAAGATATCTGGTCCATTATCACCAGATTTCGCACTCACCAAATATGCTTTACGGCAGACATTCGACAGATGTACCGGCAGATAAGGGTTGATAGTCATGACCGCAGACTTCAGAGAATCGTGTGGCGATCATCCCCAGAAGATCTTGTAAAACATTACCAGCTGAACACCGTCACCTACGGCACAGCGTCAGCACCCTTCCTCGCCACTAGATGCCTCCAACAGCTCGCTATGGAAGAATCAGACAGCTTTCCTGAGGCAGCGAAGATTTTACAGAGAGACTTCTACATTGATGACTGTATGTCTGGAAGCGCGACCGTCGAGGACGCGTTAGACACTCAAAATCAACTCATCAACCTTCTACAAACTGGAGGGTTCCAGCTTCGAAAATGGTGTTCGAATCACCCCCGACTACTTGAAGCAGTTCCTTCGGAGTGGCGAGAAACCCAGCTCCCACTTCAACTAGATAATGGGGAAAACATTAAGACATTAGGATTGCTTTGGCATCCTGCAAGTGACCAATTGCAAATCGTAAACGGCAACTTACAACTACGCAACCCAGTAACAAAACGGAAGTTACTATCAACCATAGCTTCAATCTACGACCCACTTGGGCTAGTGAGTCCAATCATCATCTCCTGCAAGTTCTTCTTACAGCAACTGTGGCAGCTACGTCTAGGGTGGGATGAAATTTTACCACCAGAGCTAGTTCACCGTTGGCAGAAGTTGTGCGGTGAACTTCCACTTCTCAACCAAATTCGGAACGACAGACTTAGAGCCAATAGGGGACTGGAGGAGATAAGAAGATTATTCATCGAGGGACCGCATCACCGTGATCTATCTACCTTTGCAAGCAGTGAAGGAATTAAGTGGCATTTTATTCCTCCTCAGGATCCGCACTTTGGAGGAATATGGGAGGCAGGTGTCAAATCTTTTAAACACCATCTTCGGCGAGTGATGGGCACCGCATACCTTACCTTCGAGGAATTGTCAACACTCACAACCCAGATCGAAGGATCTCTCAATTCGAGGCCTCTAGTCCCGGCATCCGATGATCCCGATGACCTAGTTGTCCTTACCCCTAGTCACTTTCTCATTGGCCGACCAATCACTGCACTACCCCAACCAGATCTGAGTAATGTGCGTGTAAGCTTCCTTTCCAGATGGCAGCAAATCCAAAGACAGTTCCAAGGATTCTGGAAGGCGTGGTCAACCGACTACTTGTCCCATCTACAACAGAGAGGAAAATGGAAGAAGGAAGGGCGCAACGTCCAGACAGGCACGCTGGTGATCGTGAAAGAAGACAAACTTCCCCCACTGTGCTGGAACCTTGCAGTGGTTGATCAGGTCCACCCTGGAGCTGATGGACTCGTACGTGTTGCCACTATACGTACCTCTTCCGGTACATTCAAGAGACCCATTACAAAACTTTGCCCACTTCCCATGCCAGACAACGGCAGTTGTGAAGGTGGTGTTTTGACTAACTAACTATGTTCAGTGCTTTGTGTTCGTTTGTTTGTTGGTGTTATATTTGAAGTGACTGTTTGTTGGAAAAAAGTGTTAAACTCTTTTTTGGTGGGCGGCATGTTTAGGAACAAGTGTTAAACTGTTCGCCAAGCCTCTAGTCGCCTTTGTTGGGAGTCCCGTTATTCCCTGGCCGCGAGGGGTCTGCTACCCTACCTCTCGCCGCTCCCCAAGTACGGTACATTCCTTCGCCAGTGTCACAATTGTGCTCAAGCAAGTCACCACGGGGTGAAAGTGCTGCAGACCTGCTGCTATGCAATCTCGGAAAACTATATCGAACGAGTGACAGTGTATTAATTGTATCAACATGTATTGTATATAACTGTGTAATATAGGATAATATAATTACTTAAATGTTCCACAGAAGTCCAGTGATTTGAAATCCCAGCACTATAAATTACAGTCCACCAGAGTATTTTCTTGACATTTATTATCAAACTTTCTTCAAAACCAATAACATTATTATTATTATTATTATTATTATTATTATTATTATTACACTAGCAGTAGTGCCTCGCTTCGCCCGATGGATTTATTTGTTTTATGGATGATAATGAATACTACTATAGAACTGGCACATAATACTTATACTAACAGAAAACAATATTTTAAAAATATAATTTTTTGTGGTGGTGGTGGTGCTGGTGGTGGTGGTGGTGGTGGTGGTGGTTGTAGTGGGGGTGATAAGTAGTGCAGTATAATGGACGTAACATTATGAATAGGGAAACAGATATTTACTAACTACAGCACTGACACATGTAATTTACAAACAAATTTACACACAAAAAAGTAGAAAGAGGAGTAAGTGAAATAAAAGACACATCCTAGGGCCTATATCTCATTGGCTGTTAGAAATGTAGAGGCCAGTAGTATCGTCTTTTGTCGCATAGCGCCATAGGAAAATAATCAGAACTCTTAGGAAAACTTCGGCTGTCCCGAGCTACTGAGGTAGCAATAGTAGGCTATCATTTATCGCCACAAAGCGCTTAACGATAAGTTTCGGAATAAATGAAGGTAAATTTGAAAGCACCAACGCTTCTCGCAGCTGATAACCTCAATGTACTGCACCAACACCATTGGCCTTATACAGAGGCATAATATTTTCATGATGATAACTGTTTAAAGGGGCCTAAGAAATATTTTTGCACTAATTACCCCCCCTGCCTGCAATTTATAAACAGCGCAAGATGCAACTATATTCGCAATTCTGCACCAGAACACTGGTAGGGGTGACGTGATGCAGCCCGAACTCCCGTCATCAATAGACTTATTAAAATACTCTTACAGTTACACTACTACGGACATGAATGATTCTAGGGCCTTAATACGTGGTTTTCAAGTGCATTTTATCTTTATTCTAAATGTAGGGGATGGACAGCGTTGTCCAAAATATCAAGTGGACAGTGTTACCAGCAGAGTTTTAAAGTGTATGTAAAATGTGATGCAATTAGGAGAAATGGTGTAGATTTGTGATGAAGGGCCTAAATGCAGGGAATGGATTGATCTGTCCAAAATTTAAAGTGGACAGTGTCACCCGCAGGGTTTCAAAGGGTAAGTATACAAAATGTGGTTCAGATAGGTGAAACGGCGTAGATTAGTGCCAGAGGACCTAAATGCAAGGAATGGAGTTGTCTGTCCGAAATTTCAAGCAGCCAGTGTTACTCGTCGGGTTCCAAAGGGTAAGTATGTAAAATTTGGTTCAGATCTGTGAAACGGTGTATATTTGTGCCTAAGGTCTTAAATACAGAGAATGGAGGGGTCTGTCCAAAATTTCATGCAGACAGTGTTACTCGCAGGAACGGTGTAGATTTGTGCCAAAGGGCCTACATGTCGGGAATGGAGTGGTCTGTCCGAAATTTCATGTAAACAGTGTTACTCGCAGGGTTCCAAAGTGTAAGTATGCAACTTTTGGTTCAGATTGGTGAAAGGGCGTAGATTTGTGCCAAAGGGCCTAAATGCAGGGAATGGGCTGGTCATATATTTCATGTAGGCAGTGTTACTCGCAGGGTTCCAAAGGGTAAGTATTCAAATTTTGGTTCAGATCGGTGAAACGGTGTAGATTTGTGCCAAAGGGCCTAAATGCAGGGAATGGAGGGGTCTGTCCAAAATTTCATGCAGACTGTGTTACTCGCAGGGTTCCAAAGGGTAAGTATACAAATTTAGGTTCTGATCAGTGAAACGGTGTAGATTTGTGCCAAAGGGCCTAAATGCATGTGATGGGGTGGTCTGTCCGAAATTTAATGTAAACAGTGTTACTCGCAGGGTTCCAAAGGGAAAGTATACATATTTTGGTTCAGATCGTGGAAAAGATGTAGATTTGAAACAAAGGGCCTAAATGTAGGGAATGGACTGGTCTGTCATAAATTTCACGTAGACAGTGTTACCATCAGGGTTCCAAAGGGTAAGTATACAAATTTTGCTTCAGATAGGTTAAACGGTGTACGTATCACTATACCAGACCCAAAACAACTGTGAACATGGCCTCGCCCTTTAGCGTGCGTCCAGCGGAGCACTGTTGCAACAGTGAGACTTGCGGAGTTGACACAGCTCTACTACGCTCGCAGTATACACACGACCTTCCCCCTGAACACAAGGCGCTCCGAATGTAAGTGCATGTACGAGCTAGCTGGGGGACTTATCCTACGAATATCTATCCTCACAACGGATTGCACACAATGTGATATGAGGCAGATATAAGATGTCACACAAACGTTATTCGTGCAAGTGAGCACCTACTGGTATAGCGGCCAGCATTCTTGGCTGTCGCTCAAGAGGTCCGGGTTCGATTACCGGCTCTGCCAGGCTATTTAATTTTAGTCTGAGGGCTGGAACAGGGTTCGCTCAATCTCGTGAGGCAAAGCTGGGAAGATATGGGTTAGATTCCTACCTCAGTCATCCTGAAAGTGGTTTCTCATTTCTACTCCAGGCAAATGCCGGGATGGTTCCTAACTTAAGGCCACGGCCGCCTCCTTCCCAATCCTCACCAGAAGAAGAAGAAGAAGAAGAAGAAGAAGAAGAATGCACACACTCTAATACAGACACCACAGTAACCCAGATTTTCAGACAAGTATACGGGGCTAAAGTACCAATATGTCCAAGCCCCTCAAATGAAACAACAATTGCAACATTATTATATCACATGACGTAATCTACACCCCAAGCCATTCTGAGTAACATTGATTGTTAGCCCTTTATATGGAAATAGAAACAGAGAATACAATTTTTTTGGGATAAGTTTTTCTTAATTGGAGACCACCTTGTGGTGTACTGGCTAGCACATTGCTGTCCATTCTTGGCTGTCACCGCGGAGTCCCGGGTACGATTCCCAATAAATGTAATTCTGGTCTGAGGGCTGGAACAGGGTACACTCTGCCTCGTGATGCAAACCTTGGAATATGTGGGTTGGATTCCTACCTCAGCCATCATGGAAGTGGTTCTTCTGTGGATTCGCACTTCTACTCCAGGCAAATGCCGGGATGGTACCTAACGGAAGGCCACGGCCGCTTCCTACGCAAATCCTTCCTCAATTACAAATATACATACCAGTACAGACATCACAGTGTCACAGGTTATCAGATAAATTCCACACACACTCAAATACACGGGGCTACATGACCACGATGTCACAAAGCCCCTACAGCAATCATAATCAACAACAACAACAACAACAACAACAACAACTCTTGCTGTCACCCATGATGTCCAGATTCGACTCACGGCTCAATCAAGACATTTAGTTCTGGTCTCAGGGTTAGAACCGGGTACTCTATGCCTCGTGAGGTAAGACTGTGAAGAGGTGAATTTTATTCGACTCAATTTTTAAAAAGAAAACATAATTGCTGACAACACAACAACACAGGTTATCAGATTGTGTGTTTTCACGTACTTCTGTATTCGAAAAATTCTTTAAAAGGCCGTATACCCTGAAAATTATTTTTCTTGCCTCGCTGTTCGACTGCCACTCGGCTTGCTAAGGAACATTGTTATGAGTTCAAAACTTCAGCTCACAGCACTAACTTCTTTAAGCTCCACTACTGAATCGATACAGCAATGCTGTCACTCTTAGTTATCTTCCCCAGCGAAACTAAATATTTCAACACCTAACCATTCATCGCTCTAATTATCCCTTCAGTTCAAGAGCAGGTGATATCTCCCGAACGGCTGGTCGTATCGTCATGGGGTTGGCACAGTCAGCTTCAGAATGTTTAGTTCTGTAACATAGGTTCATCTAAATAATTGGATAATTAATGATTTTCGTGCGCGGAGATAAATAGGGATTTCGTACGGCACAGCGAGCCCAGAGTGCGTAGTTAACTAGGCAACGCCGCGCTATGCAATTGGCTGGCGCGGGTGGCGCGTGAATCTGGCTCCTCCCTCATGTTCACAGTTGTTTTGGGCCTGGTATAACCATAACGACAGTGCATGCGGATAGAGCTGTTCGGGAGCGCTTGTTCTACCGACTTACTGAACAAAATTCAATCTTTAAGGTTATCTGAGAGGTGTAGCCTAAGGCTACATAGCCTAAACTATTCCTCTTGGATCTGGCTATCATATAAAAAGAGAATTTTTCGAAATGGACTGGCAGTTCCAGTGATTAGCACGTTTAAACACATAAACACCCAAACACAAAAACACACAAACTCTTCAGCTTTATTATATTAGTATAGATAATCGACCGGACGTGGGCAACATCCAACTTTGAGTTGAGGCATATGTTTACACGTCTGGCTGTGCATGGCTTTCACCACCCTAATTGAATTAACAAATCTTTCCATGACCCTACAGTGGCGTGTGTTTACCAGCTATGTGGATATTTTCGATTGCTATTTGGCTGCAATAAAAGTATTAATTAATATCCTGAACTAGCTCCAACTGCTAAAGTTCAGGTACTATGTGAAAGCGATTTGTTCTTTAGTTCAAATAACATTTTCATATAACGCACAATAGGCTGTTACAAACCCTTTAAAATAAAAATAAAAATGTGTCGTATTATCAACTTGTCATTCTTCAAATTCGATGCGCATAGAATGTCAATGGTATGCTAATCAATGGAGTCCCACGTAGACCAGTCGTGACATCTAGTGGAGAAGTATCAAACAAGATAATCCTAACAGGGCGAGTGCTTTCTAGCGGCCATAAAAAGAAGCTTTTCAATACAATCTGTAAGTTAATCTGTAGGCCGGCGTGCAGTTCCAGTCAGTTGCCCATGATAGTTCCCTTTTTAGCTGCTAGATATCTCGTGCAAATCTGCTGGTGAATATTGTTTTAATTAAATATATATTTTTCATTGTAATATTCACAATATAAGGCTTAATTTTAAAACGTCTGAGTCATTACAGAACAATAAATATAAAAAAACAAGTAGTTCCGTGAAGAACTATACAGCCTATTTTCATATATCCTACTTATGTTAATTGCCTCTAGCAACATACACAATTTCAGTTTGATTGGTGTAATAGATTCGTAGATATTGAGAACCGACTAAAAATTTCGGATGGTCGCCTTGTTGGATTTTATATATGTAGGTCCTAGAGTTATGTACTGTTACATGCAGATTATTGTGTACGTGTAGTATTCAAACTACAATCGCATAATTAGGACACAAGAAGTAACAAGGAGATTTTAAAATTTCGCACAGCTGCCATCTTGAGGTTATGGAAACAATTGAAATAAATTAGATGCCAGTGGATTACCATTCGTATAAGGATTTACTGTTCCAAGTTTCACTACACTCGGATGGTTAAATTGCGAGAAACGTCCATGTGAATTTTTATATTTCGCGTCGCCTCCATGTTGGATTTGTGAACACCAAAAAGTTCTATAGGTGAACTTAAGTTCATAGCCCCTATGAACATTAAGAAATTCAGTTTGATTGCTATAATAGATTCGTAGATATTCAGAGCCGACTAAATATTTTGGATGGTCGCCATGTTGAATTGTTAAATGTATAGGCCATAGAGTCATGTACCATTAAAGGAAAATTATTGCGTAGGTTCAATATTCAAACTTTCAATTCGATCGCATGACTACATCACAAGAAATAAAAACTTAATTTTAAAATTCGCACATCCGCCATCTTGAGGTTATGTAAACAATTGAACTAAATTAGATACCAGTGCATTACAATGTGTATAAATATTTCCTGTACCAGATTTCAGTGCGTTTGGAACATTAAATCGCGAGAAAGGTCTATTTAAAATTTTCAACTTCGCTTGGCTGCCATGTTCGTTTTGTAGTTAACCGGTTTCTGAAAGTCTTATAGATGGACTTCCGTAGTTCCCTTTATCTCCGTAAAAGATTTCAGGGAGATACCGCTAATAGTTTCACAGATATGGAATGCCGGTGAAATATTTCGCACATCCGCCATCTTGTGGTTATGTAAACAATTGAACGAAGTTAGATGTCGGTGCATTACAATGTATATAAACATATACTGTACCAAGTTTCATTGCGTTTGGTTGGTTAAATCGCGAGAAACGTCTATTTAAACGTCGCAACTTCGCTTGGCCGCCATGTTCGTTTTGTTGTTACCAGATTTTCAAAGGTCACATAAGTGAACTTATAGTTGTTCCCTTTATCACCATACAAAATGTCAGGGTAATATCGGTAATAGTTTTGGAGATATTGAATGCTGGTGAAATATTTCGCACAGCTGCCATGTTGGATTGGTGAGTCGTAACAAAATTTGAAGGGCACGGTCGGGATCGCAGGGAATAGTGCTATGAACTTACCGAGTTTCATTGAAATCGCTCCAGCCGTTTAGATTTTATAGGGGGGGACACACACACGAATCACACACACACACACACACACACGCACACACACACGGACAAAAGGTGATCTCATAAGCCTATTTTTTTTTCAAAATTGAAAATAGGCTAAAAATCAAGATAAAAGAAACTAGTTTTGATGGGGTTTGAACCTTAGCCATAAGAGTGATAGGCCAACGCTTAACCACGCAGCCAAACGTGCCAACGAACGTTATACGATATCAGATGAGTTAGATAGAAAGTATTAGCAAATAATGATTTAGACAAAACGATTTCATCAGTGGAGTATATTATTTATGTATAAAGAATTTCATACAAAGTTTATTTATTTTGTATTGAACCCGCTGAGCTATGGTTCATGTGATATTTTTGTGACGGAATAATTATTATGGGATGTAGTACTTTTGAACATACCCAGAATACCACGTGGAGCAGAGAGCTCATGTTATACTCTTTGAAGTAGCGCTCAATTGCATTTTTGACTTTGGAGGTCTTGTTAATCACTTTTATCCTTTCATAAGGCTCAGAATATTCTAATTCGTCATTCTGTATTATTGAATCATTTTGGTGAATGATTATTACGTTTTTGGTAAGGTATAACACTTGCAGATACGCAAGGAGCTATGAAAGTAGTCGCTCAATGACTTCGTTTTGGCGACCTACTTCCGAGTGAAAGTCAGTGACGACACTACATCTGGAGATCTGACGCCAGACGGGCGTGTTTCGAGTATCCGTCCGTCACGACGTGGACATTATAAATATTTTTGTGCTCAAGTGAGCATCCGACTGCATCGTGTGTTGAAAATAACTATACTAACGTTGTCACACATTGTGGACATATTATTGTTCTACGAAAGGCCATATTAGGCAATATTTTCTATAAACTGTAATTGGTGCCATACGCCAGATATTTTTCCCACGTGTAAGTGGAAGGGCAAAGTGCCACGCCGAAAATATAAGAGTTATCGTCTGATAATTGTGCCAAGACGACGTGATTATTACTGCCAACGATCACAACATTATTTCTACGGAAATTCTGAATTGAAAATATCAATTTTATCGCGGATGCCACGTGATTGATAAAACGTGATACAATTGCACGTGCTAACAAGCGAAGCATCGCATCGTGTTGAATCTTGAGGATCAACAGGCTGAAAACTACAAAATACTGTGGAGAACACTATTATTTGCATCGTCCACAATAATCACGCCAAAACGCCGAGAGGAACGAGATATTTCGACATTTTCGACATCATGCAAGACATCGAACTTTTCCACGCCATGGTGAAGACGAAGATTATGGGCTAATACCATTCCGGTATGAGGGAGACGTCGTGATGGAGACCACCAGCTTGATGGAACGTCAGGATGCCGAGGACGCAGACGAAGGAACGTGGATGCCGACTTCCAGGCACATTCCAGACCGTTTTGGGAGACCATCATCCGGAGGCGAACGAACCCTGGTTGCTTGGGAGGTCCAGATTGGTGAATCCGTGGAGGACAGGACCATGCTGGAGAGCCAAGCAGAGTTTTTCGCGACCCTGGTCGATGAATGTCTGAGCTGATGTGAGAGCTACCAAAAGTCGTGAGTTTGGGCACCTTTCTTTTGTAATAGTCCGCGGTGGTATATTTAGATATCGTAGTTTTTTTTGTGAATCAACCGTACTTATGTGTCAGCCATTTGCTAGGTAGGGTTGTAATTAGTATAATTGTTGTTTATTTCAGTCATTGTGAGTCACCCTGTGGGGTAGACCAGTTTTGGTTAACCCTGGTGCCGTCCTGATGGACGTCGTACCACGTTATAGCCGACCCACTGCCAAACATGACTGTAATCATTTGCAGCTATTTTGCTCAGCCATGTGTAGGATATTTATCCGTGGTTTCATTCAGATGTCATCGTCACTTTATTTAACTGCAATCTTTGCAACCAGTCTGTTGAGACTTATGACCTCGTTAGATAGGTCGTATCGTTAGGAAACCAACTGTAGTTTCCCGTTTTATAAAAATATGCTGTATTTTCATTTTTGAAAGCGCTCAGAAGCCAATTTATAGTCAAATACTGACAGATTTATTATTTTGGAGAAAGTGTAGATGTCAAGCATCGAACTAAGTGCACTATCGCATCATTATGCAGGCCTAGATTTGCAGATCTGTGCCATATTTATCAATTTGTTACTACTTTGTTTCTGTCATGAGGACACAGGTGTTAATGTTATACTGAGAACTTAATAAGTGTTATATCTTTGATGAGCAAAGAAGCTCGTGAGACATGCTGTTATGTCTGTGATTTACTATTCTTTGAAATGGACTGCGATACTTTATTGTACAGTTAAATTGTAACGTGTTTAGCACACGGATTCTATTAGGTTTTTGAACCAAGCATATGCTAAGAATGACAAGGCCAAATATTACGGTATTATATAATGTTAAAACTAGCCGGCCTTGCCTGTTGAAAAATGTGGTCAGTGAAGGACTGCAATTTGTGAAGTTGTCACCAATAAACTGGTTTGTTGACCCAGTAACCTTGAAAACAAATGCTTGAAAGCGAGACAGAACTACGATAACATAGGACAGAATGTTGATTTCATTCATCTCTTTCTTTCAAAGCAGCTATTGCTCATGAAACCCAGTGTTTCTTACTGTATTTTTGTTCATTTGTTTTTCTTGGATTTTCATACTGTTAGTTAGATATTTTGCTGCGAGGAATGTCATTTCGACATGTCCAGGGTTGTCAGGTTTCTTTATGCATTGTTGGCGATCCTCTTGAGAGAGGCAAATTATAATGAAGGCAATTTGGTTATTAAATGCGAGGTTTTTGCCGCAGGTAACCCATGATATTATGTGCCTTGAGTGAGTAAGACGTGCCATTGTTGTAAGTCGCGCATCTGTTGTTGTTATGAGGCATTATTATGAGAGTTGTTGAAAGCGAGGTATTTACCGCTGATAACTCGTGTTATTGTGAGTCCGAGCCGAGTTTGCTCGTTGAGTTTTCCGACTATTGAGTCGATGTTTTGCTGCGGGAGAATGATCTTTAGAAGACTACTCCTTGTCAGGCCTTTGTCAGAATACGCCATAAACCTACGGAAGGAACATAAACCGACATAATAAACATCATCCGCATAATTGTTTTAAACAAGATCTAACTAACATATTGTTTCCATTTAAACTTTGACATTCTTACATTTGAACCTGCTGACATGGCCGTGCAGATGAAGGGATTTCCTTTATTGGAAACGACGAAGACTGTAGACATTTTTGTTGTGACCTGGCGCACACATGAACCATTAGTTCATAGTGTGTGGAGCGCAGGCCATGTGATTGTCAGACGTGGTTTTAACTACGCTATCACCGACATTACTATCAAGCTAGATGACAATGGTTTACAAAGAGTTAACCATGGGGCAGGAAGGCATTATAATAAAAACTGTGTTGTACTATAATTATTGATGTCATGAAACTGTATTTTTTCCCCCATATTACCTTTACTGCGTGCTATTTAGCACATGATTGTTGATTAGATTAATTGTTTTTAAATGGCTGTACACTTAGCTTTGTATTGTAACTGTTTTGCTATTACGGACGTCACCGCCGTAACTTTGAATGTTAACTGATAGGACTTATTGTGGTGTTTGAAGCCATATTTTCAGTGTTGCCTTAGTAAACAAGAGTTTAGTGCTTTTCAGTCGGTCAACACGAATGTACCCAAAAGAGATGGGTTATGCCCTAATCCTGAAATAAATTACATGAGATTAATAAAACACTAGGATGACCAGTTTCGATCGTCAAGCGATCATCATCAGATCCATTACACTTAGGCTACAAAATCTATGTTTGAAATACAGGTGAAAATATTTACAATATGTACAATTATTTAGTTGCAGTATTGGTACTGCAACTGTCAGTGTATGCTAAATGCAGTATATATGTTAGGTGAAATGCTAAATGGTGATAGCTATCCGGAGATTGTACTTTAGAGAGATTATATGGTTGTAAACTATGGTTAAACTATAAAATTTTTGGCTAACTACTTATCTGATTGTCTTCCGTATTACAGCTACTCGCAGTTTTCGTGCTCACTGGAACTCGCTGTGCGGACGACTGCGGTGGTTATCTTAACGAATGGTTTTTCCCCTGCCTCCTCCCCCCTGTCCCTACGTGCTGTGGGGAGTGATAGCGATGTGTTTATGTGAGGTATTGCCAACCTAGATAAGATGTATGTTATTGAATGAGGTGGGTCCACAACTATTAAAGACCGTGGATTGGCCCTCGCCACGCGTGGAGCATAACCCATTCGAACTAAGCGTTGACGGTCTTATGAGGACGTCCCGGCACCTTTAATACTGCCGCGAATATGGGCCTTGGTTTATTGCAGAAGCAAAGTACATCGTGCACCTGATCCAGATAACATTTACCTATTAAAAAAAACCTAATTTCCCCCCTTTTTTATCTAGCTTGGCTGTGTCGCTAAATTGTGTTTTGTTTCCGACAGGGTATGTTTTTTAGTAGCGTGAAGAGGGGTGAGCTCTCCATGAACGTGTGTTCATTTAGATTGTTCGGATTGTTTCGTTTGGCTAGGTGTATCTCGATTGCTTCCTTTATGTCAAGAGCTCTGCCTTTCGATTCGTGATGGATTATTTTAAGGTCCGCCTCTATGTTGGTAAAGCTGTGCCCTGCGTCACGCATATGTTCGCACACGGCTGAATGTGTTCCGTATCTTATCGCATTCCTATGTTCATTATAACGTGTGTCTACTCGCCTTCCACTCTGCCCGATGTAATTAGCTTGACAATCGGTGTCTTGGCACGTTATAGAATATACCTCTGACCTTGAATACGGGTCACGTTTATTTAGATTACTATTTAGGAGGTGCCTAGCGGTTGTGTTTTTCGTCGTGAAAGCTATCTTTATGCCTTGTTTTTTGAATAGGTTAGTGATTTTATATGTATTCGCATTCACATAGTTGAAACGCGCAAATTTTTTCTCATTACTGTCCGGTTTGGGAATCGTTTTATCTTTATTTTTATGTTTGGCTATAATTTGATTTATTTTGCTTGGCGAGAAGTTGTTTTCCTTTGCTATTTGCATAATAGTTCTTATTTCCTTATTATAGTTGTCTTTTGACATGGGTATGTTTAAAGCTCTGTGCACCATTGAATTGAAACCCGCTAGTTTGTGTGTACTGGGGTGATTAGACTGATTGTCGATTGCATGCGAGGTTTGTGTTGCTTTCCGGAATATGGAATATGAAAGGTCGTTGTCTTTACGTTCAATAGTTATATCGAGATAATTTATTTTCCGGTCTATTTCGGATTCCTTAGTGAATTTGATAGAGTGGTGAAGGCTATTAATGGATTGGAGAATTGTTTCTTCGCTTGTTAGTTCAGTATCGTAGATGCAAATTACATCATCTACGTATCTTTTCCATATTACTATTCCCTTTGTTGAAGTTTTTTCTAAGAACGCATTTTCTAGTGCATTGATGAAGATGTCAGCGATTAACCCACTTAGGGGCATTCCTACAATTGACTATTGGTCTCATTGGGCATTCCTTTTGGTGTATTTTTGGTTGTCCCCTCAATGACGGTATTTTCGGGTTCATGTTTATTAGTTTTGATTTTTCGGCTTTGGTCAGTATGTATTCTGTTTCTTTTAGCGCACTTTTTATTTGTTTTTGGAATTTGTTGGTGGGGTCTTTTGTTAATTCCTTGATTTCGTTGTTGTTTAGGAATTCGACTGTTTTTTCAATGTATTCTGTTTTGTTCAAAATTACTGTAGTGTTTCCCTTATCTGCTTTTGTGATGATTAAGTCATGTTCTTTTATTTTTTGTTTCAACGACTTTATTTCTTTGAGCTGTTTGTTGTTTTGAATGTTATTGCTATCGCCCTCTCGTTTGAGGATTTTTTTGGCTTCGTTGGTGGCGAGATTTTTGGTTAATTCCCTGCCTTCTGCTGGGAGCTTGTGACTGGCTATCTCAATATCTGTGATTAACTGTTTTATATTGTGGTTCGTGTGTGCGTCTGTGCAGTTGTATTTCAAACCTTTGTCTAACATATTCATTTCACCTTGAGAAAAGGTTACGTTCGTTCTGTTGTTTACTCTGCTGTGGAAATTGAATTCATTGTTATTCGTGTGTTGTTCGTTAGATTGATGGTTCTGTGTTTCTCCTAGTTTTCTTAATTTATTTTCTAGCGTTTCATGCTTCCTCGTTGCTCTGATTTTGATGTTGTCATGTAGGTGCTCGGTGAAGCTGTCCCATTGGGCCGCGTGCCAGAAATTACTTAGTTGCAATTGAATGTCGTATAATTGTTGGTTAATTTTTTGCTTTCTTATGTATGCAAATCTTAATTCGTTTTATTTTATCCAAAGCGCTTTGGCTTGTTTGGTTGAAATGATCGTGGCTGGTGTGTTCGGTACGGTTTTAATTGGTACGTATTTAGGGGTGAGGTTTAGTTCTATACATTTTTGTTGAACCAAATTGACTTGTCTAAATTCATGAGTTTAAGCCTGAGTGATTTGAATTTCTTGGCTTCACGATTTGCCTGACTAGCCGTGAACATTGTGGTGTTTGAAGCCATATTTTCAGTGTTGCCTTAGTAAACAAGAGTTTAGTGCTTTTCAGTCGGTCAACACGAATGTACCCAAAATAGATGGGTTATGCCCTAATCCTGAAATAAATTACATGAGATTAATAAAACACTAGGATGACCAGTTTCGATCGTCAAGCGATCATCATCAGATCCATTACACTTAGGCTACAAAATCTATGTTTGAAATACACGTTCATGGAGAGCTCACCCCTCTTCACGCTACTAAAAAACACACCCTGTCGGAAACAAAACACAATTTAGCGACACAGCCAAGCTAGATAAAAAAGGGGGGAAATTAGGGGTTTTTAATAGGTAAATGTTATCTGGATCAGGTGTACGATGTACTTTGCTTCTGCAATAAACCAAGGCCCATATTCGCGGCAGTATTAAAGGTGCCGGGACGTCCTCATAAGACCGTCAACGCTTAGTTCGAATGGGTTATGCTCCACGCGTGGCGAGGGCCAATCCACGGTCTTTAATAGTTGTGGACCCACCTCATTCAATAACATACATCTTATCTAGGTTGGCAACACCTCACATAAACACATCGCTATCACTCCCCACAGCACGTAGGGACAGGGGGGAGGAGGCAGGGGAAAAACCAGTCGTTAAGATAACCACCGCAGTCGACCGCACAGCGAGTTCCAGTGAGCACGAAAACTGCGAGTAGCTGTAATACGGAAGACAATCAGATAAGTAGTTAGCCAAAAATTTTATAGTTTAACCATAGTTTACAACCATATAATCTCTCTAAAGTACAATCTCCGGATAGCTATCACCATTTAGCATTTCACCTAACATATATACTGCATTTAGCATACACTGACAGTTGCAGTACCAATACTGCAACTAAATAATTGTACATATTGTAAATATTTTCACCTGTATTTCAAACATAGATTTTGTAGCCTAAGTGTAATGGATCTGATGATGATCGCTTGACGATCGAAACTGGTCATCCTAGTGTTTTATTAATCTCATGTAATTTATTTCAGGATTAGGGCATAACCCATCTCTTTTGGGTACATTCGTGTTGACCGACTGAAAAGCACTAAACTCTTGCTGATAGGACTTAGCTAGAAAAGTTAAATGTAAATGTGGAAATGGTACCACCATAACTTAGCTTTGCTTTGCTCCTTCACTTAAATGTAACTTCATATTAGCTTGATCATGTAACTTGTATTAGGGATTTTGCGTCGTACCATTTACCCAGAGTTGTTGCTGTTGCTTACTTATTGTGTATTAGATCTTTCGCGAGGGTTAATGTAACTTCATTGTTAGGGACTTGAACTTTTATTATCATTAACTTTTAGCTTGCGGATTAGCCGAATATAACCCTCCGAACTAGGATAGGGGTTTGTGGAAATCTACAATAAATTTTCACGGTGTTTTACATAAGCCTGGATGTTTAATTTCATAGTCTAGTTTTTGAGGTGAACCTTTCCTTAGGCCGTCTTTGACCATCGCAACCATGTACCACGCTCCCCGTGGACTATAGAACCTCGTGCCGCATTGGCCTATTGTTAGGAAGTTCACCTGATCCTCACGGCAAACTTTTAAAGGTCCGACGGGGGAGATGTTAGGAGAGTCATCGCGGTTGTTGGCTATCCCGACAGCTTTACCGGAGGACTTCTGAAGGTCACTCACAAATATGTGCCGTTGCCACCCGGCTGACGGTCACAGTATCCGTACGCTATATTGCATGCAATACACAAATTAGTGAAATATAAGTCAGGCACAAGATATCCGCTGCCATCTTGCCTTGTAACTGAGACGGCCCAGCTTTTTAAATTCACTTCTGCAATATAGTATTACAATATAATCTTTTAATTTCGAACGTGCCTCTTCCTTTAGAACAGTTAAAACGATTCTCGGTTCGATAATTGGAACTGGTGGGTCCCATGATATGGATTATAAAGTTTGCATAATTCACACGGCCGCCATCCTGAAATGATACAGCGGATGACCTAGTAGTTTGGTCACAAGACGCGTCCGATATGAAGGTATGTTGTTACCATATTTGGTAGAAATCAGATGATTTGTTTAGTCGTTATTTGATTATACATTTTGAACGTTTGAGTGGCCGCCATTCAGTTTTGCTGAAGATGGCGGCGATATAAAACATGACACTGAGGTGACCTTTGCTGGTTCTACCTCACACAATTTTTGGCCCTGTGTAGATCTCATAAGTCTACTTTCATTTTTTGCAAAAATCGAAAGTAGGCTAATGAACATGTATAGTAGTGGCAGTTAGTTGCAGCTAAAGGGACTGTTAGTCCTAATTGGAATAAACTTAAAATAAATTAATGAATATTTCAATTTCCTTCCTCTCTTCCACCCTCAATTACTACCCCCCCCCCCCTCCACTTCCTGCCATCTTTTCTTTCTATCATGCTTTCTTTCTTTCTTTCTTTCTTTCTTCCTTCCTTCTTTCATTTCATTTTTCCTTCTTTCATTCTTTCCTTTCTTTCTTTCTTTCTTCCTTCTTTCTTTCTTTCTTTCTTTCTTTCTTTGTTTATTTATTTCTTCGTTCCTTCTTTCCTTTCTTTCTTTCGTTCTTTCTTTCTCTTTCTTTCTTCCTTCCTTTCTTTCTTTCTTTCTTTCTTTCTTTCTTTCCTTCTTTCTTTCTTCCTTCCTTCTTTCTTTCTTTCTTTCTTTCTTTCTTTGTTTATTTATTTCTTCCTTTCTTTCTTTCTTTCTTTCTTTCTTTCTTTCTTGCTTCTTTCCTTTCTTTCATTCTTTCTTTCCTATTTCCTTTCTTTATTTATTTATTCTTTCTTTCTTTCTTTCTTTCTTTCTTTCTTTCTTTCTTCCTTTCTTTCTTTCTTTCTTTCTTTCTTTCTTTCTTTCTTTCTTCCTTCCTTCCTTCTTTCTTTCTTTCTTTCTTTCTTTCTATGTTTATTTATTTCTTCCTTCCTTTCTTTCTTTCTTTCTTTCTTTCTTTCTTTGTTTCTTTCCTTTCTTTCTTTCTTTCTTTCTTTCTTTCTTTCATTCTTTCTTTCCTATTTCCTTTCTTTATTTATTCTTTCTTTCTTTCTTTCTTTCTTATTTCTTTCTTCCTTTTTTCCTTCTTTCCTTCTTTCTTTCTTATTTCTTTCTTCCTTCCTTCCTTCTTTCTTTGTTTATTTATTTCTTCGTCCCTTTTTTCCTTTCTTTCTTTCTTCTTCTTCCTTCTTTCCATTCTTTCTTTTATTCTTTCTTCTTTCCTTTCTTTATTTATTCCTTCTTTCTTTCTTTCTTTCTTTCTTTCTTTCTTTCTTTCTATCTTCCTTTCATTCTTTCTTTCTTCATTCCCGCCCCTAATTATCCTTTACTTTCTCCCTCCCTTCGTTTTCCTCTTCCTTAACCACATTAACACAAGTTAACTTATATATTCAATACACATGGAAGTGCACAGGACTGATGTCCATGATTTTGCATGTCCTACAATTGCAAAATACACAAAACAGCTGTTTAATAGAATGGACAGTCGTCCCAAGCATCAATGGTATGGGAAGCCACTGGGCTCGCCACTGGAAAAGTTCACCGGCCAGGCAAGTATTAAGAGTGAAGGTAACCGCATGAGTTGGAGAGAGCTAGTAAGTGTGTTAGAAAAAGTTGTGCCCTTCATAGGCCTGTGCCCTAATGCGATCACTCCTGCTCTTTGATCGAGGATCAGACCAAGTGGCTCTCAACCCAGAAGAGTATCACAGAGCGATCAAGGAATATAGCTTGTCTAAGGGAACGTGAACCACAGTAGAGTAGGATATAGCATTAGAATTACAGTACAAGACAAGCGAATTAATTTAATGATGTAAAGGAAAATTAACTAAGATAACTCCCCCAGGGGCTCACCTCTAGTGGGACGTGGGTTGGTGACTACGGGACCCCAGCTGAGTCAGGCATTGCTTCTACTTACTTGCGCCGCACAGTGGGTCTAAATCGAAATCTAGGAGGACAGAATTATTTATTTTCATAATTAAAAAATCAAAATTTATTACTTCTACAGCAATCTCATATAATTGCCGCACACTATTCTGGGATATAAACGCATCTTAGTGTAAATCTGTCACCACTGTTCGAGCAGTCTGAATTGGAGGGTGAATGAAATAGCTGTGGTTTGGTTGTCTTTGTGGTTAGTGTGATGCTTTAAGATGGAACATGCAACTGAAGGTATGATCTTTGTAACGTGTTTCATTTATTAATGGGCGTAATTGTTACGTTATTTTAGCTATATTTGAATTATATAATATTTATCTATTTTTTAAAAATTATATTTTTACTTACATTTTTAGTATGTCGCCTCACTCTGCGTCTCTTTGTACTTAATGTTTAAATGTAGATCAAGTCTTGTAGTTTACGCGTGTTATAAGATTTTTTGCAACTTACTTAGTTATTTTACGTTTCTTTCTTTCTTTCTTTCTTTCTTTCTTTCTTTCTTTCTTTCTTTCTTGCTTCTTTCCTTTCTTTCATTCTTTCTTTCCTATTTCCTTTCTTTATTTATTTATTCTTTCTTTCTTTCTTTCTTTCTTTCTTTCTTTCTTCCTTTCTTTCTTTCTTTCTTTCTTTCTTTCTTTCTTTCTTTCTTCCTTCCTTCCTTCTTTCTTTCTTTCTTTCTTTCTATGTTTATTTATTTCTTCCTTCCTTTCTTTCTTTCTTTCTTTCTTTCTTTCTTTGTTTCTTTCCTTTCTTTCTTTCTTTCTTTCTTTCTTTCTTTCTTTCATTCTTTCTTTCCTATTTCCTTTCTTTATTTATTCTTTCTTTCTTTCTTTCTTTCTTATTTCTTTCTTCCTTTTTTCCTTCTTTCCTTCTTTCTTTCTTATTTCTTTCTTCCTTCCTTCCTTCTTTCTTTGTTTATTTATTTCTTCGTCCCTTTTTTCCTTTCTTTCTTTCTTCTTCTTCCTTCTTTCCATTCTTTCTTTTATTCTTTCTTCTTTCCTTTCTTTATTTATTCCTTCTTTCTTTCTTTCTTTCTTTCTTTCTTTCTTTCTTTCTATCTTCCTTTCATTCTTTCTTTCTTCATTCCCGCCCCTAATTATCCTTTACTTTCTCCCTCCCTTCGTTTTCCTCTTCCTTAACCACATTAACACAAGTTAACTTATATATTCAATACACATGGAAGTGCACAGGACTGATGTCCATGATTTTGCATGTCCTACAATTGCAAAATACACAAAACAGCTGTTTAATAGAATGGACAGTCGTCCCAAGCATCAATGGTATGGGAAGCCACTGGGCTCGCCACTGGAAAAGTTCACCGGCCAGGCAAGTATTAAGAGTGAAGGTAACCGCATGAGTTGGAGAGAGCTAGTAAGTGTGTTAGAAAAAGTTGTGCCCTTCATAGGCCTGTGCCCTAATGCGATCACTCCTGCTCTTTGATCGAGGATCAGACCAAGTGGCTCTCAACCCAGAAGAGTATCACAGAGCGATCAAGGAATATAGCTTGTCTAAGGGAACGTGAACCACAGTAGAGTAGGATATAGCATTAGAATTACAGTACAAGACAAGCGAATTAATTTAATGATGTAAAGGAAAATTAACTAAGATAACTCCCCCAGGGGCTCACCTCTAGTGGGACGTGGGTTGGTGACTACGGGACCCCAGCTGAGTCAGGCATTGCTTCTACTTACTTGCGCCGCACAGTGGGTCTAAATCGAAATCTAGGAGGACAGAATTATTTATTTTCATAATTAAAAAATCAAAATTTATTACTTCTACAGCAATCTCATATAATTGCCGCACACTATTCTGGGATATAAACGCATCTTAGTGTAAATCTGTCACCACTGTTCGAGCAGTCTGAATTGGAGGGTGAATGAAATAGCTGTGGTTTGGTTGTCTTTGTGGTTAGTGTGATGCTTTAAGATGGAACATGCAACTGAAGGTATGATCTTTGTAACGTGTTTCATTTATTAATGGGCGTAATTGTTACGTTATTTTAGCTATATTTGAATTATATAATATTTATCTATTTTTTAAAAATTATATTTTTACTTACATTTTTAGTATGTCGCCTCACTCTGCGTCTCTTTGTACTTAATGTTTAAATGTAGATCAAGTCTTGTAGTTTACGCGTGTTATAAGATTTTTTGCAACTTACTTAGTTATTTTACGTTTTAGAAGATGCCGCGAAACCAGTTCTCTCACGTTTACAACACTGTTTGAAGCACTGGGTTCGACGATTGTGTCAAAAGTGGAACTTTGTGACTTTGTTAAAAGTAAATTAGGGGTAGAAAATCGTTCTGAATAGATAACTGAATGCTCTATCAAACTCCAAGTCATAGACAATTTCTTGCATGTGTAGACGTAGCTTAAGAAACGTCTTAACTGATGTTTATTATGAAGTAAACTAATTAATTACGTTGCTTTCACTCTAAATTCATGAATAAAACGTAAAAATAATTTTGTCCCCCTAGATTTCGATTTTGACCCACTGTGCGCCGGTCTACTTTCCGTCTTCTTTCCTGTCGACCTTCCTTGGTCAACTCCTGTTCTTTCTAACCCCGTCGGTATTAGGGTATCCGAGGCCTAGAGAGTCTTTCACTTTCTCGCCTTAATTGGCCCGTGTCTCATCTTTCCTTCTTCGAGGGGTCAGACCTCTTGTTTTCTTTTCATTATATTTCCTTTTCTCTTCAAGATTCCCGCACGGTTGTTGTTATTTGGCTCCCCGAGTATCTAAATTCCATTTAGCGATTTTTTTGCATCTACACTCCATTGTGTATGTGTTTTCAATCTTCGTTGCATTTTGTAAGCCTTTTCGATCTACATTGCATTTGGGAGTGTTTTCAATATTCAATTGCATTTAGTAAGGATTGACAATCTAAATTGCTTTTTAGTAAGTCTTTCAATATAGGGGCTGGGACTTTAGTGAGTATTTTGAATTTCAATTGCATTTTGTATTTTCAACCTAAACCACTTTTTGCAAGTATTTTCTATCTAAATAGGATCTTGTGTGGTGGGCATTTTGCAAGTATTTTGATTCTCAATTGCACTTGGTGAGTATTTTGGAATCTGGAGTGCGCGTTTTTCAATCTAGATTGCATTGGGTATTTTCAATTTCAATTGCAATTTGTAAGTATTTTGAACCTCAATTGCATTTTGTACGTATTTTCAATCTCATTTGCATTTTGTAAGTATTTTGTTTTTTACTTGCAGTTTGTAAGTAAAGTATTCCGACTCTACATTGCATTTTTTACGTATTTTGAACATAGCCTACATTTGTGCGTATTATTCAATCTATTCCTTTTGTGAATATTTTCGTTCAAAATTCCCTTTTGTAAGTATTACCGCTCTCCATTTTGTGAGTGGTATCAATCTGAGTTCCTTTTTGTAAGTATTTTCCTTCTCACTTAATTTTCGTTCTGATTTCCACTTCATTGCCATTTTCGCTATCACCCAGACTATTAGGGGCCGATAACCTAGATGTTAGGCCCCTTAAAACAACAATTATCATCATCATCATCATCATCATCAACTAAGACAAGGAAATATAATCTAAATTAAATACCAATAGGTATTTAATAATTGTTTTACACCTTAGTCAATAAAATTAAATTAATATACATTAATTAATACCAATTTCAGTAATTGAATCGCTCGTTGTTGAAAGGCACTAAGTGCAATTTGTCAAGTTTTGAGATAAAGACACAAAACTGATTTTCATCTCTTGTTCTTAAATATAAGACGTAGTTTTTTTTTTTTTTTTTGTATGTGGAAAGTGTACACAACCGCCGATATAAAATAACAAAATAGCAATGTTCCGTATGTTGCTGTGCTAACAATTTTATTGACAAAATACGTAACTGTGACTTAGTCCATTTCAACATGGAACGAGCACAACCTTTGAGCGAGGAATATCATTCACATTCTTAGATTATTTCCTTTATTTCTAAATCAACATATGTATCCGGAAGCCTGAAAAAAGGTAACATGAATGCAATAACTGTTATTTTCTTCGAGTTGAAACGCACTAACTGCTTGACTAAGTTCCTTTCAACACGAAATAACTAACTTGACGGCTGTGATAATTGCACAAGCGCTGCCAGGACGTGGTTCCATTCAACATGTATCTTACTTCCTAGGACGCAAAATCACGGTAAAAAGATTTGTCAAAAATTTTGGACTTAGTGCCTTTCAACAACGAGCGATTCAATTGCTTTTAAAAGAAAAGAAACAATTGTAACTAGGGCCGCCTTCTTCCAAATTCCCCCCAAGAGCTCACATCTAGTGGGACGTGGGTTGGCGACCACGGGGTCACAGCTGAGTCCGACATTGCTTCCACTTACATATGCCGGGTTCCTCCCCGTCTTCTTTCTTGTGGACCTCACTTGGTCAACTCCTGTTCTCTTCCGACCCCGACGGTATTAGGGTGTCCGAGGCCTAGGGAGTCTCTTCCTTTCCCGCCTTAATTGGCCCTTATCTCATCTTTTCTGATATCCTCCTTCTGCGAGGGGTCAGCCTTCTTTTTCATTTCCTGTTATCTCCTGCTTTCTACTCGAGGCCCTCAAGGAGACCGGGTGTATGTAGCCCCACCACTTCTGGTGCACCCTAGATATTGCTACACCCTCAGGGGCTCACGGCTGGTGAGTTCGGGAGTTGGCGACCCCGAGGGATTCCTGAGCTGGGTCCGGTTTTTCCCCTTTTATCCCTTACCTGTTGGGCGAACCCTCTCCTCTTTCACTTTCCTATATGGCGTTTATGGCTCTCCTTCCTTCCAAGTCCCTCAATTCGCATTCTTCGAGGGTTGAGGGCATTTAATTCCCTCCTGTCCTTTATTTGCCTTATTCTCCTTTTGTTTTTCTATTCTTGTTTTGGTTTATAAGTTAGTAGTTAGTTTTGGTTATAGTTTACATTTCATTTTCATCTTCACTATCACCCAAACCATCAGGGGCCGATAACCTAGATGTTAGACCTCTTAAAACAACAATTACAGTATCATCAATATCATCCAATTGCCCGGGGCTGTATGACCCCGTTGTTGCAGCCCCTAAAATAGAACAACAACTCAATGAATCTACGTGGAGGAAGGTGTGGAATGTCAACAAACCGGGAACATCAGGTGATCGTTCAATGACGTACGTAGTCTAGTCAGTGGCGCCGAAAATGCGGGTGATTTGATGGTCAGCTGTAGTGCTTTTTGCAGGTAGTGGGATGATGGCACGTTTGCGGACACAAACCTAACCGTCTTGGTTCCCACTACAAGCCCTCGAAGTCTGTAATGGGAATTTAGAAACACCCTGTATATTTAGACGTAGTAGATGTTAAATAATTAATACAGTACTTTGTTTCACTTTCTTATTCTTCTTCTTCTGCGCGAATGGGTCTCCTAGGACCACGTGGAATCAACACTTATTGGCCTTCATGCTTGCCCAATAACTCTTCATGCGCAACGATTGAGCGAGTTTTCGTTGCTACGACCAGACGTGTCTGGTAGGTCTTCTCTCTTCTCCCTCAAAACCCCGTGTATGAGTAATTTTCCTAATTTCCTCTCGATCCTTGAGATTGGTAAAACCTAATTCAGCCAAGTCATTTTCCGCCCGTTTGTACCAATTGGACTTTGTTGGCTTTTTCTGCAAAAATGTATAGATTTAATGTGTTAACCTAGTTGGGTCCATTACATCCAAATGTCCCATGAATTGGATCCTTCTCATACGGATTGTTCATGTCTTCTCCTGTTTCACTATAAACACTCCGGAGGTTTTGATATTGGTAAATATATTTTGATAGCCTAAACGACCTAAATAGCATATTTTGTTAAAACCTTACTTATTTTCTCCTCGTTCACCAAGTATCACCACGTATCTTAATTATCTCCGACCAAGAACGTAAACAAATACGTCATCAAAGGATACAGGCACGGGAAGACTGTTGACTACAGCATATTCAATGAATTATTATTATGATTCAGGGTTTTCATGGAAATTAAACACATCGATATATCCAGACAGAGATTGATTCCCGGGTCGAATTAGCTATAACATTGATTGCACTGCGTGGCTGAAAAAAAAATTAAAAAGTAAAAATCGGAACCGTTGCATCTACCCGTGGCACTTTTAGCAGGAGCTCTCTTGGCCGAAATTTTGATCGCCCAGCACTATAAGGGCTAAAAGCTCACGTCACTGTACACATGAATAAAGTACGATAATAAGCAAAATCACATACAAATTATGGGAAATATTCTTTCTTTAACCGTGGTGTTGATAATTGAAACTCATTACCTGCCTCAGTCTTAGAGCCTTTCCCCAAACATATTGATGTGCTTAAGAGAAGATTGAAATTTTGTGTAAATACTACGATATAATTGATGTACTTCTTAAATTGCGAATTGTGGGTATATTGTGATGAGGAGTCCAAAATACCGTTTGCTTCAAGTTATACTTCAGGGTAAAATTGAAGGTCAGCGTGGACCGGGAAGGAGACGAATAACTTGGATGGATAATTTAAGAACGTGGTTTGGGCTGTCTTCCACGGAACTCTTCAGGATTGCACAGGATAAGAAGGTGTTAGCCATGGTGGTAGCCAACGTCCGTATCGGATAAGGTAGAAGAAGAACAAGAAGAATAATAATTGTTTGATGTTATTGTTGGTAATTTTCTGTATTTATACAAATTGCCACGGGGGAATTACCCACATTTTCAAATATTAGGTATATATATGCATCATTTAGCGCATTTGTGTATTTGAAAGGAAAGTTCTCAGAATGATATATGGACCTATTTACAATAGGGAAGAAGGAAGATGAAAAAGGAAGGAAAAAGAGGACTTATACCAACGTTTTGGGAAATCTAATGAGGGTAGGATCATCAGAGGAAGACGGCTCCAGTGGATGGAACATATCGTAAGAGCTGTGAAATCTATCCCTAACAGAGTGTTCAATGCTCAGCTGTTTGGCAAACGTCCAAGAGGCCGTCCAAGGACGAGATAGAAGGATAGGGTGATGAGAACGTTGCAGCAGGTGGAACCAACATCAGTACTGGATGATGCAATGGATAGGGAAAAATGGAACGGCATTTGTAACAAATGCTTGAGATTGTGATCGGGATAATGACTCCTGTGTGATTGATTAGGATACTATTTTGTAATATTGTATATTTGATGTGTTTGTTATGTTCCTTTGTTTTCCGTCATGGACCTCAATGGCCTGATATGTACAATAAATGATGATTATGATGATATATTCATCATTTATTCATTAGTTATCAGACAAATTTCACGTTCAACCAAATAGACGGGGCTACATGAGCATGATGTGATAAAACTCCCTAAATGAATCAACAACATCTCTTCCTTGTTTTAAGCTTGAGCTCGTATTCGGAAAGGAATGACCTAGATCTGCTCTCACATTACAGAATCTGTGCCTTGAAACCTTACTCTTTTCTCTTTGTTAACGTAAAAGATGAGACACGAATATACTCTGAGATTGGAGCTGGAGCTTCAGAGATGAAAATTAATAATTAAAATCCACGTGACCTCAATGTATTTCTTTCTACTTTCTTTTGAAGAGATACGTGGATGTGAGCTATACAAAATATTATGTAGATGTGCAATATTTTCCCGGAGGACCTACCGTCTCATCAGGCCTCTTCAATATTCATAAGATTTGCATTTTCCACTAAGAATTCACCCCCTCAAGCCGAGCCAAGTCCTACTACTTCTTGCCGTGTTTTTGATACCTTTCGCTGGTATAACTTTACCGGGTCTCCTCAGGCTTAATATACTTCGTCTCTCCTCACCTTCTTTGCTCTTCTCTTCAATTTATTCGCTGCAATTGAGACGAGTCCGACTTAATCTATCTGGCTCTTTCTGCACTATGTCTCAAATTGTTTTTAGTATTATTATTACTGTTCTCAAATTTGGTTTCCTCTTGCAGAATGCTCTATAACCTTAACCACGTCGACAGGTAATAACTAACTAAATACATAAATAAATAAATAAATGGCGGCTTCGGTGGCGTAGTCGGTAGCATGCTGAGCTTCTATGCCTAATATAGCAGGTTCAAACCCGGCCGAAGCCGTCGGGTTTTTAAGAGCGTTAAAAATCCCTCAGTATGCCTTCGTTTGGAGGGGAAGTAAAGCCGGCGGTCCCATGTCATAGATTTATGGCATGTTAAAATAACTTCCACTAATTGCACCTGTGTGAAGCTAAATTGGATAGGTTAAGAATGTAAACAACGCTCTTAGGTTTCTACGTTCGATGCCAAGAGCAGACTGCGGTGGCGTCTAGTAGCTAAGTTCTGAACTTGGCCTAGTTGTCTTTGACGGTAGCGCTTGGCAGCAAAAGTAGGAACTATTTGAAAAATTCTAAGTTGCAGTACTTAAATATAAAAAAACAGATAACACACCCTAATACAGTCATCACAATTAACACCGGTTATCAGACAGATTCTACACACACCTAAAGTACACGGGACTACATGACCGCGTTGTCGTAGCCCCTAAACTTAAGAACCAACCAAATAAATGAATATATGAATAACTAAATTACCAAATAAATAAATAAATGAATGAATATATAAATAAATACGTAAATTACTGGTTGTTTATTGATTGGTTTATGGCTTATTGTATTATTATTTATTTATTGGTTAATTCCCCATAAGGAGAGCGTTACAACACAATCAATTTTCATGTTTTATTCTGGCCCTTCTTCTTTCCTCCCAAAAACATCTCATGTACACACTATGCTTCCTCTTTCTCTCTTCTCTCCACTTCTTTCCTGGTTGTCTCTCTTTAGGAGTTTGCTCAAATTTCTGTTGTCTAAGTTTTTCTCTGTATGTGCTCCTGTCTGCCATGTCTACTGTAGAGATGTTTAGTTTCTTGAGGTCTTCCACAGTTTCCTTTACCCAATTGGTTTTTAGTGTAATATTCGTAACTATATTAAAGATTTTCTTGGTCAGTCTGTCTTCGGTCATCCTATGTACAGTACATGTCCATAAAATTTTGCCCTTTTTTTCCTCATGTTGTTTGTAATCGTTTCTGTCTGTTTGTACAGTTCTACTGTCGGTCTCTTTATCCATATTCCCTTTTTCTGAACTGGCCCGTAGATCTTTCCCAGAATTTTTCTCTCTTGTTTTTCTAATTCCTTGATTTTTGTTCGTCCCTTGATTGCTGTCGTTTCTAAAGCATATAAGGCCTCTGGTAAGACTTATATATGACAGTGTGGTAATTTGGCACTTCTTCTTCTTCTTGTTCTTCTTTCGAATAACCCATTTGGAGGGTACGATGAATCAACGTTGGCTATTGTTCATTGTATTCAATTTCCGTTGTTTCCAAATTTATTTCATCGTTCTAGAGTGACGATCTTTCTCCTCTTGAGTCCACTTTCTGCCAGTTGTTTGTTTCTTCCTTTCTTGAAATTTTGCCTTTTGAATAGCTTCTCTGAAGAGGGATCTGTTTGCTTGGCGTTTGTCAAATCTTTGTCAATTTCAATGCACCATGTGGGTTTGGATTTGTAACTAGTCAGTGAGTTGAAGATCTGTTTAGTTAGTCTACTATTTTCCATTCTATAGATATGCCCAAAAAACTGTAATCTTCTCTTTCTCATTACATCAGTTAATTTTTCACATTTCAAATATAACTCTCTATTTGGTCGTAACCTATATTCTGCGTTATTATATCGTTGAGCTCCCAGTATTTTTCTCAGAATTCGTCTTCAGTCTTCTCTAATTTGTCTAAATCACCAAATCTTGTTAATTTAAGTGTTTCTGCTGGATACAGAGTTTCAGGTCTGACCCCTGTTTGATAATGCCTTCATTTAGTGTTCCAGGATAAGTTTTTTAAAATTATATATATATATTTTGTCATATGAAAACACCTCTGAAATTCATGCATACACGTTTCTATTGCTGTCTTTTCCTGTGAGTCATTCATTAATTAAATAATTAATACATTATCTTTTAGTAAATTAATTTCCCACTTCAAGTCTAAGAAAATGCCGGGGTGTTTCCTAACTTACGGCCTCGGCCGTCTCCTTCTAAATCCTTCTCTCGAATACAATTATAGCTCGGCAAGGTCAACTGCGGCCCGGAATGAGGGCGTTGCAGGCACGAGCAATGGAGTGTGAGCACGTGGTGGGTGGGGGAGGGTGTATAATAATAATAATAATAATAATAATAATATCGTATGGCCTCGGATGCCGGGTGCAAGCTTTGTAATTTGACACCCAGAGGGTAGCTTGCATGTCAAATTTCGTTGTTCCTTGAATCACTATGAAAGTCAAGGAGGTTAGATATATAAGCTCCTTGAACACTATAGCGCTTTCTAGTAGAGAAATTAGGAACTTTGTGTTGGCGGAAAATCCTGAGATTAATTTTGCCATTATGAACACGGCCTACAGGATCCAAATGGGTTCTTTGACATGCCAACATCGTATGACATGTGTGTCGTATTTTTGCCGCCTTTCAAAAAAATCACTTACCACGGCCAGAAGCGAACCTGCAATCTTGGGGTTAGTAGACCGACACGCTATCCACTCACCCACCGTGGCAAGCTGGGGGGGGGGGGGGGGGGAGAGAGTGACACCATTGTTAATCAACCTCGCGTGCGCTCTATAACCAGCGCCAGTTGGCTTCTGTGCAAGTCACGCATTTCGTGGCAGCAAATAGCAGTAGATCCAGCAACATGATGACCGGAGGAGGTGTGGGGGGGGGGGGGGGGGCAAGAGAACGCCTAGTTGTTCGCATATTTTCTGGGGCTTGAGATGAATTGTCGTGCTGAAATTGAATGAGTGAGTTTAAGTACCTGATACATTCAAGGGAAATTCTGTACTTTGCATGTTATGTAACAATTAAATGAAACATTAATCAAAAGAGGAAATATGGCAAACTTACTGCTCGAGTCCAAGCTCCATGAACCTTCGAGGACTGTGGATCGCTGATGATGACGAGCGATATGTGAGGTTCCCGGTCCGTGCGTAGTAACAGAACCAAATACATTAGTCGGTTACTCACTCACTCATTCGCAACACCACTGTGGTTTAGGCAACGGCCCTATGTTAGCAGTATTGGAATAGACAGGAATCCCAGATAACACGGCGGGCTGTTGACAGGCCCTTATTGTTCCGCCACCTGCATCACTTCACCCCGCAAGTTCACAGAGCTTCGACATGAGCAGTACATGTTTTAAACAGTTACGTAGTTGACATCATTTGCTCTAAATTGATATGAACAGGGTGTTTCAAATTAGTACCATATATAAGGTGCGTTCCAAAAGTAACGACCCGGAGGCTGTAATGCGCAAGCCGGTGACGACATCGGCTAATCGTGACGTGTGTAACGAGGTGTGGTTCCGACCAGAGCGTGGAAGGTCACAGCCCGTCGCTAGAGGCACGCGTGCACGTCACGTGACGATACAAAGCGAGCAGCAGCATGCATCAATCGTCCAACCAAGACCAAGACAGTAGGCCATTTGACATGCTTCCTGGTGTGGTTGAAGACTGTGGGGCACCCATTGGGCACACTCTTTCCGCAAGTGCAGTCGTTCCTTCGTGATGGTGTGCACACATCCGACGCTCAATCCGACCACGGCGGCTATGGCGTTCACTGTCACTCGACGGTCCTGGGTAATGAGTGCATCAACCAGCTGGACGTTGTCATCGGTAATGCAGGGGGTGCCCTAGACCGGGCATCATATGCTAACGACACCCGTCCTTCCCTGAAGCGCTTGTGCCACGCCTTGACCCTTGCAAGGGACATGCAGTGTTCGCCGTACACTTGTGACATTCGGCGATGTATGACCGTTTCCCCTACTCCTTTCGCTGACAGAAACCGAACAACACCTCTTTGCTCTTCGTTTGACGCCCCCATGTCACTGTTTGCAATCCGACTGGCAGCGTTGAACGATTGATGCATGCTGCTGCTCGCTTTGTATCGTCACGTGACGTGCACGCGTGCCCTGTAGCGACGGGCTGTGATCTTCCACGCTCTGGTCGGTACCACACCTCGTTACACACGCCACGATTAGCCGATGTCGTCACCGGTTTGCGCATTACAGCCTCTGGCTCGTTACTTTTTGAACGCACCTTATATTTGGGGTGTTTCGTGAGGAAGCATATCCGTCTAAAACACAATTTTCTCTGGAATATTGTTACGGAGGTACATTCGAAAAGCTTGAACTATATTCTTCTCTCATGTGAGCACCTCGTGGCGCAGTGGATAGCATTTATGGCTGTCTCCCCTGAGGTCCGGGTTCGATTCTACCTTCGGCCAAAAAATTCAATTCTGATCTGAGAGTTGGATCAGAGTACCCTGAGCTTAGCGCGGCAAAATTGTGAATCCGTGGGTTCGATTCCCACCGCAGCCATCCTAGGAGTAGTTTCCCGTTGTTTACCCCTTCTAGTCCAGGAAAATACCTAACTTAAGGCCCCAGCCGTCTCCTTCCAAATACTAGACTTAAATACAAATACACACACTACGTTTGGCATAACACACCTCTCAAATACAAAGGGCTGATGGACAACGATGTCATAAATGAGGTGGAGTATGTGTGTTGCCCCACAATGCACAGTGCACCTTGAATAACGCCACATCTTCAAGGGATTCCTCAGTTCATTATTGACTTTACTATCCTGCGTTTGGATGGCTAAATCGCAAGAAAAGTCTATTTAAATGTTTCAAATTTACTTGGTCGCCATGTTCGTTTTGCAGTTTACAGGTTTTTGAAAGTCACATAGGTGAACTTCTAGCAGTGCCCTTTATCACCGTACAAAATTTCAGGGTGATATCAATAATAGTTTCGGAGATATAGAATGCCGGCGAAATATTTAGCACAGCCGCCATGTTGGATTGAAGGGACGTAATAAAATTTGAAGGGCACATTTGGGGTCGGCCAAAATAGTATTATGAGCTTACTGAGTTTCATTGAAATCGCTCCAGCAGTTTAGATTTTATTAGGGGGACACACACACTCGGACGCACACGTACACGGACAAAATGTGATCTCATAAGCCTAATTTTTAGCCTACTTTTCACATTTTGCAAAAATGAGGAAAAAGTAGACTTATGAGATCGGGCAAATGTGTGTCTGTCTGTCTGTCCTTCTGTCTGTCTGTCTGTCTGTCTGTCTGCCTGTCTGGCTGTGTGTGAGTCCCCCCCCCCCCCCTATCAACTCCTAAACGGCTGCAACAATCGAAACAAAATTTGGTAGGAGTAAAGATCTATACCTGAATATCTCACGGCCATATTTGTAAATGATGTCAGTGCTACCAACTGCTCAAAAATCGCAATTGAAATTTGAGCTCCATGTTGGATATCTTGGAAGGTAAGAATGGGAGTTATTTCAAAATTGGCACACGTATAGATAATAATATTGCAGTTTAATTTCCAGGAGGCCTTTTTTGGCAGTGTTGCCAAAATGATTATAAGCTTGCTGATAGGTCCAAATTTCAAATGCATATAACTTCTACACTATCACATTGAATTCAACCAAATTTCGTATATGCTATGTGTACATAGACAGATATGACTGGGCTTATTCTTAAGAGCCCTCAGGGCTGCCAACTGTTAATAAATGCTTTCAATTTTTTTAAATCCAAATGCCCATATATCAGAAAGTATGCAAGCCGACAGCTTTAAACTATGCTCACGTATAGTGCCTGACATTCTATATTAATTTGGAGTAACTTATATACGTCAGTGCTACCAACATGATTCTAAGCCTGCCGAGAGTTCCAAATATAAATACATGTAACTTCTATACTATCATTTGGATTTCAACCAAATTTCGTGTGTGATATGTGTACCTTAACAGATATGACTATGCCGATTCCTAAGAGTAACCAGGGCTGCCAATTGTTAACAAATACTGTCTCAATTTTTGTTACCCTAATATCAATATATCAGAAAGTATGCAAGCCAATAGCTCTAAACTTTACACACGTATAGTACTTGGCATTCTAGATTAATTTGGACTAACTAATACAGGCCTACGCCACTGATGCCAACATGATTCTAAGCCTGCTGATAGGTCCAGTTTTAAAATACATGTAACTTCTATACTAACTAACGGATTTCATTCAAAATTGACACAACAATAGATTATATTATTTCAGATTATCTCTGACCAATACATGTATGCCATTGTTGCCAACATGATTTTACGCGTGCTGTTAGATCCAATGTTTATCTGCATGTAACGTCCATGCTATCCATTGGACTCCAACCAAATTTTGTATTCTGTACCTTAAGAGATGGAACTAAGAATATATTCAGTCACCAGGGCTGCCGACTGTAGTTCTCTATTAGGCTATATTATGCCAGGTATACAGTATTTCGAACTAATTAGAAATTTCGATATTACCAACGTAATTTCGTCATTATTCTAGATAGATCCATATAGATTAATCATTGGCATGAATCTTAAATTTCAAGAAAAGTAGGCTCTTGTTTTTGAATGAAATGTCCTAACTAGGATTGAGGGGTATGCTATGTTTTAAGGCATCTTTGGAGAAACCAAGCAACTTTGTGACAATGGCTTACATTAGAGAATTGAATGAGCAAATTTTATATACAAGTTTCTGTTATTTCTGTTTGGTCAATGGTTGTTAATTTTGCACTAAACAAAGATCTTACCTTTCTAAGCCACCTGCTAATAATAAATATGAAATATCATTGTCTGATTTTGTACAGGGTGTTCAAAGACAAGGACACAGAAAACAATCCCGCAGGATAATATTTTAAAAATTCTGGTACATTTTTCTCAGGAACTACTTAAATTAAAAGCCTGATCATTTGCAATGAGTTGTTAACCATGTCGTTTTATAGAATGAAGTGAAAGATATTTTAAATAATCTTTAGAATTTCAATTTATAAATTAAACAAGAAGTTCCGTGACGAACTAATGAGCCTACTTTTCTTAAAATTTAAGATTCATGCCAATGATAATCTATACGGATCTATCTAGAATATGACGAAATAAAGCTGGTAATATTGAAATTTCTAATTAGTTCGAAATACTGTATACCTGGCATAATGTAGCCTAATAGAAAATTACAGTTGGCAGCCCTGGTGACTGAATATATACTTAGTTACATCTCTTAAGGTACAGAATTCAAAATTTGGGTGAAGTCCAATGGATATCATGGACGTTACATGCAGTTAAACATTGGATCTAACTGCGCGCGTAAAATCATGTTGGCAACAATGACATACATGTATTGGTTAGAAATAATCTGAAATAATATTATCTATTGTTGTGTCAATTGTGAATGAAATCCATTTGTTAGTATAGAAGTTACATGCATTTTAAAATTGGACCTATCAGCAGGCTTAGAATCATGTTGGCAGCACTGACGTATATTAGGCTCTCATAATTAATCTAAAATGTTAGGTACTATACGTGTACACATTTTAAAACTGTTGGCTTACATCCTTTCTGATATATTAATATTTGAGTAAAGAAATAGAGACAGCATTTATTAACAGTTGGCAGCCCTGGTTGCTCTTAAGAATAAGAATAGTCATATCTGTTATGGTACACATAGCACATACGACATTTTGTTGAAATCCAATTGATATTATAGAAGTTACATGTATTTTAAAATTGGTCCTATCAGCAGTCTTAAAATCATTTTGGTAGCACTGACGTACATAAGTTACTCCAAATTTATCTAGAATGCCAGATACTATACGTGTGCATAGTGTAAAGCTGTTGGCTTGCACACTTTATGATATATTGGTATTTGGATAAAAGAATAGAGAGATCATTTATTGACAGTTGGCAGCCCTGGTGGCTCTTACGAATACGCTCAGTCATATCTGATTATGTACACATATTACATACAAAATTTGGTAGAAATCCGATTGATGGTATAGAAGTTATTTGCATTTAAATATTGGACTTATCGGCAGGCTTATAATCATTTTGGCAACACTCCTGGAAATTATTAGCTATACGTGTGCCAATTTTGAAATAGCTTCCATTCATACCTTCCAAGATATCCAACATGGAGCTCAAATTTCAATTGCGATTTTTCAGCAGTTGGTAGCACTGACATAATTTCCAAATATGGCCGTGAGATATTCAGGTATAGCTCTTTACTCCTACCAAATTTTGTTTCGATTGCTCCAGCCGTTTAGGAGTTGATAGCGGGGGACACACACACAGCCAGACAGACAGACAGACAGACAGAAGGACAGACAGACAGACAGACAGAAGGACAGAAGGACAGACACACATTTCCCTGATCTCATAAGTCTACTTTTTCCTCATTTTTGCAAAATGTGAAAAGTAGGCTCAAAATCATATACCGTATCTTAAGAGGCAAAAATACATTTTGAGTTTTTAAATTTTTAAACTACTCAAAAATTTATTCTAGAAAAACCAATCCGTTGATATTGTCAAGCTACATGGTTTTTACATTCCAGGAAAAAAAAAACTTGACAAGAAAGTTTCACGAAAAATGTACCAAACTTGAGAAATGTATATACTAGAATCATTTTCAGTGATCTTGTTTTTAACACTTTGTACAAAATCAGTAAATAATATTTGATATTTAATGTTATCAGATGTTTAGGAATCATCAATAAAGTTTTTAGACCATCATTAGTTCAAAGACACACCCGAACAAGAATTTACAAAACCATAGCAAGACCGGTACTTTGCTATGGTAGCGAAGCGTGGACCCTGAGGAAATGCGATGAGAGACGAATAACTACCGCCGAAATGAATTATATGCGACGAACAGCCGGAGTCACTAAGTGGGATCACAAACGAAACACAGAAGTGCTGAATGGTCTTAACAGCAGACCTATATTGGAATACATCCATGAATACCAAAGAAATTGGCTAAGACACCTGAACAGGATGGACAGAAGCAGGATCCCTAAAGCAGTCGTCAACTACTGCCCCGGTGGGAAGAAATCTCTAGGTCGCCCCAGAAAAATATGGCGTGAAAATTCAAATTTTTTGTGTAGACCGTAACAGTTTTTCTAGGACTAACACATGAAAGGATGATGATGATGATGATGGTGATGATGATGTTATCAGGTGGCTTAGAAAGGTTAGATCATTGTTAAGTGTAAAATTACAACCATTGACCGAACGGAAATAACATGAATTTGGTTTTAAATTTGCTCGTTTAATTGTTACAACCCATTGTCCTTCGGGCATCTTGGGAGAAACGAAGCAGCTCCTGGTTTTTATTTTATTGTGAATAAGTATCTGTTAAGCAAGACTTCAGACATTATTTTCAGGATCGTAAAATTATTGGGGATTTCATGACTCGTCCTGCCCTTCCGGTTCTATCTCCTTCATTCCAATAGAGGTGCTCCTCACAATGCCGGAAGAAAGTCTAACTTAGTAAATACTGTGTGTATTTTGAGGTGGTTGTATTCATTGGATGGTCTCCGGTGGAACTAACAAATCATCGGCTTTTGACCTTGCTAACATACTTTATCACATCCGTTTTCTTGCAGGCCAGAAGAGATACGATGAAAAATGTGGCGAGTCAAAGAACGTATGGATCTCCCAGCTTGTGTAGCAACAGTAACCAATTGGAAGTTGTTTTATGTCAGAAAAATAAATAAGAAAGTTCGTTTCCTTTGCTGAAGGGCTGTTGTGATATCGACAGGAACTTTCCTCCCTCTTTTAAATATAAAGGATGTACTCTATAGCGGTGAAGGGAGAATATGTAAACTATATGATTGTGTCATTATATCCCTTGTTTCCAAAGGGGCTCATAACCATTGAGTACACGTATCCATTGTCAAAACTATTTCTCCTCGTGGTGCAGTGGCTAGCGTTCTTGGCTGTCGGTCAGGAGGTCTGGGTTTGATTCTCGGCTTTGATAAGAAATTCAAATTCTGGTGTGAGGGCTGCAAAGGGATACGCTCAACCACGTGAGGAGAGGATGGTTCGATTACCACCTCGGATCCTGGAAGTGCTTCACCGTGGTTTTCCCAACACTTCTACTCCAAGAAAATGCTGGAATAGTGCCTAAATTAAGGCCATGACCACCTCCTTCTATTCCTAATCATGCCAGACAAAATAAATCTATCTATCTATCTCCAATTTAGAAATATTCACACTAGTACAGCCATCAGAGTTTGCAGGTTATCACACAAATTCCACACATACCCAAATACACGAAGCTATATGACCACGATGTCACAGTCCCTAAAATAAACAACAACAACAACAACAACAACAAATATATTCCAGGCCTATGAAATGAAATAACGTCCATTCAGTACGTACCTCAAACTTATTAACCAACTAACTAAACGTTATCACAATTGAGTTCAGAGTATAGTGGGTTTCAAAGGACGATGCCACCCAGTTCATAGCCTACGGATTATGGAGTAGGCGTGGCAGGTGCGACAAAACCGTCAGACACATTATCTCGATTTATCCACCAGGGGTTTACAGCTTGTTGGACGTGTGTTGGGACCACTGGATCTCAGCTGAGCAGGTCATTGTTATGAAAACGAGTTTGTAAATAAATTGCACAACCGTCATTTTTAAGTTCTCATAAAATTCCATTAAAATTGGTGTCAGTATTTTGAACCTAATATTTGCTTTTTGTGAAGTCAAATTTGGCATCAGTGGATATTTTTATGGATAAGTTTTAAATTTGAAGAAGATCGGATCAATTTTGGAGAAGTTAGCACGTCTGAAATCGAATTAGCCAAGATACAATGATTGATGGTACTGTACCCTTATATCTGGATGATCCACCAATATCCTCCGGCTGGAAATAATCTGGGATTGTAGCATCTTGACGCCCCGGCTAAAAACGACATGGTGCCACTTGGCGAAAACACTCAGAATAAGGGACATGTATTTCCTCCAACGGAATGTGCTGCAGTATCTAACTACAGAACAGTAGGGTCATCTAACTACTTAGGATAAAAAAACAACTCTATAAAAATCTCGGGCGTAAGGATACGGATTAGGTCCCTCGGGAACTTCCACCATACAGCACATTCCTCTACCATCTAACTACAAGTATAATGCCAGCTTCCTATAAAACAATCAGGAAATCGTCAACACGAGTCCGTCTATTTATTAAAAAAGACAATACACATCTCGTGTCACCGAGCTTTGATTAAATGCTCTCGAAAATAAACCATGAAATAAAATATATGACTAAGTGTCATTAATCCATATACAAGTACAAATTGTTTCGCTAAGAAACCGTAAAAATTGTTACTTGTAAGCTTAAATAAGCTTCTATACAGCGAACAACTACTGTGCCCTAGGTGACGGGAGTTTATATCAAGAAAAATGTTATAAGTTAAAAATGTACATAATCCCAAAAATAAATGACGTTACCCATGACGTAGATCTCCGTCATTACAAATACTAATCATTACTCTATACAATTCATCTCCCGCACCCTAACATTAATATATCTTCCTCTAAGAAGCGCAAAATCTCTACACAAAGTTTTAAGGTTTAAATTTAAAATATAAAACACTCCTAAATGTAATTACGAATTTATCTGAAATACATTTAATATAATATTCTATACAATGAAAATAATCACGTCGCAGTTCGTCAGTTACTTACTTAGAAATAAAATATTTACAATACGTTCGTTCCTTTCTCCCGACAATACAACATGTAACTGTCCTTCCACATTACTTCTAACTCTCAACGGGCTTCAGAAAAATATTAATTCACTCTACTTAGTCTTATTCGTGTTTTACGTTAACATCTGGGATTCCATAATCCATACAATTAAGTAGAGACTAGTTCAAAAACCTCCTACAACTTATCTGTTCATGTAATAAAATACTTGATAAAAATACACATTTCCACTCGTTGAATAATTACCATAAATGACAAACATTAGTATAAGAACCATTTAATAGATCTCAGTTTACTCTCAGCTTCAACAAAGATCCATTAAACCCTATAATTTCTATCAGATTTAACTTCATCCAGGATCCGCTGTCCTGTGAATTTCAAGGAGTTTCAACTCTATTGAGACCATATCAATAGCATCCACAATTAATAAACTTCCGTAACAATTCTCTTATAACTTCTTACTTTCATGAAATATATGCGTCTGTCCCTACAGACATTTCCTCAAAAATAGATCAATGGCTACACACTGGCTCATTGTTTCACAACAAATACCTCCGTCTACAACGGGAATAATAAATCTCATCCATCGAGATACTTCGCAAACTTCCATAACATTTCTTTCTCTACACTTTCCAATAATAAATTCTTCTTTCAGTCATCACAATCTTGATGAACATATAATAAAAATACTGGTTCTCTCCCTGCCTCAATTTAATAGGTAATGCGATAAAATGATAATCTTTAAATAAAATCCTATTTCTTTATTTCACTCACATTTCTCAAAATTCCTTCAACAAACTGTAACATTTCTTCCATTTCATCATTACGTTATTTCTTACTTCAAAATATGCTCTCGTTCACATCTGTTAATTCCATATTATAATGCTTCACAAATTCTTTCTTTACTGTCTGTTCAACAAATTCTAATACTTTCAAAAAAAAAAACATTATTTACAAACTTTCTTCACTAAATTCGTTTCATTATTTCTCAGTTCGTGACTTTCTCTAGATCTCTACAATAGATCTTTCGTAATTACATTCTTTGACATATACTTCCTTTCACATACTTGGAAAACATTTCCACTACTACATTTATTAATAAAACATAGATATCGTTCGATTTAATACACGTTTGAACTTTACAATAACAATTCTGAACAAACTATAAAGTCCTGAGCTTAAGTATAAAATCTGAATTAAACTATAAAATCTCCCTTCAAATTTCGAATATCGCAAAAATCGAAAAATCGAAATGAAAAATCCCTAAAATTCCGAAGTCGTCGAAAAATACTATCAAACATCCGCAAGATGTTTTACGAATAACACAATGAAAACTGCAATAAACTAATAAACAATATAGAACAAGATGTTCAGTAAAGAACATATAGCCTACTTTTCCTAAATGTATGAGTATAGTTATAACTCGTTTTTATTATCAAAGAGTATAATAGAACTATTCTTTGTTGAAGACCTTAGAAACGATTTACCTCTACCAAACGCCACAACCTAGATAAAAACTGCTACCATCATTGAAGGAAGAAAGAAAGATAAGAAGTATATCAAGAATGTTATGGATCTTATGACTTAATCGACCGGACTGGCTGCGTGGCTCAGCGGTAACGTTCTCGCTTGCTGGGCCCTAGGTTGCAGGTTCGTATCCTGGCGCAGTCAGCTGGCATTTGAGGGTGCACAAATGCGAGGGAGCCGTGTCAGTACATTTACTGGCACGTTAACTATCCCCTTCGGGCCAAAATTCCAGCACCCCGGTGTCTCTAAAAGCAGCAGTAGTTAAAAGGGATGTAAAACCAATAACATTATTATTATTATTATTATTATTATTATTATTATTATTATTATTATTATTATTATTACATATACGACCTGCCGTGGGCAACATCCAACTTTGAGTTGAGGCATGTCTTTACACGTCTGGTTGTGCATGGCTTTCACAACCCTAATTGAAATAACAAATCTTTCCATGACCCTACAGAGACGTGTGTATACAAACTATGTGGATATTTTCGATTGCTATTTGCCTGAAATAAAAGTAGTAATTAATAACCTGAACTAACACCAACGGCTTGAATTCAGTTACTATGTGAATTCGTTTTGTTCTTTACTTCAAATAACATTTTCAAGTAACGCAAAATAGGCTGTTACAAACCCTTTAAAATAAAAAGTAAAAATGTATCGTAGTATCATCTTGTCATTCTTCAAATTCGATGCGCATAGAATGCCAATGGTATAGTAATCAATGGAGCCCCACGTAGACTAGTCGTGACATCTAGTGGTGAAATATCGAACAATATAATCCTAACAGAGCGAGTGCATTCTAGCGGCCAGAAGAAGAAACTTTTCAATAAAATCTGGAAGTTAATAAGTAGGCGTGCAGTTACCTTTTTGGCAGCTAGATGTCTCGAGTAAATCTGCTGGCGAATTATGTTTTAATTAAATATATATTTTACACCATAATATGCACAATATAACGCTTAATTTTAAAACATCTGAGTCATTACAAAACAATAAACATATAACATTTCAAGCAAAAAACCTAGCTCTGATCGGGTTTGAACCCTAGGCATTTGAGCGATAGGCTAACGCTCTACCACTGAGCTAATTGTGTCAACGAATATCGTTCTATATAAAATGACTTACATAGAACTTGTTAGCAAATAATGATTTATACTAAACGATTTCATCACTGGAGTATATTATTTATATATAAAGCATTTCATACAAAGTTTATTTATTTTGTATCAGTACGCTATATTGCATGCAATACTCAAATTAGTGAAATATAAGTCAGGCACAAGATATCCGCTGCCATCTTGTCTTATTACTGAATCGGCTCAGCTTTTTAAAATCACGACTGCACTATAGTATTACAAAATAAACTTTTAATTTCGAACGTGCCTCTTCCTTTAGAACAGTTAAAACGATTCTCGGCTCGATAATCGGAACTGGTGGGTCCCATGATATGGATTATAAAGTTTGCATAATTCGCACGGCCGCCATCCTGAAATGGTATGGCGGACGACCATGTAGTTTGGTCACAAGATGCATCCTATACGAAGGTATGTTGTTACCAAATTTGGTAGAGATCGGATGATTTGGTTAGTCGTTATTTGATTTTACGTTTTGAACGTTTGAGTGGCCGCCATTCAGTTTTAGTAAAGATGGCGGCGATATAAAGCATGACACTGAGATGTCCTTTGCTAGTGCTACCTTTGTACCAAATTTCGTTCAATTCGCATTCACCGTGTTCGAATTGATAGGGGGGGACAGACATTCAGAGTACACACACACTCACACACACACACACACAGACTCACACACACACACATACACACACACAGACAGACACACTTTTGTCGCCCTGTGTTGATCTCATAAGTCTACTTTCATTATTTGCAAAAATCGAAAGTAGGCTAAAAATGGCATTCAACAAAAGTTGTCGGATATTCAAGATCTACAATTCTACATACTGGGATATTTAACGTTGGTCCTTGGACTACCTTGTGCTGGGTTAGAGTTGACATGAAGTGGACTCCCTTTGGTTACCCATTAGAAACGGAATGTTCTGATTGAGATGGGATAGCCCTTTCTCTCTTCGGCACCGGGTAATTCCCTGGCCGCCCTCGTACATGAATAACTTGCAGTCTTCTTCCCCCATAGTTGCCTGTAGATCGTCATTTGAGATGGTAAAATGACTGATGATTGTAGACTTTCTATTACGGGAGAGATGAGATGTTAATCTCCCCCGAGATGTTGATGTTAATTCATTTCGGATGTTCTTGATGCCATCATAGCGTTGTTCCCATAATTGTTTAAGCGTTGATCACGACGCCTGTAGAATCTTCATGAAATTCCTCCCTCAACTTTTGAATTTTCATCATTCTTGAAGCTGTAGCTTTGTCGTATAAATTTAAAATGGTTTCCTCGCTGAATGTCTATGTTAATATTACATGCACATTACTGAGTGCCTTATATGAATAATTCTATCTCTTTCGTTCAACTTGGAGACTAGTTCGTTGTAACGTCCTTCTACTTCGAAGTCGTGGTTGATAAGAGCCTCGCTTCCTCTCGTCTTTTCTCCGCGTCTCTTTTCCAAAAACCGCGTCCTTTTCAATCCATGGCTCTGATTGGTTGCTTATATTAATTGATCAAACTCTTCATTAATAACTTAAGAACTCGGTTGTAATTATATTCAATCGTTCTTAATTGTCATTTAACACTCTTCATGATGGTTTAATGTAATAACTTTGTCCTAGTAATTATATATGTTAATTACTCCGTTGGTGTTTATTTTAATAGGCGGCTTCCCATTGGTCATGGTCGCGTGTCGGCCTCGCGTCGGCTCCCCTCTTCTTTCTCTTGCCACACGCTTAGTTCCTCTCCCCATTCTTTTTCACTCGGGCGTCCTCGTGACTGCTCGGGTTCTTTCTCATCCTAGCGAAGCTTGTTCCGAGTCCCCTTGCGACTACTAATTTGCTATTGGCCGGCCAAATGAACTCAGTTAATTCACTCGCTAACCAAACCAGTTTTGTGTTAGCTTCCAGCATCGATAAATTTTAACATGGGCTAATTAAGAATACTTTCCACTTTGTATAATTTGCTGTCTCATCTCCCCAAACGCGTACAGTACAATTTATTCATTGTTATCATTTACTTTTGGTGAGCTTCTCTCAATCATCTTACCTGTCTACCTGCCTTGGTCAACTCTTTTTCTCTTTCAATCCCAACTGTATTAGGGTATACGAGTCCTTGGGTGTCTTTAAATCTACTGCCCTATTATTCCTCGTCTTCCTCTTTTTCTAGCACTCCCTTTCTTCGAGAAATCAAACCTCTTCTTGTTTTGTCATCGCATCTCCTGCCTTCTGCAGACGGCCCTAAAAGAGGTGGAGTGTGTGTGTAGCCCCACAATGCATTGTACACCTTGAATAAGGCTACATCTTCAAGTAATGCCTGATTTTACTATTGACTTTACTATCCTATCTGCCCCTCATAGCTATACTTCTATCAATGTCCCTATGTTCTGATTTCTTGAGAGTTGAAGACTCTCCTTTTCCCGTGTTTTATTTCGCTTATGCCTTTTTTGATTTTTCCCTTACTCTGCAAGTTAGTAGTATTGAAGGGCTAGAAGCTAGTTTCGGTGTTTCCTAATTAAACCATTAACGTAATTACTTTTCAGTCGGTAAACCCGAATTGTGTTATGTATGTAAGCCTAAGTGAACTAGCTCTGATGATTTTCGCATGGAGAACAAAACATGTCATCAAACAATTTTTAGTTTTTATAGTTAGTTGTGCCTGTGGATTCTGTGAAAGGGTCTACTCATAGGGTTAGTACTGCTATACTGACTCAGTGAAGAAAGCAATGGCAAACTACCTCACTCCTCTTCTTGCCTAGTACGCCTCAATATAGCGCTGCCTTGGGTTTTTGTGGGCATCTCGACCCACATAACCTAACAGCGGTGCTTTTTGAGGATCCAACCAGCATTCGGGCTGACTACCTATCAGACAGTTAGTCGTAAGTCAGTAGTTAGTTTTAGTATTCGTTTTCATTTAGTATTCCTTTGCACTATTGGAGGCGTGGTGGTGCAGTGGTCAAGCTGATTGTCTCTCACCAAGGTGGACCGGGTTCGAATCCCGATCATTGCGTGTGAGATTTTCGAAGTGAAATACCACGTCCTATGGTTCAGATTCCACGTAAAATGGAGATCCTGTGGCTAATTATCGCAAGATTAACAGTCGCGAAAAACGACGAGCTTCCTATTCCTCCTTTTCACTATCACCCAAATCGTTACAGGAAAATAACTTAGATGTTTTGACCCTTAAAACAAAAATGGTCACCACCACTACCTTAATTTTAAGCCCTGGGGCGCTACTTTCATATCAAACACCAATCCATTTCTCCTTACGAGGGCGAGTGCTCCCTGTTCTAGCCCTTACGTCAAATTTCAAACTCTTGTTGGAGCCAGGAATTGTACCTATGGCTAGAGCCTTGCGCGGATAAGCAAAACGTTATCCGCATCTGCCCCGTATCCACAGGACTGTTAACCGCATCCGCACAATTGTTATCCGCATCCGCTCCGCATCCGCACAATTGTTATCGGCATCCGCACAATTGTTATCCGCATCCACGCCGCATCCGCAGAACTGTCATACGCATCCGCACAATTGTTATCCGCATCCGCCCCGCATCCGCAGGACTGTTATCCGCATCTGCACAACTGTTATCCGCATCTGCCCCGTATCCGCAGGACTGTTATCCGCATCCGCACAACTGTTATCCGCATCCGCCCCGTATCCGCACAACTCTTATTCGCATCCGCTTAGTATCCGCACAACTCTTATCTGCATCTGCCCCGTATCCGCAAGACTGTTATCCGCATTCGCACAATTGTTTTCCGCATCCGCCCCGCATTCGCACAACTCTTATCCGCATCCGCCCCGCATCCGCACAACTCTTATCCTCATCCGCCCCGCATCTGCAAGACTTTTTTCCGCATTCACTCGTTTGTTATACGAATCTACTGCCACTACATAGAGTCTCGCAAACTCGGCCTAATGTGGACCGAAGGGTGGTCGAGTTCACGAAAATGCCGGGTTATCGGGAAATGTGTTATAAAGAAGAAATAAGCTGTTTGTTTTGGTTTAAAAGTAATGCAACGCTATGCACGAGAACCGTTTGTTTACTTCTTATTGCCAACAGTTTGTGCATTTAGATTTTAATAGGGGAAAACTCACACACACACACACATACGCACACACACACGGACAAATATTGATCTCATTAGACTATTTTTTCATAAATGAAAATTGGCTAGTAGCCTACTAGTAGTAATAATAATCCATTGAATGTGTGAAGGATACCAAGTTATCCCCTTTTGTCCGCTCTTACTCCACCCTCGCCCCGTGGTTACATGATAAGGAATTAAACCGGGTCATAAATATTTCAACAATGGGAAGTTAGTTATTCTCGCACCGTCATTTATGAATTATGCAAGACAGAAGATAGGGAGGGGTACTGTTGAAGATCAAGATCAGCATCCCTCTCTCCCTGGAAACAAAACACCTGCTGCCTTCCCTTTCCGGGAGAGTAACTTGAGCCCTCGTCCCAAGTCTGGGGAACTTCTCACCCGGTGACATCAAATACGTGTGCACAAGATGTGTGTGTGTGTGTGTGTGTGGGAGGGGGGCGCGAGTAGAAATTGCAAGATGAAATATATAAGAAAACAGGAGAGGGGGAGCCACCTTCCGTGGGTTTAAGGTAGGCATACGTAATGATTTATATCGTATGGCCTCGGGTGCCTGATGCATGCTTTGTTATTTGACACAAAGAGGGTACCTTGCATGTAAAATTTCGTTGTTCCTCGAAGCACTATGAAAGTCAAGGTGGTTAGATATCTAATCTCCTTTAACACTATAGCGCATTCTAGCAGAGAAATGAGGAACTAATTGTTGGCGGAAACTCCCGAGATTAATTTCGCCATTATGAACACGGCATACTGAATTCAAATGGGTTCTTTGACATGCCAACATCGTATGACATGGTGTCGTAATTTTGGCGCCTTTCAAAAATCCCTTACGACGGCCAGGATATGTTTATACACGTTGTAATGCACTGGTATCTAATTTAGTTCAATTGTTTACATAACCTCAAGATGGCGGCTGTGCGAAATTTAAAATTAAGTTTTCATTTCTTGTGTCGTAATCATGCGATCAAAGTGAAAGTTTTAATAATGAACCTAACCAATAATTTTCCTTTAATGGTACATGACTCTATGGCCTATACATTTAACAATCCAGCATGGCGACCACCCGAAATATTTAGACGGCTCTGAATATCTAAATCTATTATAGCAATCAATCTCATTTTTTTATGTTCATAGGGGCTATGAACTTAAGTTCACCTATAGGACGTTAAATAACCTGGTGATCACAAATCCAACATGGCGGCGACGCGAAGTATAAATATTCACATGGACGTTTCTCGCAATTTATCCATCCGAGTGCAGTGAAACTTGGTACAGTAAATCCTTATACGAATGTTAATCCACTGGCATCTAATTTATTTCAGTTGTTTCCATAACCACAAGATGGCAGCTGTGCGACATTTTAAAATCTCCTTGTTACTTCTTGTGTCCTAATCAGGCGATTGAAGTTTGAATGCTACACGTACACAATAATCTTCATGTAACAGTACATAACTCTAGGACCTACATACATAAAATCCAACATGGCGACCATCTGAAATATTTAGTCGGTTCTCAATATCTACGGATCTGTTACAGCAATCAAACTGAAATTTTGTATGTTGATAGTGGCAGTTAACATAAGTAGAATATATGAAAATAGGCTGTATAGTTCTGCACGGAACTACTTGTTCGTCTTTCTATACTAATTCTTATATCCAGGCCTTCTGTAATTTTGAAATTCTCTCTTTGTTTCGCTCACGATATAATTTTGATGGATGAATTACTTCTCCTAAGAACTTGAATTAACTTACTTGATGAATTTTTCCAAATTTATTCTTTAGAAATTTCCCACCTAGATACAATTATTTTTAGGCCTATTATTTTTCTTGCTTCGTTATGGCCAACTAAGTATCACGTCATGTCAACTATTTCTTCTGCGTTTTAACGTTGGCCCAGTACTCTTTCATTCTCAGACGACGTTACAACTCACCAGCCGTGAGCCCCTGAGTGTGTAGCAATATCCACGGTGCACCAGAAGTGGTGGGGCTAAAGACACCCTGCCTCCTTGAGGGCCTTGAGCAGAAGACAGGAGAGAACATGAAAAGAAAAAGAAGGCTGACCCCTCGCAGAAGGAGTGTATCAGAAAAGATGAGACAAGGGCCAATTAAGGCGGGAAAGGAAGAAACTCCCTAGGCCTCGGATACCCTAATACCGTCGGGGTCGGAAGAGAACAGGAGTTGACCAAGTGAGGTCGACAGGAAAGAAGACGTAGAGGAGCCCGGCACAAGTAAGTGGAAGCAATGCCGGACTCGGCTGGGGACCCGTGGTCGCCAACCCACGTCCCACTTGATGTGAGCCCCTGGGGGGAAAAAGTAAGTTTTAATCTCCAAAATTGTCTGTTATCGCACAAGCGGCAGTTGGCGATTGTAATGTAATACCGTACTATACTACCGTGAAACATTTATATTTATTCTATTGGCATTATTATTAATCGTACCTATTGTGCACGTTTGCTGTGGATACGAAGCTTTTATGTATTAATGTCAGCTCAGCTGGAGATATTATGACATCGGTCAAATATCTCAAATACATCTCAATTTTGGTAGAAAAAAAAAACCCTTTCCTAAAATTATTTGTGTAAATGTCCCACAATTTGGGACGAATCCCACGGATTGGCATCACTGTATGAGACAAAAATTCCACACACACCCAAGTACACGACGCTGAATGTCAACGATGTCCAAACCCCTCAAATGAAACAACAGCAGCAAAATAATATTAATGTGTGTAATAGGATATCTGAGATGCATGATACAAGAAAATTGAAGAAACGACAGAGAAATTAATGAGCGGGGGAGGCAAGCAGAATTATTCTGGAAAAGTGTTAGGAGCCTGGTATGGAGTAAGGATGTCCCTCAGAACACCAAAGGGTTATATATAGGACGTACTATGTTCCAATCCTGACGTATGTCTCAGAGACCTGGGTTATGAAAGGAAGGGAGCGAAGCAGAATACAGGCTAGTGAGATGAAATTCTTGAGAAACGGCATTGGAGTGACGAAGGTGGACAGGTTCAGAAAGGAGAAGATCAGAGAATTAGTCATGGATAGGCATTACAGGATAGGATAGAGGATTCAAGGCTTAAATGGTATGGGCATGTTAAGCGAAAGGATGGGAGGAGGATACCCAGGAAGATACACGAGATGAAAATGGAGGAGAAAAGACTAAGAGGAAGGCCAACAGATAAGTGGCTGAAGGGTGTAGTGGACTTCGTGTGAAAGACAGGTGAAGACTGGACCAAGGTGGTGACGGAGAGATGGTGGGAAGACAGAAAACGATGGAGAGGCTTATGCAAATAGCTTATGAAGATAATAGCGGAAACTCGGTCGTAAAGGCATGCGCTCGCCTGGAGACAGCGATCACAGTGCCATCTCTTGGTGCGAGTTGACAGTATTACTCGCCTGGCCACCCACAGCTAGCATTTTTGAGTGCGCACCGACCGAAATTGCATTGTGAAGCTAGCATATGTGTCGGCTTGATATTTAGGCAGCAAATAATTTAAAGATTACTATTAAAAGAAACAAAAGATACTTGGATCTGTACAATTTATATAGAAATCAAAAAAATACTGCAGATAATTAATGACATGGTATTGGTGTCGGTTACTGAAGTCTGGAATATGCCCATACATACCCGTACCGTAAGCATTTACACCTATTGATGTGTTACTTTTCGTAATTTAACACTTCCTATGTTTACATACGATTCAGAAGAATCATTTGTCTTATTCACAAATGCCTTTATGAAGACTGAAAAATATGTGCAGGTTAACAACAGAATACAGTTCTTGCATACTCCCTCCGGTGTGGCACATTCACTCGTAAATAAATTAACCATCTTGATTTTGACCCCATGCGTGCTTTCAATCAAGAATTGATCAAAATTGCACCTAAATACTGGTATTTAAAAATGAGTTGAACAAGCGTAATTACATTAAAAAAAAACAGTTACGCCTACCTTCTTGTATATTTCCTTATAAAGTTAGTAAAACTAAAATTTGTGTTTCTGAACTCGTTAGATTACACCAACCTCCTTTAGCTTTAATAGTGCAATACGTACACTTTAGAGGCAGATGACCTCGCTGTTCCGCCCTTTATAACAAGAATAAATAACTACGTACACTTTCAATCGGAAATATTGAAGCATGTCGTTAAATGTTAGGTCTACTGTACCGTAGAGTCACCACGTTTTATAATTATGCTGTTATTTCAATATTAACATTAGGCCTACTATCAACAACCTACAAAGATCTTACCCCTGACTTAACAAGTTTTTGTTCCTGAAATCTTTCTCCACAAAGTGGTCTGAGCGTACAACATGAGTTCTGTTTAAATGTTCTGGGCCATTCCTTTTCAATACGTCATCTAAGTCAGCTCTTCGGCTTCGAATAACCGACAGCGTGCATCTATCTAATATATAAAAGGGAAAGTCTGTATGTATGTATGTATGTATGTATGTATGTATATATGTTGGTTCCGTATACAAATCTACACCGTTCCACCAATCTCAACCATATTTTGCATACATATAGTTTAGGACCCAGAAGGAACCGCTGGCTACATGAATTTTCGATAGTCTTTCTCATTCTTCTGATTTCGGCCCTTTTTCACTCAAAAACAGGCTAATCAAATCATAAAATATACTCATGAAGGAATGGCAAGGCAGATAGTTTCCATGGCAACATAGCTCAAGTCGAGACACGGCCGTCTGGATGCCAATTGCGCTCTGCACTACCGGTATAGAAAATGAGGATCTTTACTTGAAATCCCGTTAGTTACTCAACTGCTCACACAGCACTGTCAACCGAGTATAGCATAACAAAGACTTGACACTATCTACTAGATATTTGTCAAATACCACTCACTCACTCACTCACACATTCATCACGAAATCTCAGAACCCACCCAACGGATTGGAATGAAATTTGGTATGCAGCTTACTCAAGGGCCGCAAACGCCCACTAAGAAAGGATTTTTGGATATTCAGGTTCTAAAGGGGTGTTAAGGGGGTAGACCTGCATTTCATCGAATAGCAATATCTCCCGATTGGTTTCACTGGGGGGATGTGATACTCGGCATATAAACTCATCATTAAAAATAAGAAGACATGTGTCTGAGGGTTTTTCGATGAGGTGTATATTATGAGGTGAAAGGGGTGAAAAGTGGGGGTTGAAAGATTCCTAACGGAGCCTGTATCTCATAAACGACATAGGCGAGGAGTTTGAAACTCAGCGGGGAAAAATCAGCATAAAAAATAAGTAAATAGGTGTTTGACCGTTTTTTTTTTCATAAATCCAATTTAAGGGGCCTATGGCGAGGGGTGAAATTCTGTGTAAAACAAAACAGGAAAGAAAGTGTCCTAACCGATTGACTCACTCGCTCTTCAAACTCAGGGGGAAAAACTGCTTAAAAATAAGTATAACTTATATGTGTTCGACATTTTTTTTGATAAACCAAATTAAGGGGTTCATCGGGAGGGGTGAAATTCTGAAGAAAAAAATTGAAAGAAAATGTCCTGACTCACTCACCCACTCATCATCGCCCAGCCAAAAATATTGAAGTTGGAAACATGTCATTTTCGGGATATGTTCGTTGTATGTCAAAACCATACACTAAGGGAGGATTTTTGAATATTCAGGCTCTAAAGGGGTCTTAAGGGGTTTAAACCTGCATTTTATTGAATAACAATATCTCACGAGTGGTTTCATTTGTGGATGTGATACTCGGCATATAAACTAATCATTAAAAATAAGCAGACATGTGTCTAAGGGTTTTTCGATGTGGTGTATTATTATGAGGTGAAAGGGGTGAAAATTGGGGGTTGAAGGATTCCTAACGAAGCGTGTAGGCCTATCTCCTAAACGACATAGGCGAGAAATTTGAAACTCGGCGAAAAAACATCAGCTTAAAAAATAAGTAAGTCGGTGTTCCACCGTTTTTTCATAAATTAATTTAAGGAGCCAATGGGGTGGGGTGAAATTCTGGGGGGAAAAAGGAGAGAAAGTGTCCTAACTGACTGACTAACTCACTCAATCATCAAACTCAGGGGAAAAAGACAGCTTAAAAATAAGTTAATAGGTGTTCAAGCGTTTTTTCATCAATCCAATTTAAGGGGCCCATGGGGAGGGGTGATATTCTGGTAAAAATAATTGAAAGAAAATGTCCTGTCTGACTCACTCACTCATCACGCCCAGCGAAAACTATTAAAGTTAGAAACATGAAATTTTGGTAATATGTTCGCTGTATATCGAAAACGTCAACTAATGAATGATTTTTGTTATTCGGGTTTTAAAGAGGTGTTAAGGGGGTAAACGTGCATTTCATTGAATAACGATATCTCATGAGTTGTTTCTTTGGGGATGTGATATTCGGTATATAAGCTAATCATTAAAAGAATCAGACATATGTCTAAGGGTGTATCGATGAGGTGTATATTACGAGGTGAAAGGGGTGAAAATTGGGGGTTGAGGGATTCTTAACGGAGCGTGTATCTCTTAAACGACATAGGTGAGAAGTTTGAAATTCGGCGGGAAAAAACAGCTTAAAATATAAGTAAATAGGTGTTCGACCGTTTTTTCATAAATCCAATTTAAGGGGCCCTTGGAGAGAGGTGAAATTCTGGGGGGAAAACAGGAAAGAAAGTGTCCTAACTCACTCACTCATCAAACTCAGGGGGGAAGAACAGCTCAAAAATAAGTAAATAGGTGTTCGACCGTTTTTTTTTCATAAATCCAATTTAAGGGGTTCATGAGAGGGGTGAAATTCTGAAAAATAATTGAAAGAAAATGTCCTGACTTACTCACTCATCATCCCCCAGCCAAAATTATTGAAGTTAGAAACATGACATTAAGGGGCTATGTTCGTTGTATGTTGAAAACGTCCACTAAGGAAGGAATTTTGGATATTCAGGTTCTAAAGGGGTGTTAAGGGGGTAGACTTGCATTTAATTGAATAACAATATCTCCCGAATGATTTCCTTTGGGATGGGATACTAGGCATATAAACTCATCATTAAGAATAAGAAGACACATGTCTGAGGGTTTTTCGATGTGGTGTATATTATGAGGTGTATGTGTGAAAAGTGAGTGTTGAAGGATTCTTAACGGAGCAAGTATCTCTTAAAAGACAGAGGCAAAAGTAAGAATCTCAGGGAGAAAAATCAGATTGAAAAAGTAGTAGATAGGTGTTCGATCGTTTTTTCATAATCCAATTTAAGGGGCTCATGGAGAGGGATGAAATTCTGGGGAAGGAAGTCCACTAAGGAAGGATTTTTGGATATTCACTCATCATCCCCCAGCAAACCTATTGCAGTTAGAAACTTGAAATTTTGGGGATATGTTCGTTGTTTGTCGAAAAAGTCCACTAAGGATGGATTTTTGGATATTCATGTTCAATGACGCATCGATTTCAAGCCCTTAAAAAGGCACGAGGTGGACACCCAAAATATTGATTCAAGTTGATTGAGATTTAATATGTTCCGTTCAACTTAATTTTACTTTAAACAAAAATAAAAGTTCAGTAAACCAATGAAATACAGCCTCTTTGTTGTGTTTTTGACATACATTAAGTAAAATTTGTAGGTGTTTATTTGGACCGAAGTGTATTTCAATAATTCGGATTCTCCTAGGAAATGTCGGTATGGTAGTCTACTCTGTTGCAAGTCTAATCGAACGGTGTAATGATACCTACATTTCGCCAGATCCACCTACTATCCAAATATACATCATCATTATCATCATCATCTTGAACAGTTTCCAGCCAGTGGCCGGGTCTGTTAGGAACATAGAGCGGAAACTCCTCGCCAAAACAGGAGACAGCGCTCCCCAGCACCGCCTAGCGGTCCGAGTTGGCAACGCAAGACCAGCTGATTTACAACCGTGAGATCCAACCAAACAATTATGAGAAATTATTGACCTGTGGATGATCTAATTATCCAATTGTAATGGTTGGTACGGGGAGTATTTGTGCCATATATGGCTGCAATAATTATAAACAACAAAGAAATAAGGAAATTTAAGTATGAATTTATTGTAAACAAGTAGCCTACCAATACACTGATAGTTCGGTTTTCATTTAATACAGAAAGCTTTTACAATATAATTTAGCATATTTTAGCCTGTTCTTTATTTATTTACTAGCTGAAGTACCCGTGCTTCGCTACGCGTCATAAATAAATTAAAATGTGAAAGTGACAGTTAAAACAGGGGATAGGCGAGGTGCTGCGCAGAGGGAGATTAAGGATGGAACATTTTGTCCAACTACACCGTTCGGCGTTGACCGTGTTTTATAGCACAAATTTAGGTTTTACTCGCTAACCGTTGGAGATACCTTTCGGACAGAAAATGTAATTTTAAACCTCGTATATGCCATCAAAAGTTTGCTATTTCTTAGCGTTCACTTTTTATTTGAAATGGAAATATGAAAGTTTGAAACCAAAGGGTGTAGTGACGTCACTAAAATGGTCGCCATAGTGCAAAGTATTGAAATCAAAAGTAGCCTATATGTTAACCAGTTAAATCAGCTACTTTCATGTAAAATTCATGTAAGTCGGACCAGTGGTTCTTGCGTGATTGAGTAATACACAGACACACACCATCTCATTTTTAGCCTCGCTTCGCTCGCGTCATAGTCGTGTCATATTGTTATTCAATGACATGCAGGTTTAATTCCGTTAACACCCCTTTAGAACCTGAATATCCAAAAATCCCTCCTTAGTAGACATTTTCGACACACAACAAACATATCCCCTTTTTCTAACTTCAATAGTTTTGATTGGTCGATGAGAGTGAACATCCAAAAATCCTTCCTTAGTGGACGTTTTTATTCCAGAATTTCACCCCTCCCCATATGCCCCTTAAATTGGATTTATGAAAAAAAAACGGTCGAACATCTACTTATTTTAATTATTTATTCATTTATTAATTTTTAAGGTGATTGGAACTCGGAGAAAATCAAACTCCTCGTCTATGTCGTTTAAGAGATACACGCTCCGTTCGGAATCTTTCAACCCCCACTTTTCATCCCTTTCACCTCTTAATATACACCACATCGAAAAACCATTAGACATGTGTCAGCTTATTTTAAATGATTAGTATATATGCCAAGTACCACATCCCCAAATGAAACCACTCATGAGATATTGTTATTCAATGAAATGCACGTTTACCCCCTTAACACCTCATTAGAACCTGAATATCCAAAACTCTTTCCTTAGTGGACGTTTTCGACATACCACGAACTTATCCCCAAAATTTCATGTTTCTAACTTCAATAATTTTTGCTGGGCGATGATGAGTGAGTGAGTCAGTCAGGACATTTTCTTTCATTAATATTTGAGAATTTCACCCCTCCCCAAGAACCCCTTAAATTGGATTTATGAAAAAAAAAAACGGTCGAACACCTATTTACTTATTTAAAGCTGTTTTCCCCCTGAGTTTGATAAGTGAGTAAGTAAGTCAATCAGTTAGGACACCTTCTTTCCTGTTCCCCCCCCCCCCCGAATTTCACTCCTCCCCATGGGCCCCTTAAATTGGATTTATGAAGAAATGGTCGAACACCTATTTACTTATTTTTAAGCTGCTTTTTCCGCTGAATTTCAAACTTATCGCCTATGTTGAATAAGAGATACAGTACACGCTCCGTTAAGAATCCTTCAACCCCCAATTTTCTCCCCTTTCACCTCATAATATACACCATATCGATAAACCCTTAGACATATGTCTGCTTATTTTAAATGATTAGTTTGTATGCCGAATATCACATCCCCATATGAAACAACTCGTGAGATATTGTTATTCAATGAAATGCAAGTCTTCGGTTGTCCAGTATTGATACAGATCGACAAACATTTTTCTTTCTTCAACATCTTTTTTTGTTAGGACGGCTTTCTTTGCATGTTTTTCCTTTTTAAGTTGAGATCAGAGAGCCGTCTTCACACTGTTTGATGGGAAGTTGAGGTCCCAAACTCCTGCTCAATCTTAAAAGCAATCTGCCTTGAACTCAGTTTTCTGTTTTGCTTTGCCATAATTTGCATTGCCCTGCGCAATCTGGGACTGGGGATTTTCTTCCAACCACATTTGTACCTCAAACTTGACTTTCCAGTTTTAGCTTGTTTCTTCAAAACATTTCCCACAGTGTTGTGGTCAATTGATAGTTTCCTAGCAACTTCCGTATTCGAGAATCCTTCAGCTTTGAGCCCTAAAATCATCCCTTGTTTCCTTAGAGATAGGTCTTTTCTCTTTCCCATATTCTGTGAAACCAAATATATGTATAAATAACCATGGCAACTCAAAGTCAATGCTATTTATGCTATTGTAGCATAGTAGGTAACAATAAAAACTGTCTGGATACTTACTCAATTATTTTTTCACACAATTCTTCATAAAAAGGACACAATTCACATTAGCAAACAACAGCTGACAGAAAATTGGAGAGAAGATAAACTAGAGACATCTGGTGTAGGGTACTAAACTTCCAAGTATGTAAGTGCCATCTAGTATCAATTATTCTAACGAACTGATATATATTTCATTTCAAAAACTTGTCAAGTCATTGACACATTGAGTTCAAGCTCTTAAAAATGCTTAGGATGGACACACAAAATATTAATGCAAGTTGATTGTGATGTAATATGTTCTGTAATACTTGATTTTACTTTAAACAAGAACGAAGTTCAGTAAAACAATCAAATATAGCCACTTTGTAGTGGTTAAGTAAAATTTTTAGATAGGGATACTGTTTTAGACCAAACTGTACTATTGGGGAAACAATTTTTATTATGAGTGCGGTCAGTCGCGATATTTGAAGTTGTCTTCTCCAAACTTTCACCTGGGATGAATGAATAAATAGGATTATATCAATTTTAATCGAATTTTTTTTAATGATTGATGGCCAGAATTAAAAAAAAAAACATTGACAACGGTAACAATGTCATCAGCTTCCGTGGCGTCACACCTTTCTGAGCTAATATGGCGATCTACTTCCTAATTTTGACGTTCTGGTCAACAGTGTCATCTAGCAGGAAAATTGATAACTCTAGTGAGCGATCTGTGGCTGTTATTTCATTACATTCTGTCTTGTTTGACCACCTCGTAGTGTAGTGGATATCATTTTTGGCTGTCTCCGTGGAGGTCAGGGTTCAATTCCCGGCTCTGCCAAGAAATTATAATTCTGGTATGAGAACTGGAACGGGGTACACTCAGCCTTGTGAGGCAAAACTGAGAAGAGGAGGGTTCGATTCACACCTCAGCGATCCTTGAAGTGGTTTTCCGTGGTCTCTCAGTTTTACTCCAGGCAAATGCTGCGATGGTTCGTAACTTATGTAACAGCTAGGGGAAGATGACCTCCCTGTTCCGCCCCTTAAAACCTCAATAATTAACTAATTAATGTAACGGCTGCCTCTTTCCCAAACCTATCCCCAATTTACAAACACACACACACACTAGTGCAGCCATTAATATAACACAGGTTATCACGAAATCCCGGATTTTAGGTTGTGACCTATTTTATTCCTGACCTTTTACTCTCCAAATTTCATTTTTTTAATGTTTTAGGTACCAACGAGTAATATACTTCAAATTTCTTGGAGCCTAAATTATTTCCTGTAGAAATGCTTTCCTTGCCTGAGCCAACCTACTTTATATCCTCTTTGCTTCGTCCATCACTGGTTATTTTACTTCCTAAGTAGCTGAAGTCTCCTAATTCCTTTAATTTTTCGTCAATAAGTGTTTTTGAATTATTTCGGCTGTATTCCAATACATTTGTTTTACATTTATTGATTTTATCATGAATCTTTCCTCAAGACCATTTACAGTAGAAACTCATTCAAAACCCATAACTTTATTATTGTTTATTATTAAATCCTCCTCTATTCAGAAACTATGATTTATTTAGGTATTTATTCTTAAACGCCATTGTATTCTCAAGATAGAAGTTAGTCCCATGATCATCAATAAGTAATCCTAGCAACTGCTGGAAATCAATGAAACTTTTCCCTTGAGAGATTTGCGGCGTATTGGGATATATGGTGTGTGTGGTATGTTTACTCTTGGGCAATAGAAGAACGAGGAGGAGAGAGAAAAACTTCAATAAAACAGAATTCCAGATAGACATGGCCCAGAGTATAAGGAGGTGGCTGCTTCCACCTCGAGTCTGAGCCACACAAAATCTATTAAATAAAAAAGGAGACGGCACGCTGAAAGGCCTCCAACAAAGGAGCGCTTCATATTGAACGACATCCACACCTCCTGGCGGTTTTCTTACCATACTCAACGGGAAGGAAAGTGCAAACCAAATGTTGTAGCTTGCTTTAGTTAGAGGAGATACGGTCAGCCAGATTCTTGTTTTCTGGCTGAATATTGAGACACATATCAGAGAGGGAAAGTTTCTTTGGTGGGACAGAGTTAGATGTGTCCGCCTGCACTCACTAATAACCAGAGCCCTGCGCGGATAAACGAAATGTTATCCACATCCGCCCCGCATCCGCACGGCTGTTATCCGCATCCGCCCCGCATCCGCACGACTGTTATCCCCATCCGCCCCGCATCCGCACGACTGTTATCCCCATCCGCCCCGCATCCGCACGGCTGTTATCCGCATCCGCCCCGCATCCGCACGACTGTTATCCGCATCCGCCCCGCATCCGCACGACTGTTATCCGCATCCGCCCCGCATCCGCACGGCTGTTATCCGCATCCGCCCCGCATCCGCACGACTGTTATCCGCATCCGCCCCGCATCCGCACGGCTGTTATCCGCATCCGCCCCGCATCCGCACGACTGTTATCCGCATCCGCCCCGCATCCGCACGACTGTTATCCGCATCCGCCCCGCATCCGCACGGCTGTTATCCGCATCCGCCCCGCATCCGCACGACTGTTATCCGCATCCGCCCCGCATCCGCACGGCTGTTATCCGCCCCGCATCCGCACGGCTGTTATCCGCATCCGCCCCACATCCGCACGGCTGTTATCCGCATCCGCCCCGCATCCGCACGACTGTTATCCACATCCGCCCCACATCCGCCCGACTTTTATCCGCATCCGCCCCGCATCCGCACGACTGTTATCCACATCCGCCCCACATCCGCCCGACTTTTATCCGCATCCGCCCCGCATCCGCACGACTGTTATCCTCATCCGCACTTTTGTTATCCGAATCTACTGGCATTACAGTTATATTTTCAATTAGATGAAATATTAAAGCAAGTCACTCCCTTTGGCTATGTTTGTCAAGTTCTATGTTTAAAATGAATGTTATACTGCCAGAATAGGGATGTATAGAACTAGCACCGATAGAGCACACTGCTGTTGTACTGGGTAAGCGCAAGGCGCTCTTCATTTGTCTCCTGTGTTCTCATGCCGCTAATATCCACGAATTTAAGTTGTTGAAATGGCTATTTTCGTGACTAAGCCGAGCTATTGCAGTGTTCCTCATTGCAAAAATCAGGGAAATCCGATTTCGTGTCACCAATTTTAACAAAATAAATAAATGAGGAAGAAATGGTTACATGCTATTAGAAGGAAACATTTCGGTAAGAAAATCTGACCGAAAATATTAAAGTGTGTTCCCATCGTTTTCAACTCGATGACTTCACGAAAACTGTGTTGGGCAAGTGTGATTTACAAAGGGAAATAATTCCTACCTATAAACTGAATAGACATATCGATAACAACCACTGAATTTATGCGTTTGTATTTGAAGGTGAGAGAGCAAGATTAAAACCGGGCACTGTTCCATCGCTTTTTCCGTGGACCACGAACACAACAAAAATAAGGAAGAGGCCATACACAAGAAAATTGCCAGTTTACCGCGATAAGCCTACAATATCGGAATCTGCATAAACTATCTCCATTGAAGTACGGTACGGGAAGAAATCGTCAATATACAGGAAGAAGTGAATGTAACATTTGTGACTCCCATTTTCAAAGGCATCAATACTCGGACAAATACTTCAAGAATAAATGTCACAACATTAACAGTCAAAAACGTATTATGGTTGGTTTCTTGAAATCAGAATTAATCGGCAACTTACATCTGCCCGATGGAGAATGTGGTACCGGTAGTGACTGACTTCTACATTCTTGAGTCATAGGCCTAAGTTAGCCAGATGAATGGAAACAGTTCATGGCCTTAAAACAGGGATTCTCAAACTTTTTAAATACTGTACCCCTAAGTCGTTTCCAAGGGGTACGGAAACGATTTGTATTAAGAAATTGACAAATTACAAAAGAACCAAACGTTGCGATGCATTTTGAGGTAAACAATACCGGTATCAACTTTCTTTGATTATGTTTACCTTAAAACAAGACCGTTTCATGTACGCTATCAACCAAAAAAATACATGAATCGAAGTCTATAAGCAAGGGGAGCAAGTGAATATTTAAATCTCTATTTATAAAAGGAAGATTATAGTTTTATGTGACCGTTAATCTAGAGATCATAAGGCACAGAGGACTTCATCTTTACGTGGAATCCGAACAGGACAAGGCATTTCACTTTAAAAATCTCACATGCATTGACCGGGAAATCTCCATTTATGATTTAAGTCTTATGGAGATATAGGCTATTTATCAATATAGGCCTACAATACTCAAGCATGCTGACTCTTATTCATAATTTGAATAATAAAGCGCGTTAGAATTTTGTTATTACCGCTGTAGCCTACTAATTCTTCCCTCCTCCCACTGGTTTTAGCGCCTCTAGTCCGTAGCTCATTTTACAGCTGTTTAACACTTACACGCTGAAAATCGTTCATAATATATTAGAGGATATACCTATAGAATTAATTAATATAGTCTTGGAGTAAAATTAGAGAAGATATAATTTACTTTAGCTTAGAAAACTCGGTCACAATCTATATATTCATCGTAGCTGACTGGGGGAAACATAGGACGATCGCCTTGCGCTTACCCAGTACTACACGAGCGCTATCTGGCGCGAACTTTCTCAGGCTACATCCCTATTGCAACCATATCCTGTTCGGAGTGTTAATAATTGTGCTTAAAGACATAATTTGAATGAGATTGGCGTAAAACATCTTACATTTGTCATGGAAAAAAAAATGAAAAAAAAAACCGGAAAAATATGATTTGTCGTAAACATCCGGGTCCTAATAATGATATTCAACGAGGCCGGATTGTACAGTATTCTAAAAACTCTCCGAAAATTTACTCCAAACATTATCCGCAGCTTATCCTCTATCCGCGCATCCATGCAAACTATATCCGCATGCAGAAAAATTTTGCGAATATCCGCGGGTTTATCCGCGGATATCCACATCCGCGCAGGGCATTACTAATAGCACTAACCAACAGTGAAAATGCTCCCGAAACAAAAACAGTCATTTTTGATTTATTCCAGCATGGGAAATACTAATATGGTTTTGAAAATGCTGAGTTAGCTCTATGTTCTGGGATATAACGATATTTCATTAAATGCTAGAGAATTTGAGGGACTTTCAAAAAAAAATACTAGGGATTTTTATTTAAATAAATTGTAGGTTGGCAATCCTAAGTAAAGGTATCCTGAGTCATTTTCAGCCATAATTTGTTTATTGTTTGTGAATAACCTTTGTTTTATTCTTCTTATGGGACTGCAGGGATATGTCTTCACATTACAACAGAAAGGTGTGGCCTTTCAGGGAACTTTGTGTCCTTAAAAAAACGTAATTTACTTGTACATAGAGTGAATAAAACATGGGTTTTTACTACAGAAGTATCACAAGTAGTGTAACTAAAAAACTAGAGCTAATAAACAAATCCTAAGGTCATATTCGGGTTTCCTGATCCAAATTTAGTAAAAAACTAGTATTTTTTTTGGTATAAGAAGCATATAAAAAGTTGTTTTTTGTCGGCTAGTGTAATGGGCGGGTTGATCACCGACCAAGGAAGTAGAATTTTGAAGGGTAGCAAAAATACAACACACTTCAAGTCGTACGATGTCAGTCAGAAAATGACCTGCCGTATCGCACTTGGTGATTACAAAACCAAATTAATGGAAATTTTATGTTTTTCCGTCGGTTGACACGATTGTACCCAATTGTAATGAGCGATTCCATAATCCTGTAAAACAAATTAATGAGATAATAATAATAATACTATCATATGGCCTCGGGTGCCGGGTGCAAGCTTTGTTATTTGGCATCCAGAGGGTAGCATGCATGTCAAATTTCGTTGTTCCTTGAAGCACTATGAAAGTCAAGGAGGTTAGATATCTAAGCTCCTGGAACACTATAGCGCTTTCTAGTAGAGAAATGCGGAACTTTGTGTTGGCGGAAACTCCCTAGATTAATTTTGCCATTATGAACACGGCCTACTGAACTGAAATGGGTTCTTTGGCATGCCAATATCATATGACATGTGTGTCGTAATTTTTGCCGTCTTTCAAAAATCACTTACCAGGGCAAGGAGCGAACCTGCAAGCTTGGGGTTGGTTGTCCGACACGTTTACCATTCACCCACTGTAGTAAGCAATTCATGAGATTAATAAATACATCAAGAATGAGACTCTCGACAAGAAAATTTAGAATATCTCTGATACTATGCGAAAAAGGAGGATAATGTTTTACGGCCATCTTGTCAGAATGAACTCGGGCTGATTGGTTCCTTAGTTTAGGGGCTGAAACAACGCGGGCATGTAGCCTCGTGTACTTTGGGTGTGTGTAGAATCTGTCTGATAACCGCTGTTAAATGTGATGGCTGTATTAGTGTGTGTTATATGATTTTAATTCAGGTAAGGACTGCAGACGATCATTTCAAGTAGTTCCTACTTTCGCTACCAAATGCTACCGTCCACGCCACCTAGCTGTGAACTTGGCTACTACTAGATGTCATCGCAACCAGCGCCTGGTGACGAACGTTCTGTCCTCTTCCTCTGTGAATGACGTTTGTTGTTGTTGTTGCTTTTTCTCGCCATTACCCCCGTGAAATGATGACACAAAGTCTCTACACGGACTTTTCTGACCGTGATATACACTGGTCAAAACAATTAGGGGATCATTTGAGATATCTAGGTTCTGACGTATTGTCATCGGCAGAATGACCTAAAATGGTTCGACGTCTTTCTGTCAGTTCTACGGAGTGGAGACAACAACATTACGGCAACCGAGATAGTGGTAATAACAGAAAGTTGCAAGCAGTTGGGTTCAGATGGCGTATTGAGCAGGTAGTGCAATGCAACAACAACGTGACTTACCCAAAGGTAAGGCATGGAAAGCCATAGGAAGGTTGGAAGCGGGACAGACACAGAGGGAGGTGGCTTCAGCTATTGGATTGCCCCAAAGTGTAATTTCCAGGACCTGGATGCGATTTCAGACAACAGGAACCGTTAAAAGAATGCCAGGCCAAGGTCATCCACGGGTAACATCAGCAAGAGATGACCGTTATCACCGGTTAACAGCCCATCGAGACAGGAGGCTGAATGCAACTCAGCTGCAACGCACCCTCCAGGCGGCAACAGGACGCCCAATATCAACACAAACAGTCCGAAATCGCCTTCGGGAAAGTGGCCTCTACACACGGAGGCCTATGGTGTGTGTCCCATTAAATCCACGCCACCGTTTAGCGCGCAGAAACTGGGCGGAGGAACATCAGGATTGGCGTCGTAACGAATGGCGCCGGGTTCTGTTCACAAATGAGTCAATATTTTGTGTTCAGCCGGACAATCGACGTTCCCTCATCTGGAGAGAACGTGAACTCGGAACAATCCCACTTATGTGCGGGAAACAGCACCATATCGTGGTGGTGGACGAATGGTGTGGGCAGGAGTCAGTATTGGCGGACGTACGAACCTCTATGTCGTTCAGAATGGCGCTTTGACTGCTGAGAGGTATCGAGACGAGATCCTTCGACCGTTTGTTGTGCCATACGCTGGTGCCATAGACGATGGGTTCATTCTGGTGGACGATAACTCAAGTCCCCACAGAGCTGCACTGGTGGACAACATGCTTGACGAGGGCATTGAACGAATGGAGTGGCCAGCTTGTTCACCGAACTTAAACCCGATTGAGCATGTCTGGGATGCACTTGGCAGACGCTATGCAGCCAGACAAGCACCTCCCACAACGGTTCCCGAGCTGGATATTGCACTCATGGAAGAATGGCCAAATATCCCTCAAGAGCTGATTGATATCCTCATACTGTCAATGCCACGCAGGTGTGCAACTGTCCTGGCCACCCGAGGTGATCACACACCATATTAGAGGGCAACGAGAATGACTTTTTCACGATTATGGTAGCCCCATGGTGCCTCGATCTAAGTAAACATCCATTAAAAAGTTGAGACAGCACAATATCGTACTGTAGCATACACTAATTACAATTGTAACCGAACTCTGAATAAAAGACGTTACCATATGTATCTTGTGTATGATATCTCACCTGATCCCCTAATTGTTTTGACCAGTGTAGTTTGACCAGCTGGCAAGTGGCACATTGTCGCATATAGATTATTTTTGCCATGGCCACTTGCTTATGATGATCGTAATCCATACATGGTTGCAATTCACTCAACACAGGGTCTTAAGTCCATGATTTTGGCACATGTTGCCATATTTCTTTCACAGCACTCGATGCCACATAATTTCAAGTAGAGCATTAATCAAACCTAACCAACAAATTTTACTTCTCACAAATCTAGCTGGTGGAAGATTCTTTTACATGCCATAAATCTACGACTTCGGCCCACCGGCTTTACTTCCCCTCCGAAAGAAGGCATACTGAGGGATTTTAACGCTCTTAAAAATTTCGCGACCTTGGGCATAGAAGCTCAGCATGCCACCAACTAATAGATCAACCAAACAAATGTTTGATTTCTTCCGGAACCGCAAAACAAAACTCTCATGCTTTAAAGAAACTGACAAGGAACTAGTAAAATTTAAAATTTACATAAAACCACTACTCAATGGAAAAGATTAAATAATTACTAAAGATGAAATTATATGGTTCCAAAACAAACCTACACTAAAATCTAAACCCATCATCACGAAAGAAGAGAGGAAAAGATGATCACAAAGAATGAAGTGATACTGTGCACTAAGGAAACAACAACACACAGTGAAATGATTGATTCAACGTACCGCAAAGAGGGTAAAACAAAGAAAGAAGAAATACACTTGAATGATCAATTTTCATCGTCAAGTGTGCATCATCAGATCCTTTACACCTAGGCTATTAAATCTATGTATGCAAGTATGGGTTATGGAACTTCACACCATATCATCAATAAACCATGGCTGGTATTAATGGCAGTATTAAACGTTCCCGGAGATTCTCAATAGACCGGGTAGCGCTTATAGAGTGGATTAGCTCACGCGTCGCGTGAATGAAAACTGACCTTGAATAGTTGGAGAAGTCCAGAATACAGTAACATACACCATATTAGGATATGCTAGACTTGGCAACTAACGCATGTTACATTGTTGGACGAACACAGGCAGTTCGGAATTCAGCAAGGCGAACGAGTTAAAGAGATAACGTAACAAGACAGGAAATTCTTTTCAGTTCTGTGCAGGCATTGGAGGTGGCAGCTGCGCGGGAACGGAACACACATCGCTGAAACAGCTAAGTGCACAATCCACAACTAGGTAGGTGCATACTACGACCTCAGCTGACCTCGACCGTGTCTTTCAAATTTTAATATGTTTCACCAATCTAACATGGCGGCCACGCGAAATATTTCGCTGCCATTCTTTTTCTCCATAACAGTAATATATATCACCCTGAAATTTTGTACGGCGACAAAGGGTACTGCTAGATAATCATCTATGTGACTTTCATAAAACTGTTAATCTACTGGCATCTAATATAATTCAATTGTTCTCATAACCTCAAGATGGCGGTTGTGCGAATTTTTTTAAATTAAGTTTATAAATCTTGTGCTCTAATCATGCGATCAAAGTGAACGTCTGAATAATGAACCTAGGCATTTATATTCATCTAATGGTGCATAACTCTATGCCCTACTTATATAACAGTCCAACATGGCTATTATCCGAAATATTTAGTCGTCTCTCAATATCTACGAGTTCATTACGGCAATGAAACTGAAATTGGTAAAATTTATAGAGGCTGTTAACTTATGTTCACCTATGGATCTTTCAATAAGCTGATGATAACAAAACCAACATTGCGGCGACGCGAAATTAAAATATTTAAATGGATTCTTCTGTCGACTTTTCATCCGAGTGCTGTGAAACTTGGTACGGTAAATCTTTACACAAGCCTTAATATACTGACGTCAATTTTTATGGAATTTTATGAGAACTTAAAAATGGCGGATGTGCAATTTTTATTTAAAATCTCATTTTTATATCTCGTGTCCTCAGTAAGGCCAGTAGGATATTATGAAAATAGGTTATTTAGTACTTCACGGAGCTACTTGTTATATAGTAAGTTAACTTCCTTTGTTTGTAAATGATCGTATCTCTGATGTACATTCAGTTAACGCCCCCTTAGAATGGTTCATATCATTTGAGTGTTTTCAATTTAGGGAAGTTGGTGTATTCTTTGGAATACACGGTCAGTCAGAGTTAGCTTTTGCTGCTCTTCGATTTATCTATTTTATTTAATTCCTTCTTCGCAGACACCATCAGTGATCATTTCTATTTTCTCCGTGCACTTGCTTATCTTTTGTATAAGTTTGTTCTAGATATGTATCTTCTATGGAAACCCTAGCGGCATCTAGCAGCTAACTGCCGAAGTTCTTCAATTTCTCTGAACTCAAGAGGACTTCCTCACCAATTCAATCCACCAGGCATCGTCATTGTCGCCAGTTAACAACTCCTTGAAGACTGCACCATGAAGAAGATTTACACTTGTACAAAGTGTTATTTTTTGTATGTTGGTCATTCTGATGTATATTCTCTTGTCTCTTACCCCCTCTACCTCGTCTCCTTGGTCCCCTCGGTGCGCCGTTCAGCTCTTTCACTTCTTGTTCGGCTATCTCTTGTCGACCAAAATATTATGTGCACTCGAGTTTGAAGATTGTTTGTGAAGTAACCAATTGACCTACATACAATCCAATAACATCATCATTTTCATTGTTCTGTTTTACGTTAGTTCATGTAGGTTTGGAATTTTTAATTTATATTTTAATATTTTTCATCCCGGTTGGAACACAAAAAGTGCCCGTTTTAAGCGTGTTTCAACCATGCGTCATATTTACGAATTATTATCTCACAAACCCGTCATCAGATCGAATCCAAATTTTAACAAAATATACATTGGAATGTTGTATAACTGGTTTATTAATTTAAAAATGTTGTGTATTCAAGAACGAAAGTTGTTATCATTTTTGTAAGGTAACTTTTTCTCGCCTGGGGTCGTTGGAAAATGTAGTTCTTGGATGCATTGTAATCCTTATACATCAAAAGGTTATGCGTATGACTGTGACATATGTAAATTAATTCACTTATTTTATGTATCGGTTTGTATTTGTACGGGGAATTAAGACATGGTTCACCAGCTCTCCGCTCCGAGAAATGCTGTACAGCGTTGCTGATATGGAGCCCATCACTTCCGTGTGAGGCGCACCATGACGCGTGATGGAGCCCATCTTGGCAACGTTGTACAGCTTTCACTGGAGCGGCTAACTGGTGAACCATGTCATAATTCCCCATACTAATACAAACCGATATAAAATAAGTGAATTAATTTACGTATTTCACAATCATACAGCATACCTTTTTGATGTATAAGCATTACAACGTAACCAAGAACTTCATTTTCCAACCACCCCGAGCCGAGAAAAAGTAACCTTACACAAATGATAACAACTTTGTTTCTTGGACACACAAAATTTTGAAATTAATAAACCAGTTATACAGCATTCCAATGTATATTGTGTTAAAATTTGGATTCGATATGATGACGGTTTTGTGAGATAATAATTCTTAAATGTGACGCATGGTTGAAACACGCTTAAAAACGGGCACGTTTTGTGTTCCAACTGCGATAAAAAATATTAAAATATAAATTAAAAATTCCAAACCTACATGAACTAACGTAAAATAGAACGATGAAAATGATGATGTTATTGGATTTTATGTAAGTCTATTGGTTACTTAACAAACAGCCTTCAAACTCGAATACACATAATATTTTGGTCGACAGTAGTGTACCTAGGTACAGTGCATAGCCCTCCCACGGGCCCGTCTCCTGTCCTCTTGAGACTTTTTAAACCAGACGCCATGCCTGCATTTTAAACCAATCGTCACCAGGAACCATCACCTGTTCTACATGAAAAGAAAGCTAAGTAAAACTTCAATGTTTTTAAACATATTTTCATGGTTTTTAAAGGGCTAAATGCTCTTTAATTTAAATTTATAGACGGTGTGTGGAATTGCTAACTATTGTGCAATAACCGTCTTCGAGGGATTTTTCTTGTCATGCTCTAGCAATCTAAGCTGGCTTTAAAACATGAAAATTTAGCACTTCTTGTACAAATTAAATGGGAATACCTTCCCACACCGTGGGATTCCTGTTAAACTAACCACTGTCTATAAAACTTAGCTTTCCACCGCGGGATCTCTCTTGCCCCATTTAACCGTCATCATAACTCCAGAACTTTCTATGTCAACCAATCTTTCTACTATGCAAGCAATCTAGTATTTTCCACGCCAAAATATGGGAATACTTTTCATCACCGAGGAATTCATGTTACATTAACTGCTGGTCAACATCTAATTTGCTTTCCACCGTGGGAACTTAACCTCATCATTCAACTGCAACCAATAAGCTTTCCAACGCAATAAACTGATTGATCTCAAATTACGCTAAGTGTTCTCCATAACTGCAATAACTTTCTCTTGTTCTACAAACCTACATACACTACGATAGTGAAGTTTTTCAACTTATCAAAAACTATAAGTGCTTCGAATTTGCGTGTGACAAATATCTTCCGCGCCGCGTTCGGTTGAGAGAAAAAAAATCTGGCTAGGAATTGTTCCTGAAGTTCCTATTTCCCTTTCCCAAATACCTTTTACTAACCAAATTAATTTTAACTATTGGGTTTCTTTCTTTTTCTACGAGGCTTAGTCCATAGAGGCTCCCTAGCATTTGTCGGATTCACAATATATTCATTCTGTATAAACTGTGGCTAGTCCACATTTTAATGTGTATCTTTCCCTTCTAAAATTAGGGAATCGTACTTTTTCTAATTTTAAAGGAGTTAACTAATTGTAATCCAGGCTTCGTCAATACGACCTGTGCATTTTTTTTGTATATTACCTCTAGTAATGTTTATTTAAAAACAACGGTAATTTCCACTTGTAACTTTTTCTTCTTGTCCTGTTACAATCAGGAATCTAATATATGTGTTTATAGCCTTTTCGATTACAATAAGGGCATTCTAAAAGTGCTTGAGTCATACCCATTAAACTTTCAAAGTTAAAATTGCTATACAAGTATCGTTACAAACTTCAAATTTCTTAATCGTAAGCACACATTTAAAAAAAAAAAATCTTGTAAGATTTTGGTGCTTTATCAAGTTCGAAATTTGTACTATATTTAATAATGTTCATTGTAAACCTCTTATTAATAGGTCGGAGACCTTGGCATTTTATAAACAATTGTTACTCTTAACACAAATTAAATCCCAACCTAAGTATTGTTTATTTTCAAACTTTTATCTTTATTTGTTAAATAAGTTGTTTCTATTTTTCGCTTTATTTTTCTCGCTAGAATCACGATTAGGCAGGACCTTCTCTTCCCTGATTCTTTCTCTAAGTTTAAGCCCTCTTTACTAAAACGTATAATGCCTCAAACAATGAAGTCTTTACTACTTGTTGCATTTAAACTAAAACTTCAAGTAACAACGACTTTAAAGTTTGTCTTGGTTTTCATAGCCAATTCTAACAAGCCATTGAGGCAAGTACAGCTAGCTCCGCAAGCGTCCTACTTGTAGAGATTTTCTCTCTGACTTATGGTTTGTTTTCAAAATTTGAGTTTTGTTTGAGTTAGGTTTGAGGTCTTCCTCTTTTCTAAACTCTTATTCGGCATCTTGCTGGGTAAAAGCTTAGTTTTCCTCAAGTGCAACAATTGGTATTAGTATAAGATTTTCGCAAAAAAAACAATAACAACATCGCTAAAATCCTTAAAAACACTTTTTCTTTTCACTCTCTGGGAGCATTCCATTGGTTTGCCAGAGATACAACAGTGCCCAGAAATAAAATTATCACTTCCAATTTAAACCTTTCCAGCATTTTTAAATGCATAATAAAATCTTTCCCTTCTGAGGGGAAAGTTATTACATCGTTTTCCTTTTGCATACTTTTTCTTGACAGACTACCACCCGTATCCATAGTACCGGAATATCGGTTCGAGAGGGAAAGTGCACTTTCCAAGCGCTTGCAGGCAACCTCTATACATGCTGCGCTTGCCTTGTGCGGGTCCCCACTAAAGTTAGGTTCCTCCTCGGTTTAGCACAGCGAAATTTCCTTCTATATATTAATTTACATAAATTTTTGCGGTGGATTCTCATCCTATCTACCGATACTTGTCTCTATGCCGAAACCTTTTCTCTCTTATCTTCTTCCCTTAGGTAGTGTTAATCCTCAGCCGAAACCTACCAGAAGTCACGCAAGCATAATCTCAGTAGAGTGAGATTATTGTTAAGACGACTGTTGGTTACAAATAATTATCCTTTTCAATCACTCTGTTTCTATATGACTGTAGCAGAGATGAGCTCATTGGTAACGAGTTTATCTGTGTTATTTTTAAATGGCTAACATTGAATTGTTCATAGCCATGCATGAGTACCGTCATAATCCTATAATGGCAATTGACCGTAAAACGACCATTAATCAATATACGGCCTTATTAACGCAATCATGACGTACGTATTGGTAATTTGCAAGGGTGAACTCAACCATTCTGCTGAGTTCATTGTTTTATTGATCAATTCATGAATATTATTGTTAGCTTCAACAAAGGGAGGGAGTGTTGGATTTTTTTTTTACATTCCATAAGAACCTACTACCTCATAATAGCCTAATGGAATTTTTGAAAATTGCTCCGTTGTGTTGGGAATTTTAAAACGTCCACTTGTGGCATAGCAACTAGCATTCTTTGTCTTTCGTCACAAAGGTCTGGGTACTATATCTTGGTCTACCAAGAAAAATCTGGTCTGAGGGCTGAAACGGGTTTCAGTTCAGTTTAGAGACGTACTTATCACCCTGAAGTTTTGTACGTCGATAAAGGATGCTACTAGAAGTTTAGTTGGATGAACAAAACAAGATCATTGTTTGGTGGACATCGCGAGCTCATTGTTAGGTGTACATAACGAGCTCATTGCTTAGTGGACATGGTGAGTTCATTGTTAGGTCTACATAACCAGCTCATTATTTATTGATTATGGTGAGTTCATTGTTAGGAGTACATAACAAGCTCATTGTTTATTGATTATGGTGAGTTCATTGTTAGGAGTACATAACAAGCTCATTGTTTATTGAACATGGAGAGTTCATTGTTAGGTCTACATAACCAGCTCATTGTTTATTGAAAATGGTGAGTTCATTGTTAGGAGTACATAACAAGCTCATTGTTTATTGAACATGGTGAGTTCATTGTTAGGTCTACATAACCAGCTCATTGTTTATTGAACATGGTGAGTTCATTGTTAGGAGTACATAATGTACCCATGCGTATAATCTCGATGGAAAATATGCTTCTGCCTCCAGCTAGCTTCAGGACTCGAGGGTGTACCGTCCTCCCACTGAGCAGTTGCATACTTTGGATTTGAGGCTAAAAGGTATCAACTCTACAATGATAAGGCACAACTCTATTCTAAAACTTTAATTCAGTAAATAAAATCATGGCTTTTAAACAAATAAAACAATCCCCATAACCATAAAACAAAAGCAAACAAAAATTACTTTCCACAATCCACCAATATGAACATAATATAATCATAATAAAATCATATCATACCACAAACCTTTACCCTTATGTGAACATCACAAAGATATTCTAGTGCGCTGATGCACGTACAACTTCAGAAACAAACTGTACATTGATCCTACTGTCATACAATGTGACTTCTTTAATATCACAACATTACTGATTCATAAAACCTTCTTAATTTGACAATTATGTGTACCGTGTGTGTTTTGATCTTTCTTTACCCACCAAATGCTTCACATGCATTAGCCTATTCTGGTGTTGCACAGCAGTCATCGTGCAACTCCATAATTATGTAAGCTACCCCTACTCCACTATTTATATAGTTCCACTGCATGCCGTTTTGTGATTTCATATAAAAACGTTATGTTATTGTTGTGTCGGATGGTATAATCAAACTACCTTGCGCGCGTAGCCTGTGGAATCTGGTAACCAACTTCTGAAAAAGTTGTCAGTGACAGTATAAATGCAACGTCTAACCATTCGTTAGATAGCTAAAATCATGAACCATCAGGATAATAAAATTATCAATGTGTTCTTAAACCACATGGCTTCATTACTCAACATAACAACATTTTACTTCATGTCATTAACAGGGTCTAAAATCTGTTCCTGTCAACTTGCTTTCACGGTTCGCCTTGACCGTCCCCAGACCCTCTCCTCGAGCGGTCGGTATACAATAGCAGTGGGTTGGGTTTCCACCCTAACTCGACCCCCGCTTTTATGTTTGAAGGCATATTTCCAAAGCATTGTAAGATTTTACAAGACAAACTGTGCTCCCAATGATACACATATCTCAATGGATTTTAACTGAATATTATGCACGCAGGTAGTGAATGAGCTTTATATTTATTCCTACCCCGAGGATAAAATAATTACTGGCACCAAACAGGTCCATTCAACATGAAGGTACGAGGTTCGTAAAACATTGGTCTCATAGGCAACCGGTGTCTTAAATAAATTATGCGGTCAGCCCAATGCTGCCGGTATGAGGTTCGCTTCAACAAGCCGAATCACTCACAATAATAAGTTCTCGTGGAATCATTAGAGCGTCGAGGTGTCCTCGTTTTCCTCGCACCTAATCACGGGATTCCAACCCGGAACATTCCATCCTTCATCAGAGTTAGGGTCCAACACTAAACACTCTGGCACAAAGTATATCTCCGCTATGCCCCCGGCATAGGAGATTTCATACGTAGAATAGACCACCTGGCTCCTTTACCTAATGTTACGACTTCGTCCTATAATATTAAGAGAAATCTATCAATTACTCTATAAGCTTCTCACATAAGCTGCAAATTCAATTCACTAAAAGCTCTTCCATTCCTGGCATAATTATATTCCCATTAATACAATATATTCTGATATCAAACTCTTTCTTTAATCCCGTAATGTAATCTTACTGTATAATCTTACTGCTTGGATCAATAAGTCTTGCAAATAGCGTAATTATTTCCTGTTTACAATAATTACCTGATGCGTTCATTAATACCTTTGATATTCATAATTATTATTATATTATTCTCACTGACATAATTTACCAAAATCATTCCTTATTATTATTATTATATTTCTGACATAATTTACCAAAATCCGACACAACCAATCATCTCAAAACTCGAACAACTGTGCTCGTAACATTTACATAACTGATTGCCATCTTAATTAATAGTGGTAATGATTAATCCACTTATTGATGCACATTAACATCTCAACTGTATAAAAATCAATACAATAATGACTAAACCTGGAGGGTCTACCTCCTAATCTGATTCTTACTGGCATCTTTACTGAAATCACATCACATGCATTGGCCTATATTCTCTAATTAACCATAATTTGTGGGGTACTCACATATCTCAAGGCTTCTCATGGTGGCTTCAACCAATCATATCCTTCCAAGTCGCCTGCCATATGCAGGTTTAACGCGACATATTCATCTTGAATACACACATTTTATGACACACAACTTCCGTTAACCACGCGGCACTTTGCATTTCTATAAGGAAGCTATTGCTCCCAAACATGTGACACTTTATAACACTTATAAAACCACTACTTTAAAACATATTTTACATATGCTTTATACATAACACACGTCACTGTGTACACTTTTCATTGCTTGAAATTCCCTAGCAAAGATATCAAAATTGCAGGTGTCGACGGCATCTCCCGTGCTCCTACCAACTCCTGATTGAAAGTCTGGTTTACCTGCCCTCGGAATTCACCAACAGTTTTTATCCATACTCCTACGGTAAGCTTCTGGCGTCGCATAGATATGCTAACTTACGTCCTGAGCGTAATTATTTGGTATTCTTAAAACATTACCAAATGCTTCGTAAAGTTTCTCCCAGCGCATTCCAGCGTAATTAGACATGAATGATCAGTCGATATTTGATACATTGCGCATAACACTGTCCATAACTTTACACAAATTATTTATTATTATTTACAATAGTTCTGCCACTCATCTTACACGATGCTTCCTACGTGAACACGCCATTGTTCGTACTGCTGAGTATACCTGCAGCGCGATTATTATTAATAAAAGCTTATTAAATGCTTCACTCAAATGTAGAACTCTTTGTGCGGGTGTCCTTTCATGCACCGGACCAACATATGTTCCGCCATGACGACTGTCTGCGCCTCTCTTGACAAACTGTGACAAACTGGTGTGAGACTGGCTCCAACTAGGGTAAGACTGACTTAAGACTGAAGTGCAACTAACTGCTCTGCCAAGGGTCGACTTCCTTATATCGGATTCACACAGAAAGTAGAGCGCAATCTTCCCGCGGGATCTCGGCTCCTCTCCCAGCATGATTCTGGTCTCGAAACCATGTTCATTGGGTTCCTTTTTCTTCTCTGATCCCAGAACTGACTGCGTGCTGAAGAATCGCTCGGCCAATTAATTAATATTAATTCCTTTCTTCACAGCGTGGGGACGCTATCTCCCGGGATTCCCTGGCGACCTCCTCAAATCCCGCCGCGAACAATGATAGTCCTACGGTCCTTCCGCACTTCCTTAAATATGCGTCAATTTCGCAGATTAAAGGCTCTAAAATTAGCCTCCAGTCTAAAGATTCACCTGTGGGCAAGTCTCATGTCATTTCGTGACTCCAATCACGAGTAATCAATGATTTTCCTTGTGATCTCTCCCCACCATTCTCAAATCCATTCTCCGTCGGGGAAGAACTGGGTCATTATTCAGGCCCTCACCCAGACGACAGAATGAGGTCAGAATGATTGACTTGGCTCCACTGAACAACTCCCACAATTCTGGGCTAATTTGTAAAATGTCCACTCTGCACTTGCAGTGCTCCAAGCCCCATATAGCCTACACCAAGTAGTCTAATAATACTGTATTCTGCTCAATTTCCCTTCATTATTTTAATAAATAATGTCACTGCAACTGAAATCACACCAGTGATTTAATATACACTTCTCTCTAGGGGTTTTTACAATGAAACTCCCTCCACAGACCTCGGGTTCGTTCCCTCGTGGAACCTTTATACTGAAATCACAGTCTCTGAGAACCACGTTCGATTCCAGTCAGCATAACCTCCTCGGGTTCAATAACAAGCTCATTGTTTATTGAACATGGTGAGTTCATTGTTAGGTCTACATAACCAGCTCATTGATTATTGAACTTGGTGAGTTCATTGTTAAGTATACATAACCAGCTCATTGTTTATTGAACATGGTGAATTCATTGTTAGGTGTACATAACAAGCTCATTGCTTAGTGAACATGGTGAGTTCATTGTTAGGAGTACATAACAAGCTCATTGTTTATTGAACATGGTGAATTCATTGTTAGGTGTACATAACAAGCTCATTGCTTAGTGAACATGACAAACTCAATTCTTAGTGGATATGGCGAGCTTATTGTTAGTGTACATTCTTCTGCAGTTTGCTCCTGACACAATAGATAAATTGTCCATTTTGTAGGTGATCTAGTTTGCGGGATATACTTTATCTGTATTAATTGGCATTCTGCTTCAGATTTAGTGATTTTACAGTAACAGCTGTAGGCAACACAGTGAATTAATACCATTACCTGCTCTCTTACACTCCACACGCTATGTTTGATATCAAAGAGTAATTTATACGACTATAATTATCGCACACTGCTCTGACCTTTACCAAAAGACATAACACAGGCATAGCGAGAACTGTGTGATATAAATCATGTGAACCTTGCTTGTATTATTATATTAGAGTCACATACAGCAGCAGCAGAGAGATTTTGAAGTTTAATCCAATTAGCCTGGTCACTTTAGCTGCAATCAGCAGGCTCGGCCCAGTTAATGAACGTGACACTGTACAGTAGCTGCATGATGACTGATGTGTGCGCTGCACAACTGTGTGGGCGGACACCTAAATTAATTCCCTGCAACACACGTGGCACGGCAAAAGAATGTTGTTTTCAGCGGGAAATTTTACTTTCTAAGCATATTTAACAGTGAAATATTACCCTAGTAAAATACAGTATATTCATAAAAGTGACAGTCAGTCTGAAACACTAGACTTTGTATCATTTTAAATCCTACAAATGCTGAAAAATGCAAGAAAGGCTGGAGGCTTCTCGCTTCGCTCGAAGCCAAATACCCTTGACATGTTAGAAAATTATCTGCATAATACTTATCTTGCTTATCTTGTTTCAAATTACTCGCGAAGGGCAAGTGCAAACCAAGGGCAAAGCAATGTCCAGCGCGAGGGATGCCGCACGCTCACCAGAGCGCGCAGGGACTTGCCCCTTCCATTCAGTCTAAAAACTCTTATAGTGGCCAATGTATTGAAGATAGAGATATACTCTCGCGGACTTTTTGTAGAACTTTTCATGCTGACCAATTATTACGCTCATAGTATATTGATATTTTTAACGGTTTGCCCTGCGTAAGCTTAAGAAGCGCACGGACGCAAAGTTTGTTTCTGACTTTTTCACTGAAATCGTTACTGCTTGGCTTCCTTTGATCATACATACATTATTTTCTACAGAATCTTTCCTCGATAATCCTTTACAGAATGGTGAAAACCGCATCCAAATCCATCCAGTGTTTCTCGAGATTACCCGTGACTTCCAAGAATCGTGGATTTTTGTCTTATACTAACGAAGTAGAGATTGCCGGGGTACACATGTACCGAGCGGTACTATGACGTCACACACCTCAGTGCATCTGTCCGTCCGTCACCGTAACGTAACGCCAGACCCCTGCGTAACGACGAAGTCGACAAGATCATTTAAAATGATAAAATGCCTGCGTGGCGTTAACGTTCTCGCCTGCTTTTTCCAAGATTGCTGGGGAATCCTGGCGCAGTCAGCGTGCATTTCACAAGTGCGAGAGAGCCGTGTCAGTAGATTTGCTGGCGCGTTTGGGGCACAATTCTGGCACCCCAGAGTCTCTAAAAGCTGGAGCAGGTAAAAGGGACGTAAATCCAATAACATTCTTCTTCTTTAATCTTTAATCGTATCGGTCTACTAAAGGCCACGTCATTTCAACTGTCTTCTCGGGGCTTTGATCTTTGCCCAGTGCTCCTTCATACGTTGCCGGTGTTGCTCTTTTCTTTCTTCCGTCCACATCTTTCCTGTCTTCAACTTTGGTTTTTCTTGAAATCCCTGGTGGTCGTTTAGTTTTATCTTTTCAAATGATCTTGTCGACTTAATCGTTATGCTTGAGTCAAAAGTTATGCGTTACGGAGACGGAGTTAATGGGTAATGGACGGCGAGTGCGTGACGTCATGCAGCCACGCGGAAGCCCAAGTTAATGGTTAATGGAGACTGTTGAAAAAGTCCTGGGGCGTCGAGCGACCTGGGGCTTCGAGCGAAAAGAATACAGGGTGACTCCTAAGGAGATATACAAGATGCCAGATAAGAATACAGGGTGCCTCCTAAAGAGGTGTGCAGGATGTCAGAGCAAAATACAGGGTGACACTTAACGAGGTGTACAGTATGTTAGGTTTGCAAGATATCAGATTCAAATAATGGGTGACCCTTAAAGAGTTGTAAAAGATGTCAGACTCAAATATAGGATGACCCTTAAAGAGGTGCCCGCGCGGGAAGCCTATGTTAATGGATAATGGAGACTCTTGAAAGAGTCCTGGGGCTTCGAGCGAAGCGAGCATGTGTAGCATTTATAGCATGCGTCAATTGAAATGATATAACGTCTAGTCTTTCAGACTGACTGTAATTTTTCTTCCTGGGGGGTTGCGTTCCTGAATATCTCCACAGCATAAGAGTGTTTGTTTTCAGTAGGAATTTTTACTTTCTAAGCATATTTAACGGTGAAATATTACCCTAGTAAAATACATTCATAAATGTAAATATTCTTCTTATGACTGGCTGCGTGGTTCAGCGGTAACGTTTCGCCTGCTGTTTCCTAGATTGCAGGATCGAATCTTGGCGCATTATTTTCTTTTTAATGACTTGCTGCGCATCCAAAACATCCTGTACCGTAAGGCTGTTCACATCAACCCCACAGGGGCTCACATCTAGTGGAACGTGGGTTGGCGACCACCGGAACCCAGCTGAGTCCGGCATTCCTTCCACTTACTTGTGCCGGGCTCCTCTCCGTCTTCTTTCCTGTCAACCTCACTTGGTCAACTCTTGTTCTCTTCAGACCCCGACGGTATTAGGATATCCGAGGACCAGGGAGTCTCTTCCTTTCCCGCCTTAATTGGCCATTGTCTCATCTTTCCCGATACCCTCCTTCTGGGAGGGGTCGGCCTTCTTTTCCTTTTCTTGTTATCTCCTGCCTTCTGCTCAAGGCCCTAGATGTTAGGCCCCTTAAAACAACAATCATCGACGTCATCATGTTCACATCAAGCCTTTGTTCAATGACTGCTTACTGACGATAGACATTCTGGTACTCTCCAGTCGGTGAACGCGAATTTGCCTAATGACTGGGTGGGGAATAATGTAGGCCTATCCCTAATATTTGATTAATAAGTAAATAACACTCCTGGAAAATACACTGCCGGAAAAGAAAAACAAGAAGTTCCGTGACGAACTAAAGAGCCTACTTTTCATGCCAATGATTATTCTACAGTATATGAATCTATCTAGAATAATGACGAAATTTAGTTGGTAATATCGAAATGTCTAATTAGTTCGAAAGATTCCTGGTATAATGTAGCCTAATAGAGCACTACAGTTGGCAGCCCTGGTGACTGAATATATTCATAATTCCATCTCTTAAGGTACAGAATACACAATTTGGTTGAAGTCCAATGGACGTTACATGCAGTTAGACATTCGATCTATCAGCACGCGTAAAATCATTTTGGCAACAATGTCATGCGTGTGCTGGTTAGAAATAATCGGAAATATTATGATATCTCATTGTGCCAATTTTGGATGAAATCCATTTGTTAGTATAGAAATTACATGTATTTTAAAATTGGACCTATCAGCAAGCGTAGAATAATGTTGGCAGCACTGACTTATATTAATTACTCCAAATTAATCTAGAGTTTCAGGTGCTATACGTGTGCAAATTATAGAGCTGTTGGCTTGCATACTTTATGATATATCGATATTAGGGTAAAGAATATAGACAGCATTTATTAACAGTTGGCAGCCCTGATTGCTCTTAACAATACTTATAGTCATATCTGTTATGTTTCACATAGCACATACGAAATTTGGTTGAAATCCAACTGATAGTATAGAAGTTACATGTATTTAAAAATTGGTCCTATCAGCAGGCTTAGAATCATGTTGGTAGAACTGAAGTATGTAAGTTACTCCAAATTAATTTAAAATGTCAGGTACTATACGTGTGCATAGTTTAAAACTGTTGGCTTGCATACTTTCAGATATATTGGTATTTGGATGAAGAAAATAATGAGAGCAATTATTAACAGTTGGCAGCCCTTGTGGCTCTTAAGAATACACTCAGTCATATCTGCTTATGTTCTCATATTACATACAAAATTTGGTTGAAATCCAATTATTACTGTGGAAGTTATATGCATTTTAAAATTGGACCTATCAGAAGGCTTATAATTATTTTGGCAACACTGTCATGTATGGCCTCCTGGAAATTAAACTGAAATAGTATTATCTACATGTGTGCCAATTTTGTAATATCTCCCCTGCATACCTTTCATGATATCCAACATGGAGCTCAAATTTCTAGTGCGTTTTTTCAGCAGTTGGTAGCAGTGACATCATTTTCAAATATGGGTATGAGATATTCCGGTGTACATCTTTACTCATACTAAATTTGGTTTCGATTGCTACAGCCGTTTAGGAGTTGATAGGGGGCGGGACACACACACAGCCAGACAGACAGAAGGACAGACAGAGGGACAGACAGACAGACAGACAGACAGACACACACACACACACATTTTCCCGGATCGATCTCATAAGTCTACTTTTCCCTCATTTTTGCATAATGTGAAAAGTAGGCTAATAGGTCACCTGAAAAGACGACGTCGATTTTGATACGATGACGGCAGACGCCACCTGGGGGATAGTAGATGTACTGTTTAGGGTTTCAACGTCGTCCGCCAACAGATAGCATACTGGCATTGTTACCAGAGCGCCATCTGTGTCTACCATTTAATAGGGAAAGCTCACAGCCATACCAGGTTTTACGTGTAGACAATCTTTCCTTTCTGTCTATGCGGTTTTCCCTGGCCCTACAATATTACCGTTATATATGTGTACATATTTATATGCGCACATATATGATAATATACCAATGTTAATATCAACCTATGATGCCTGGTAGATCACGACCGCGATGGGACAGGCGCAAAGCCTCAAAGGGCAATCCTTATCTTTCCAATCCCCTATGCTTTCTCTTCTACTATGTAGACTAACTGCATGTCGGAGGCACCAGTAGTAAGGTCGGGTGCCACGCGGGGGGTGCGGGAAACCTTCCCCCCCCCCCCTCCCCCCCCCCCTCCCCGAGAAAAATAAATAAAAAAAGCCATACGGCTCATTGAGGTGCGAGCGTGTGAAGCAAGAAGGTACAATGCCACGGAGACGCACTCGTGCTTCCTACAGCCAACTGAGCGAGTTTGAAGGGGGTCAAATTGTGGCCTTCCGAGTGGCGGGATGCTCCTTTCGGAGAATTGCCACACAAGTTGGACGTGCTGTGTCCGTTGTGCAACGATGCTGGTATCAGTGATCACGTGAACATTCTCACAACCGTAGACGAGGTTCTGGACGTCCACGCAACACAAACATCCGTCGTATTGTAAGGGCAGCAGTGGCAGATCGTACAGCTACCACAGCACAGATATGAGGGTTTGTGAGCCCAGAAGTGTCAACACGAACTTTTGCGAACCGGTTACTAGCAGTGAGACTACGGGCACGCACACCTCTATCCCCTCTACCACTCACGCCACAGCATCGACGTGCACGGCTCGACTGGTGCCGTCAGAGGATCAATTGGAAGATGGAATGGCGCGCCCTGGTCTTCAGCGATGAAAGCAGATTCTGCCTGCACGCAAGTGATGGTCGTTGGCGCGTTCGACGTATACCTGGTGAGCACTGTCTCGTAGATTGCATTCATCCAAGACACACCGGCCCCAACCCAGGCCTTATGGTCTGGAGTGCGATAAGTTACAACTCTCGTTCACCTTTTGTGTTTGTGGAGGGAACGCTAACCAGCGTTCGGTACGTGCAGGTTGTTATTAGACCCGTTCTTTTGCCGTTCTTACAACAGGAAGGGGATGTGTTTTTCCAACAAGATAATGCTCGCCCCCACACTGCCCGTGCAACTTGTGCACCAACTGCGCATGGCCATCACGATCGCCGGACTTGTCACCAATCGAGCACGTGTGGGACATGATGGGCCGACAAGTGACTCGTGCGACTCGTCCACCCAAAACTCTTACAGAACTGTGTGAAAAGGTCGAGCAGGCGTGGAATAACGTATCCCTAGACAGTATTCGCCATTTGTATGATCGACTGGATGCAAGAGTCAGTGCCTGCATTGTAACCCGTGGAGGCTACACCCCGTACTAATATGGGTGTTTCAGCATAGGTCGATAGCTGGTATCTCTGAAACGCTTAACCAATTGATCTGTATATTTAATCATTTCATGTACTCCATATGCACTGTTGCCACAATAATTCTTGAGAGAATTGGTAACCTCTAAGAGGGTGTCCTATCTGTTTAGTTATGATCACTGCTATAATGTGGCAATTTTAGAATTACGCGTTTCGACCTTCAAGTGCTCATCATCACTCTTGATCAGAGTCTTGAGGTTTAAAATTAAACGCAAATATTATCTAACTACAAACTAGAAGTTCCGTGACGAACTAAAGAGCCTACTTTTCTTAAAATTTAAGATTCATGCCAATGATTAATCTATATGGACCTATCTAGAATAATGACGAATTTAAGTAGGTAATATCGAAATTTCTAATTGGTTCGAAATATACCTAGAATAATGTAGCCTAATAGAGCACTACAGTTGGCAGCCCTGGTGAGAATATATTCTTAGTTCCATCTCTTAGGCTACAGAATACAAAATTTGATATAAGTCCAATGGATAGCATGGAAGTTACATGCAGTTAGACACTGGATCTATCAGTGCGCGTAAAATCATGTTGGCAACAATGTCATGCATGTATTGGTCACAAATAATCTGAAATATTATGATCTCTTGTTGTGCCAATTCTGGATAAAATCCATTTGCTAGTATAGAAGTTACTGGTATTTGAAAATAGAACCTATCAGCAGGCTTAGAATTATTTGGCAGCACTAACATATATTAGTTACTCCAAATTAATCTAGAATGTCAGATACTACCTGTATACTTGCGCAAAGTTTAGAGCTGTTGGCTTGCGTACTTTCTCATATATTGATATTAGGGTAAAATATATAAACAGCATTTATTAACAGTCGGCAGCCCTGATTGCTCTTAAGAATACGCATAGTCATATCTGTTATGGCACTCATAGCACATACGAAATTTGGTTGAAATCCAAATGATAGTATAGAAGTTACATGTATTTAAAAATTGGTCCTATCAGCAGGCTTAGAATCATGTTAGTAGCACTGACATACATTGGTTGCTCCAAATTATTCTAGAATGTCAGGCACTATACGTGTGCAAAGTTTAAAGCTGTTGGCTCGCATACTTTCTGATATATTGGTATTTGGATGAAAAATAGAGAGAGCATTTATTGACAGTTGACAGCCCTGGTGGCTCTTAAGAATACGCTCAGTCATATCTGTTTATGTACACATAGTACATACGAAATTTGGTTGAAATCCAATTGATAGCGTAGGAGTTATATGCATCTAAAAATTGGACCTATCAGTAGGCTCAGAATCATTTTGGCAACACTGTCATGCCTCCTGAAAATTAAACTGGAGTATTATTATCTATACGTTTGCCAATTTTGGAATAGTTTCCATGTATACATTTCAAGATATCCAATATGGAGCTCAAATTTCAATTGCGATTTTTCAGCAGTTGGTAGCACTGCCTTCATTTTCAAGTATGCCATTTAGATGTTCCGGTAAAGGCTATATCTTTACTCATACCAAATTTGGTTTCGATTGCTGCGGCCTTTTAGGAGTTGATAGGGAGGGGGGGGGGGGATACACACAGACAGAAGGACAGACAGACAGACAGACAGACAGACAGACAGACAGACAGACATTTTCCCGCATTTATCTCATAAGTCTACTTTTTCCTCAATTTTGCAAAATGTGAAAAGTAGGCTAAAAATTGAAGTGCGTTAAATCGCTGTTTATATTACGATTCACAGTTTGAATCCCGTTACTTGGTTCGTTGGTTTCGTTATAAGGGTTCCTGAATTACGTATGCATATTATGCACGTGTATACAAATAAGAACAACACAATACAATAAATAAAATTAGAGCATGCACTTGAATTCTGTTGTGTATATGTTCACTTATCTCAGCGGTCGTACAGTGGTTACCCTATCGCCTGCCTCCACCCAACTGGTGATGCATGATGCCGGAACTCCTCTGTCTGAATATTGTTAAGCGTGACATCTGTTATCAGACGTTGTAACTAATCGAGGCTGGAATTACTTGGTACAATGTATGTATACAACGACCTTTTTAATTGAATGCGTAGCTGTCTAGAGTAAACCCCCATAGACTCATGACTAGTAGGACGTGGGTTGGCGACCACGGGACCCAGATGATTCCGGCATTGCTTCCACTTATTTTTGCCGGTCTACTCTCTGACATCTTTCCTGTCGACCTTCCTTGGTCAACTCTTTTTTCTTCCGACCCCGCCTTAATTGGTCTCATATTTTCTGATAAATCTTCCAGGTGTCAGACCTCTTCTTGATATCTCCTGCCTTCTGCTCAAGGCCCGGATAGTGCTACACCCTCAAGGGCTCACGACTGATGAGTTCGGGAGTTAGTGACCCTGAGAGGTTCCTAAGCTGGGTCCGTGTTTTTCCCCTTTTTCCATTGCCTCCGGGGAGGACTCTCTCCTCCTTCCAATTCCTATCTGCCTATCATGGCTCTCCTTCCTCCCAAGTCCCTCAATCCTCAAGTGTTGAGGGCATTTCTTTTATCATTTCAAATGATCTTGTTGACTTCGTCGTTATGCCTTGGGTCTAACTTTATGCGAGACGGAGACGGTTGCGTTACGGAGACGGAGACTGTGACGTCATGCAGCCACGCGGGAAGCCTAAGTTAATGGGTAAAGGATGGCGAGTGCATGACGTCATGCAGCCACGCGGGAAACCTAAGTTAATGGTTAATGGAGTCTGTTGAAAGAGTCCTGGGGCGTCGAGCGACCTGGGGCTTCGAGCGAAGCGAAAATAATACAGGGTGACTCCTAAAGAGGTGTGCAAGATGCCAGATAAGAATACAGGGTGACTCCTAAAGAGATATACAAGGCACCAGATAAGAATACAAGGTGACTCTTAAAGAGGTGTACAAGATGGCACAGAAGAATACAGGGTGTCTCCTAAAGAGGTGCACAAGATGTCAGACAAGAATACAGGGTGACTCCTAAAGAGGAGTACAAGATGTCACACAAGAATGCAGGGTGACTTCTAAAGAGATATACTAGCTGCCATATAAGAATACAGGGTGGCTCCTAAAGAGGTGTGCACGATGTCAGAGCAAAATACAGTACAAGATGCCAGATAAGAATACAGGGTGACTCCTAAAGAGATATACAAGTTGCCAGATAAGACTACAGGGTGACTCTTATGGAGGTGTACAAGATGGCAGAGAAGAATTTAAAGAGGTGGGCAAGATGTCAGAATGAAACCTTTAACCCATTATTGGATTGAACTAATTGTTGAAATATTTTGTTCTATGTTCCTAATGGAGTCTGTTGAAAGAGTCCTGGGGCTTCGAGCGAAGCGAGAAGCCCTCCTGACTTTCTAACATGTGTAGCATTTGTAGCATACGTCATTTGAAATGTTATAACGTCTAGTCATTCAGACTGACTGTAATTTTTTTCTCCTGTCGTTTATTTACCATATTCTTCTTATGTTTTCTATTTCATCTTCTAGTTTGTAAGTCTGTAGTTATTTTTAGTTATAGTTTACATTGCATTATCATCATCACGATCGTCCAAACCATTATGGGCCGATAGCCTAGTTGTTAGGCCCGTTAAAGCAACAATTATCACCAACATCATCATCATTATCTCTACAGCAATGTTTATAAATTGTAGATGGTGCGTGTGCATGTTTCTGAATATGACTTATTCAGGTTGGTGTTGATTTAAAACGATAACGCTAATGGACATCGTAATGATGTTACAATGAGCTAAATGATAAACACTTACCCACCCATCACGTGACCTTTCTGAGTCTTGGTTGCATAGAGATGACCGTACAAAGGCAGTCTGCTAGGTAAGATCAAGGAAGTTTGTTGGGTTGTTTATCTCAAATGAGAACAAATAATGGGCTGGCAGGCCAATTGTTGTAAAATAAAATTGCAATGTCGATAACGGCATTGAAAGAATCCAAATTATAACTACTGTATGAGACTAAGATATTAGCATAATGGAGTGAAGTATAATATCAAGAATCAAAAAAACATTCCAGATGCTGAAGATTCTAAAAACAGATACATTTGTTTTAGTGGAACATGTCTGGAAGAAAAGAGCTTCCCGATTAGGAGGCACAGAAATACTCTCTAGAACATCAAACAAATTCGCCAGACGATAGAGGAAAACAATAAATTCATCCAGAAAATATTAATAGAACCAGTAGTTCTGTGAAGAACTATACAGCCTATTTTCCAATATCCTACTCATGTTAATTGCCTCTATCAACATACAAAATTTCAGTTTGATTGTTGTGATAGATTTGTAGATATTGAGAACCGTCTAAATATTTCAGATGGTCGCCAGGTTGGATTTTTATTTATATACTATTACATAAAGATTATTGTGCACGTGTGATATTCAGACTTCAATCGCATGATTAGGACACATGAAGTAAAAACGAGATTGAAAAATTTCGCACAGCTGACATCTTGTGGTTATGTAAACAATTGAACTAAATTAGATGCCAGTGCATTAAAATATGTATAAACATTTACTGTACCACATTTCACTGCGCTCAGTTGGTTAAATCACGAGAAAAGTCTATTAAAATGTTTCAACTTCGCTTGGCCTCCATGTTCGTTTTGTACGTTACAGGGTTTTGAAAGTTACATAGATATACTCGTAGCGATGCCTTTTATCACTGTACACAATTTCAGGGTGATATCATAAATAGCTTCGGAGATATTGAATGCCAGTGCAATATTTCTCACAGCCGCCATATTGAGGTTATGTAAACAATTGAACTAAATTAGACGCCAAAGCATTGCAATGTGTATAAACATTTGCTGTACCATGTTTCATTACGTTTGGATGGTTAAATCGCGAGAAAAGTCTATTTAAAAGTCTCAAATTCGCTTGGCGGCCATGTTGGTTTTGTAGTTACCAGATTTTTGAAAGTCTCATACGTGAACTGTTAGTAGTTCCCTTTATCACCGTACAAAATCTCAGGGTGATTACGGTAATAGTTTTGGAGATACTGAATGCTGGTGAAATATTTCGCACCGCCGCCATGTTGGATTGGTGAGACTCAATAAAATTTGAAGAGCACGGTCGGAGTCGGCTAGAATGGTGCTATGATCTTACCGAGTTTCATTGAAATCGCTCCAGCCGTTTAGAATTTATTAGGGACACACACACACACACCATCACACACACACGCGCACACACAGACACACGGGCAAAAGGTGATTTCATAAGCCTATTGTTTTTCATATAATGAAAATAGGCTAAAAATGAATTCACTGTGTATGGATAAGATTGGGAAACCAGCAGTCAGCCATTTCTTAGAAATCGGTCACATGTCAGGATAGGCTTTCCACTTGTCCACACACAGATGCGTGGCATACCACAGCAGATAAACAATCACTTAACATCTCCATGGGAAAAATAAATAAATAAATGAAGTGTCAATCAGACCACCAGAATCCGTTTACATTTGGTGTTAATTCCATGACATTCCAGTAGTCTATATAAACCACACAATAGTGCCACTTCAAACATTCAGAACAAATAGAGGGTCATAGAAAAAGTGGCCTTAATTTTGATTTGTAATAGCTCAGGCTGTAATAATAGTACATTATGTAACTCGCCTATAATGGCTAAGACTCGAGTATGTTTATAAAACAAGCGTATTAGGTTTTATAATTTCCATACGAGTGTCTTAATTACCATTATAGGCGAGTTGCATACGACTTTTTATGTTCGACGATAATTATAACTCTATTATATGTTTTAACATAATATTCATAAGAATCTCTGGGATTCAGTAAATTCGGTTAGTGAACAGAGCGCGCTGGGTGGTTTGCTGACTGAACAGAGCGCATGCGTTGGTTAAAGAATTTCGAAAGCAGAGACCATTTACTTTGCTTGGCAATGCTATTGTTTACAGCCTGCATGATGTCTAGTGCCGATCCGAACTAACATTCACTAATATTGTCACCGAAGTACAGTAGTTTGAATGCAATGCGCTGTGTAGAAATTGGTGCTGGTGATATTAAGGTACAGTGCTATTCCTTGTCTCATATTCGTCAGTTTATTTAAGCGAACATATGGGACGGTGCAATTTCCATGTCGGTAATTTATATAGAAGGATGCTGTGTTGCTAACTTCTGGACGTACTGTAGATTAATAAATGTATTGCATATGTCATAGTATTTTCTTGTTACCGTCAAGGTCCGTGCTGATATTTTCTTTGTGTTTGGGATTATAACTCCTGTATCCAACTTGAACTTTCAAATCATGTAATTCATGTCCGACTTGTTGGATTTTGAGCTCTTGCGCGAAGCTATCCTTAACTAATTGGTCAATGAATGAGCTCTGATTGGCTGTAGAATGAAGAATAGTACTATAATGACCCTCATTATGATACAGTTTTCTGACACATAATACTTACATTTCGACATCGTCGAACATAATAGTACATTATGCAACTCGCCTATAATGGCAATAATTAAGACACGAGTATTTTTATAAAACGAGCGTATGCGAATTTTATAATTTCCATACGAGTGTCTTAATTACCATTATAGGCTAGTTGCATACGACTGTTATGTTCGACGATAATTATAACTTTATTATATGTTTTAACATAAATATTCACTAGGCACTAGAATGTTGTGATCGGGTGGTGCGCTAGGTAGCATATCTTCGTGTTCCAAGCTCTCTGGCCGACCGACGCATGCGCTCTGTGTGCTTCAATGCCAGCTGTGCAGATCGTGAACCAGTATTCAGCAAAACTGTCACCGTAGTCGTTTGAAATCAACGCGCTGAGTAGAAATTGGATTTAGGTATATTAAGGTACAGTGCTATTTCTTGTCTCATATTCACCAGTTTATTTACGCGAACATATGGACGGTGCACTTTCGGTAATTTATATAGACATGTTGGATTTTGAGAGCATGCGCGAAGGTATCCTTATCTAATTGGTTAAACAACTGTTTCTTGAGCTGTGATTGGTGGGAGAAACTGTTTCATAATGAATAAGTGTTATAATGACCATCATTATGATACAGTTTTCAGACACATAATAGTCAGGGTCGAACATAAAAATAACTTAATTATTTTTTCACCAAAAGATAGAGAACATCATAAAGTGTTGTTTACCTTGTTAGTAGGTTTCGATGTGAGCCCCGCCTGTGGCGCGAATCACCGCTGCGATAGAAACTGGGACTCCTGACATGATTCGGTGGACCTGAACGGAGATGGACTATCGCTTGGGTGGGTGTCTTGCCATAGCTGACATGATTCGGTGGACCTGAACGGAGGTGGACTATCGCTTGGGTGGGTGTCGTGCCACAGGCAGAGCTCACATCGGAACCTACTGAATAGGTGAACAGAACTTTAAGATTTTCTCTATCTTTTGGTGTAAACATAAATAAGTTATCTTTATTTCAGCCTGAGCTATTACAAATCAAAATTAAGGCCACTTTTTTCGAAGGCCCTGTATATGAAAATGCCAACTGTACTTTCTGGAGAGTCGTTACTTATCGTGAAGCATTTAATGCTCGCAAACAACCTAAAATTCTGGTCTGAAGATGTATTTATCTACCTATCTGTCTGCCTGTTTGTGAAGTGGCGAAAAATATGGCTCATGGCTTTTCATTTCACGTAACCAGTTGATAGACTATATGAATCGGTCAATACTGATTTTGAGTAAAATGAAAAAAAAAAAGACCACACAGTAAAATTCTCTTAAGTGGTATCTTTAGTTTTGAAAAGCCATCCAGTATCATTGCCACCATTATGCTGAATATAATTTCATAACAAATCTTGACATTCAAATGTTTACCTAGTGTGGACGATCAAATAAAGACGACGGACTGAGACCTTTCCTGCACGATATGATATATTTTGATACCATTTTTCTTTTATTCTATGCCAGAATACTGAGAAAGTCCACCGAGATCCAGATGAGGTGGACCTTACAAATTCACAATTAGTACAAAATAATAACAATACTAATAATACTGATGATGAGATGGATCTCTCAGCCACTTTTTGGACTTAATACTACTTTCCTCCATTGTTAAACACGATGCAAATGTCACTTCCAAAGAACGCACGTCAAACAGCAACAATCCGCTCAATTATTTCCTATTAGATAAGGAACCGCGGAGAGAGAGGAAGTAAATTGGCGCGGCAACAGTCTTCAGTGTTGTCAATGATATATTCAGAAAGGGCCTCAGTCTCGGACTGAGAGTCTTTCTCTGTGGAATTATGAAACGCATGCATCGATTTCTCTGCTTTATGAGCACGGGACTGACGTCCTTTTATTATAGTATGTATGGTTAGTCCCAAGTAATACGATTATGGCAATAACTCATTTTCACCAAAATTGTGACTGAGGCCCTTTCAGTATGGACCGATTCATATGAAGTACAATTTGTATAAAGAAGATCGTCCAGGTGGGATAGTAAACAATAAGCCACCATTAACAGTTGCGCGGGAACAAGTTTATAAATCCATTTCAGGAGTAAAGACGGCAAACATGTTGCACGTTCGTAACAAGTGGCTGTTCTGTAAAGTAGTTCCTGTTTTTATTGTATTACACAGCAGCAGTCGATACAGCGCTAATGGAGGGTGGAAGTGGTGATTAAGGCGTGCAAACAAATGCCAGCAGAGATATGGTCTGAGAGTGGCACGTCGATCATGTAATGAGCGAATGCATTATGAGAGGCCAACCCAGCACCAATCAAATCACTTTACACCATTCTATGCTGTCGCACCAGATCGATGACAAGTAAAATATGAAAGACGAGGACCATTAACTCAAATTGCAAACCAATATACACAACTGTATGGGCTAAAGTGAACACTAAGGACCGATAAATTGCAGTCTATAGTTCTAGGAATGAGAATTCCAAGCTTTAGCACTAAATAATGTAGTAAATAATATTGTGTTCGTGATCCGCCATAGCCCATTAATGAGTGCAAATGCATCAACCATACATTTAAAGAAATGTAGGAACACTATTCCCAAATCTAAACCTAATAAATATAGACCTACAGAACGTGGCCAGTTCTTTACAATCACATTTACGTTGTGATGATGTCATCCTACGTTTCTCTACGTTCTGATATCATAAATAAAACCTTCCAATTTCCTATTATTGTCCTTATAGGTTATATAAGGGGCGTTCAAAAAGTAACGAGCAGTAGGCTGGAATGCGCAAACCGGCGACTACGTCTGTTAATCGTGGCGTGTGTAACGAGGTGTGGTTCCGACCAGAGCTTGGAAGGTCACAGCCCGTCGCTAGAGGGCACGCGTGCTCGTCACGTGACGATACAAAGCGAGCAGCAGCATGCATCAATCATACAACGCTGCCAGGCACATTGCAAACAGTTACATGGAGGCGTCAACCGAAGAGCAAAGAGGTGTTGTTCGGTTTCTGACAGCGGAAGTAGTAGGGGGAACGTACATTCATCGCCGAATGTCACAAGTGTACGGCGAACACTGCATGTCCCTTGCAAGGGTCAAGGCGTGGCACAAGCGTTTCAGGGAAGGACGGGTGTCGTTAGACGATGATGGTCGGTCTGGGGCATCCCCCCCCCTCCTGAATAACCAATGACAACGACCAGCTGGTTGATGCATTCATTACCCAGGACCGCTGAGTGACAGTGAACGCCATAGCCGCCGTGATCGCTCCACGACAATGCACGACCTCATACGGCCAACACAGTCGCGGCACTACTGCAGAAATTCAAATGGGAGGTTCTCGGCCACCCTTCGTACAGTCCAGACCTCTCTCCCTAAGATTACGCCATGTTTGGTCCCCTGAAAAGGGCTCTGCGGGGCCAACGATTCATCTCGGACGCCGACGTCCAGCCGTACGTGCGGATCTGGTTCACATCACAGCCCAGGGAATTTTATGAGACAGCCATTCACCGCCTCGTGTCACAGTGGGACAAGTGCCTCAACAGCCAGGGCCAATACTTCTAACATACAGGTACTGGTTTCTGTAATTATGCCTCCGGCTCGTAACTTCTTGAACGCACCTTATACATCACTATATAGCCTAGTGTGTATGTCCATTCAGTGGCTTATATCTCTTTGTAAGGGATCACTATTATTTTGTAAGTTGAAACAAGATGTTCAGGAAATAACATATAGCCTACTTTCTCCTAAATGTACTTGTATAGTTATAACTCTTTGTACTTATCACCTCCTATTTTCTTCCAATTCGAAATGCAAATTGGCAAACAGGATTTGACCAGTGGCGTTCAAACCATAGTTTATAATTTACCCCAGTATTTTACAATTTCATCAGCAAACACTGGGTAGATTATTGGCTGAGGAATAACCTAACCACCAAGGGAAGATGATAAAAAAAAAGGAGGTGGGTTTCAGACTGGAGAAAAAGGATGGAGAAATAGGAGGAGAGTCCCACAAAAGTTATAAATTTAACTTTAAATGCACTCAGAGGCGGTTGCCACTGCAAATCCGTTCTCTGATACCTAAAGTGGGTAAGGACCTGGTCGAAGCTGACGGGACACGCAGCTAAGACTTGGGCGGTTTGCAAGAGAATGGCTTTAGTATATTCCCTCTCAAGCATGCATCTGCCCACTATGGGGAAGGGTGATGGTCTGGCAAGGCAGAAAGTAACAGATTTATTGTATGTCTGTTCAATGAAATTCGTTTTTGCAAAAGTAATTCGGAGAATGCCAATAATTTGAATCAGGTTTGGTATTTCCAGTTTTCGAAGTTATAGAGTTCCTGAAAAAGCGACCAAGTGCTTCCAAGAAGGATAGTGATAAAAAAATTATACCTTGGGGAGTAATTTTGGTAAGTGAACCAATAGTTGCATTTGGAAATGGCTAAGCTTTTACTCAGCAAGGAGCCGACCAAAAGTTTAGACAAAGAGAAACACTTATCTTTTGGAAAACCAACCATAAGTTTTCGGAGAGGATCTCCACAAGCAGGTAGCTGGCGTAGCGAGCTGTACTTGCCTTACTGGCCAGTTAGAATTAGCTATTAAAGCTAAGAGAAACTTTAACGAGATTACCACTAAGAGTTCTTGCTCAAATGCAACGAGTGGTGAAAGCCCTATCAATAGATTTAATGGCATTGAGTAGGAAGAGCCAAGGAAGACAGGATCTTGCCTAACCGTTGTATTAGAAATATGAAAAAGCGAAAAGAAACGCTTAATTTATTAACAATTCAAAAGAAGTTGATAACTTTAACAAATATATATTTTCAATTTGGTTAAAAATTTTGGGGTCACAGACCTCCGAAAACATTTGACGTTTGCTCCAGGCAATTAACAATTCGTTAGGTTTCAAACCTTTATATGTACTAAAATCTTTGTAAGATTTAAAAAAGACAAATGAAGTGATTAAAGTTTAGACATTAAATCGAGTACAAGGTGTGTACTTTCAAAAATTTCCAAGTACCTATCTTAAAGAAAGTTACAACTTCGAAATTAACAAAAGAAAGAAAGCAGGTAGAATGAAAGAGAAGTTCCTATAACTTCTTGTATTGAAGCAGCATTACTTTTACTAGTTACACAAATAGGGCAGGTCACTTACTGTGAAACCTGAAGAGAAAGTCAAAAGGAAGGTTTTAGACCTCCTATGTTTAGATAGGAATCACGAGACAACTGGGGCAAGTTTCCCTTTCTTGAAACCTAGAAATAACTCACTTATAAGTTGAAAAAATTGTATCCCCAAAATTAGAAGGGAGAAACAAGATAATTTGAACCGTGTACAAGACACGTAGTTATGCAGAAGTTAATTAATTACACATAAGAAACAAGATGTTCAGTAAAGAACATATAGCCTACTTTCTCCTAAATGTATGAGTATAGTTATAACTCGTTGTTATTATCAAAGAGTATAATAGAACTATTTTTTGTTGAAGACCTTAGAAACGATTTACCTCTACCAAACGCCACAACCTAGATAAAAACTGCTACCATCATTGAAGAAAGAAAGATAAGAAGTATATCAAGAATGTTATGGATCTGGAGATATAATCGACCGGACTGGCTGCGGGGCTCAGCGGTAACGTTCTCGCTTGCTGGGCCCTAGGTTGCAGGTTCGTATCCTGGCGCAGTCAGCTGGCATTTGAGGGTGCACAAATGCGAGGGAGCCGTGTCAGTACATTTACTGGCACGTTAAAGATCCCCTTCGGGCCAAAATTCCGGCACCCCGGTGTCTCTAAAAGCAGCAGTAGGTAAAAGGGATGTAAAACCAATAACATTATTATTATTATTATTATTATTATTATTATTATTATTATTACATATACGACCTGCCGTGGGCAACATCCAACTTTGAGTTGAGGCAGGTCTTTACACGTCTGGTTGTGCATGGCTTTCACAACCCTAATTGAATTCAAATAACATTTTCAAGTAACGCAAAATAGGCTGTTACAAACCCTTTAAAATAAAAAGTAAAAATGTATCGTAGTATCATCTTGTCATTCTTCAAATTCGATGCACATAGAATGCCTATGGTGTAGTAATCAATGGAGCCCCACGTAGACTAGTCGTGACATCTAGTGGTGAAATATCGAACAATATAATCCTAACAGAGCGAGTGCATTCTAGCGGCCAGAAGAAGAAACTTTTCAATAAAATCTGGAAGTTAATCTAGTTACCTTTTTGGCAGCTAGATGTCTCGAGTAAATCTGCTGGCGAATTATGTTTTAATTAAATATATATTTTACACCATAATATGCACAATATAACGCTTAATTTTAAAACATCTGAGTCATTACAAAACAATAAACATATAACATTTCAAGCAAAAAACCTAGCTCTGATCGGGTTTGAACCATAGGCATTTGAGCGATAGGCTAACGCTCTACCACTGAGCTAATTGTGTCAACGAATATCGTTCTATATAAAATGACTTACATAGAACTTGTTAGCAAATAATGATTTATACTAAACGATTTCATCACTGGAGTATATTATTTATATATAAAGCATTTCATGCAAAGTTTATTTATTTTGTATCAGTACGCTATATTGCATGCAATACTCAAATTAGTGAAATATAAGTCAGGCACAAGATATCCGCTGCCATCTTGTCTTATTACTGAATCAGCTCAGCTTTTTAAAATCACGTCTGCACTATAGTATTACAAAATAAACTTTTAATTTCGAACGTGCCTCTTCCATTAGAACAGTTAAAACGATTCTCGGCTCGATAATCGGAACTGGTGGGTCCCATGATATGGATTATAAAGATTGCATAATTCGCACGGCTGCCATCCTGAAATGGTATGGCGGACGACCTTGTAGTTTGGTCACAAGACGCATCCTATACGAAGGTATGTCGTTACCAAATTTGGTAGAGATCGGAAGATTTGGTTAGTCGTTATTTGATTTTACGTTTTGAACGTTTGAGTGGCCGCCATTCAGTTTTAGTAAAGATGGCGGCGATATAAAACATGACACTGAGATGTCCTTTGCTAGTGCTACCTTTGTACCAAATTTCGTTCAATTCGCATTCACCGTGTTCGAATTGATAGGGGGGGGGACAGACATTCAGAGTACACACACTCACACACACACAGACACACACACACAGACTCACACACACACATACACACACACACACACACACACAGACTCACACACACACATACACACACACAGACAGACACACTTTTTTCGCCCTGTGCTGATCTCATAAGTCTACTTTCATTTTTTGCAAAAATCGAAAGTAGGCTAAAAATGGGAGGGCACATCTTTAGATTGACACCTCATTGAAAAAGAACTTAAAGTAATAAATTTATTATTATGGTTTGTTAGTAAAAGGTTTAGGAAAGAGCAATTGGGATGAAAGGTTAATGTTCATGGCCGTGTTTATAATAATCGGACGAGCGCGACGCGGAAGAAATACTGAAAGAACACTGTTTATCACTATAGTTCGTTGAAATGGATGGAAAGTTCACTGTAGTAGCGCAAATGTTTATGGCAAAGAAAGTTATTGCAATCGTGGAATATGACTGGTTGCACTAGATAGGCGAAAGTCTATTACTTGAGAAAGTTGTGGATTACAATTAAATGCGCCAGAAAAGATCCCAACGATGGAAGAAAATTTAGCTATTGAGCATTAATTTATAAGGTAGATTCTTTAGTTTGAAATGGCATTCCCACAAGTGAGTGAAAGATACATGACGGCGTGACTTGTAGATAAAGTGCAGATTCTGGAAGGTTCCAGAACGATCCTAATGGAAGAATAGGGCCAAAGTTACTCCAGCGGTGGAACAAGCTTAATATTTATAGACAGTGGGTATTCTATGATATCCCCCGTTGTGAGAAGCTCTCTCATTTAATAAGCATAAGAAATGCTGCTTTTCACAAAGATTGGCTTAATTAGACAAAAGCCCAACATGGAGAATCCCGCGAAGGATGATTATTGCCACAAATGATTAATTTCACACTGCCTATAAATGATCGATAAAAGCATGTAGATAATAAAACTGATGAAGATGAGGTTAAAACCAGAAGTTTGTACTTATCTTTGTTGCATGCCGAAGGTGAAGTTCCCTTTGACGGATACTTAATGTGTCAACATGGCGTAGAATGTAGAGAGTGCCTCTAGGTTTGAGGAGACTGGCTCTAGTTGAGCCTTGACTGACTGAGTCAACTGCCGACGTGCAAGTGAGACACACTCAGCGAAGCGTGGAGGGACCAAGGAAGGAAAAAGAGTGGGGGTAGGAGACAAAAGGAGAACATAACAGAATAGACAACTTATCAAAAATAAATGTTCTTCTTGATGAATGGTCTTCAAAGAGTTGATAGTAGGCGATACTAGCGCAGCATGGTGAGTGAAAAAGTAGACGAAGTTCTCTTGATCACGGAGATGATAGCTGGCGATGGCGACGAGATCTGATGGCCAAATTGATAAGTAAGTCCTCTTGTACAGGGAAGAATTGAGGAGCTTCTGAGATTCGCTGCTAGATGACGCTAGGTGGGTCATGGAAAATATATATCTAGAACAGACTCACAATGACATAGGAGACATCACCAATGAGAAACTAGAAGATCGCTGTTGGTGTTTGATAAAAAGGAAAAAATGAACATGCAAAGAGCATTAAAAATTATATTCTCTCTTACCGTGTATTCCAAGAATACACCATACTGGGAGAGAAACACCAACAGAGAACAAAATAAACAGTTAAACATTTAAAGGTAATGGAGAAATTAAAGACAGTGGTCTTGTGATATGACCATTAGTGGTCAAGATTTTGGCCACCCTGACTCTCCCATCCCTTCCAGGATAACACTCGGTCACTCTACCAGAAATCCAGACCAGGGGGGGAGAGACATCCCTAACCAAACCAAGACCCCCACTTTGATGTCGGGACTGGAAAGAATCCACTTCTGTCTCCGTTGCAAGGAAGTTAAATATTCCAAGTTCCACCTCTTCCAAAAAGAATTACGGAGGGCTTCAAGTTTACGCCAAACGATAGTTAAATTAGAATCCCTGTAAGAATTGGGAAGAGGAGGAGGGGCAGAAAGAGAAGTGCCGATAAGGAAGTGACCAGGTGTAAGTTGAAGCAGGTCATCAGGGTCATTGGAAAGCGGAGTTAAAGGGCGAGAATTAACAACTCCTTCAATCAGAACAGAGAGTGAATTAAATTCTTCATAAGTCAGAATGCGATTACCTAAACCTTTCTTAAATGACGTTTAGTGAGCTTTACGCAGGACTCCCATCTACCACCGTGATGAGGAGCATAGGGAGGTATAAAACGCCATTTGAAACCCTTTGAGTAGGAAAAATTAGAAATTTGTTCCATGGCAGGAGAAGAAGTGAGAGGTTTCTTCCACAGGGAAGCTGCGCCCTGAAAAGTGGAAGCGTTATCAGAGAACATCTCTGAAGGAACACCACGCCTAGCAGTGAAGCGAGAGACAGCTGATAAAAAGTAAGAAGTAGAGGCATTCGTTACTAGTTCCAAATGGATTGCGCCTGTAACCATGCAAACAAAGAGAGAAACGTAGAGCTTACCAAACAATTTGCGTTTAGCTTCAGGGGAATTTCGTTGATATTGGAACGGACCCATATAGTCCACACCAGTTAGAGCAAATGGGCGTATAGGAGAGGAGCGAAAGGAGGGCAGATCGCTCATTAATTGAGTATTGATTTTAGGTTTTGCTTTGAAGCAAGGAATGCACTTGTGAATTACAGAAGAAACTTCATGAATTCGATTTATAATCCAGTACTTTTCCCTTAAGAGGCAAAGCAGAGTGCGTGTGCCAACATGCAGATTACGATAATGAAAGTCACGCATAATTAAAGAAGTTACGTGATGTTTAGAAGGCAAAACAACGGGATGCTTTTTGTCCTCAGAGAGCAAAGATTGCGAGAGCCTTCCACCTACCCTGAGTACCCCTGGTCATCAAGGAACGGGGATAAAGCACGAAGACGACTGGATTTGGGAAGATCCCTTTTAGAAAAAAGCAAAGACAATTCCGAAGAAAAGGCTTCTTGCTGTGTCAGTTGTAAAACCTTAATGGTAGCGAGATTCAATTCATAATTGGTAAGGTGTGGTTTGGGGAGAAGAGGTTGGTCAATCACAAAATATTTCCATCTAAGGAGATAGGCAACAATTCGAATTAGTTTATGAAAGGAAGAATAGCGGGACAGCAAGGGCTGAGAAGCGTTGGAAACAAGACACGAAGCAATAGATAGAGGTACTTTATCGTCAGGCAAGTTGGAGTTTGTAGCTGGAGGTTTAGAAGGCCAAGAAGAAGAATCTTCGATTAACCACGAGGGCCCATGCCAGTACAACTGGGAAGCTGCCAATTGAGAGGGTAAACATCTACGAGAGATAATATTGGCTGGGTTGTCAGCGCTGGGCACATGCCTCCATTGACATCCAGAAGAAAGAGTTTGAATTTTGGAAACTCTGTTTGCAACAAAAGTTTGCCAGTGAGAGGGATTCTTGGCGATCCAAGAAAGGGTGATCATGGAATCGCTCCAGAGATAGATTTGCGAGAATTCGACTTTTAATACTTCCCGTAATTTCTTAACAAGTTCTGCAGCCATGAGTGCAGCACACAATTCAAGCCTAGGCAAAGTGATAGTTTTAAGAGGAGCGACCTTCGATTTGGCACAAACAAGGTTGGAAACTGAAGATCCATATAATGAACCGCGATAAACTAAATATGCGCAGCAACCGTAAGCTTTTTCGGAACTGTCCGCGAACACATGAAGGAAAAAAGATGCATTAGAATGAGAGCTAATTAAATTCCTGGGAATTTCAATAAGGGAAAGATCAAGCAAATTGCTGCGAAACGAGAGCCAACGATTAAGAAAAGAAAGAGGAACAGTGTCATCCCATTCACATTTGAGCGACCACAGCTCTTGCATGAAGAGTTTGGCTATAACGATAACTGGGGCATGGAATTGAAGCGGATCAAAAATTTTTGCAATTTCAGAGAGAATTTGTCTTTTTGTGTTAGGAAGCTCTTCTGCGAGCGAAACTTTATAGATGAGAGTGTCAGTGCTAGTGCACCAATGAACTCCTAGAGTTTTTATGGATTCGGAGTTTCCACAAATTTCGACAGAAGAAGGATCTGCGTCTTCGATGGGAAACTGGGCGAGAAACTCAGGGGAGTTGGAATTCCACTTATGAAGTGGGAAACCTCCATTCCTTAGCAATGCCTGAAGTTCTAAAGACACGAAAGAAGCTTCCTCCCAAGTGGGGAAGGACTGCAAATAATCGTCAACATAGAATGACGTAGTTAGCGCTTCAGAAGCTTTGGAATTAAATAAATGACCATCTTGTGAGGCTAGCAAGTGTAGGGATCGGATAGCAAGGAAAGCAGAGGGTTTTTAGCCATAAGTAACCGTTTTTAAGCGAAATACTTTAATGGGCTTAGTGATTTCATCACGCCACAAGATTCTTTGGAGATCTCGTTGTTCCGGTTGAATTAAAACTTGGCGGTACATCTGTTTTATACCAGCTATGACAGCTATGGGAAATAATCGAAAGTTTAAGAGTATAGCAGATAGATCTGACTGAATAGCAGGACCAGAGTAAAGGGTGTCGTTTAGGCTGTCGCCATTAACGTCGGGTGATGAACCATTGAAAACAACTCGAATTTTATCTTTTACAAGAGGGCTTTTCCATACGGGGTGACGATTTAAATAAACAGTTTTAATTGGGGGCTGGGATTCATCATCAGATTTGTTAACAACTTCCATATGATCTAAGCTTTCATACTCATCCATGAAATCAGTGTACTGCTGTTTAACAAGAGGTTCTTTCTTGAATTTGCTCTCGATAGCAAAGAGAGCTTTTCGAGCTTTGGGCTGAGAGTTAATAAGTTTGGGAGGATTATGTAATCTTGGCATTTGAACAACGAACCGGCCATCAGAAGAACGAGTGGTGGTGTTCAAAAAAAGTTGCTCACAGAATTCATTTTCTGAAGAGGTTACGTTAGGAGGATCAACGCTTTCAAGCCTCCAGAACTCTTCCAAGTCAGTATTGGCAAAGTAGCATTGCGATGCGGGTTGGGGAGAATAATGGGGAAGTTGACCTGTGACGATCCATCCAAAATTAGTGTCTCTGGCGACCACGTTTGAGGATAACTTGCGAACCTGTTTACGAAGGCAATTCCAGAAAACATTGGCACTAAAGAGTATGTCAATAGGGTTTTGCATGTTGAACAAAGGATCAGCTAGCCTTAAATGCGAGGGAATGTTTAACCCTGAAATATCCACAGAGTGACTTGGAGTGTCTTCTCCAATGCTATTGAGAATTAGACAATTCAGTTTGAGAAAGTTTTTTCTGTGACAAATATCTCTTATGGTTAGCTTTGAGAACTGTAAAGCTTGTGATTTTAAGCTGTTAATGCCCGATACGTTAATAGAAGTGGGGTTTACAGGTAGGCCTAGTTTTCTAATCAAAGAATTAGACACAAAATCATGAGTTGCCGCTGAATCAAGAAGACCGCGTGCACGGACCCAGTTGCCAAAGTTATCCTGAACTTCGATTTGGACAGTAGACAACAATACTTGAGCACTGCGAATGGACTTGGCATTTTGAATATACGATGAAGCATTAGAACTGTTAGCATTATCACTTTTTTGAGAAGTAGATGCTGTCGATGACCTTGCTTGATCATGACGATGTAGCAAAGTGTGATGAGCCTTTTCACAATGGAAGCAAAGTCTTGTGGACTTGCAATTTGAAGTGGAATGAGTAGGCGCTAGGCAATTGAAGCAATGTTTGTTCTGGGAAACTAATTTTCTTCTGTCGTCGACTGACATTTCTTTAAAGGATTTACAGAGGTATAGGGCATGGGGATCTTTACAAAGTATGCACTTTAAAGGTTCGTTTAAACTCTTGCGGGGTTCGCTTTGAGTGTTTAAAACAATAGAGCTAGCAACACGACGTTCACTAGACCTAGTTGGGTAACCAGTAGTGTTTGATTTAAATTTAGATGAGCTGGACCCGGGTTTTTGGGTATTAGACGCTAAGCGTTCGCTTTTAGGTTTGATAGACATTAATTCAAATTTGTAACTCGGGGAAGAGGGTTCACTTTGATTAGCTAGAGCGGTTAAGAGTTGGCATCTAGCGTTTATGAAAGTGACTAAATTCTCGTAAGAGTAATCCTCTTCTCTTGAAAGTTCGATTTACCAAGCTTTGAGGGTAGCAGTATCAACTTTAGAAACCACTAAATGTATTAGGAAAGAGTCCCAGTGTTCAGTGGGTTGATCTAGTTGGGATAAAGCTTTAACATGAAGCTGAGTAGTATCAATGAGAGTACGCAAACTAGTGACGTCATTGTGCTGTGACGCAGGTAGGTTGAATAGAGCCTTCATATGGCGTTGAATACGTAACCGTAAATTTCCATATCTTTCTTTTAATAAGTTAAAGGCAATGGGGTAATTTTCGGCACGTAGAGGAAGTGCTTCGACTAACTGCAAAGCTTGACCTCGGAGGATAGATCTCAAGTAATGAAACTTGTATATGACTTGAATTTCTTCATTGTCATGAACAAGAGAGCAAAATAATTCATAGAAAGAATCCCAAGTAGATTCATCTCCAGAGAAATGGGGTAAATCAATTTTAGGTAAAATTGGTTTGGGCTTGTGAGTACCATCACGGAAAGAAGTTTGTGGTTCGTGAAGGGAACCAAGAACAGAAGCGTCCTTTTTCTGCTCCTCTTCGAGTTGGCGTATTATTTTGAAAGCAGAACCTATGCCTTCGTAATATTGGTTTTCTACTTCGACTCGATCTTCGGTTTGATTGAGCATACAAGTTTCTATTTCAGTTTGGATGTTGCAATAATTTTCATAAGAACGTTCAATATCCCTTACACGATGTTTCAACAAGTCTAATTGAGCTTCTGAGGGATCTAACTCTTTTATGTACTTTCTGAATCGGGTAATTTGCCCTTTATAAGATGCTCGTTTAGAAGTAAGTTTTTTATCCCTATCCTTTTCAGTAGGAGCCATGTCAAAGAAAATAGATTAAAATGTAACCCACGAAACTGTGGAACCTTGGAAATGCTGTCAAGCTGGCAGCAGCAAATAAGTTGAAAGAAAGGAACACACCACGGGAGACAGGAGCGGCCTCTTTCCCCTTCACAGGCTTTGCTCGATGTAGTTATAGCTGAAAGATTCAAAGCAGATATTAATAATTTGCAACGTATTGCCAAATGATCTTTAAAAAAGAATAGGAATAGAAAATGGACTCTCCCGGGTTTCCGGGACCAATTTTTGGGTAGATTATTGGCTGAGGAATAACCTAACCACCAAGGGAAGATGATAAAGAAAAGGAGGTGCGTTTCGGACTGGAGAAAAAGGATGGAGAAATAGGAGGAGAGTCCCACAAAAGTTATAAATTTAACTTTAAATGCACTCAGAGGCGGTTGCCACTGCAAATCCGTTCTCTGATAGCTAAAGTGGGTAAGGACCTGGTCGAAGCTGACGGGAAACGCAGCTAAGACTTGGGCGGTTTGCAAGAGAATGGCTTTAGTATATTCCCTCTCAAGCATGCATCTGCCCACTATGGGGAAGGGTGATGGTCTGGCAAGGCAGAGAGTAACAGATTTATTGTATGTCTGTTCAAAGAAATTCGTTTCTGCAAAAGTAATTCGGAGAATGCCAATAATTTGAATCAGGTTTGGTATTTCCAGTTTTCGAAGTTATAGAGTTCCTGAAAAAGCGACCAAGTGCTTCCAAGAAGGATAGTGATAAAAAAAAATATACCTTGGGGAGTAATTTTGGTAAGTGAACCAATAGTTGCATTTGGAAATGGCTAAGCTTTTACTCAGCAAGGAGCCGACCAAAAGTTTAGACAAAGAGAAACACTTATCTTTTGGAAAACCAACCATAAGTTTTCGGAGAGGATCTCCACAAGCAGGTAGCTGGCGTAGCGAGCTTTACTTGCCTTACTGGCCAGTTAGAATTAGCTATTAAAGCTAAGAGAAACATTAACGAGATTACCACTAACAGTTCTTGCTCAAATGCAACGAGTGGTGAAAGCCCTATCAATAGATTTAATGGCATTGAGTAGGAAGAGCCAAGGAAGACAGGATCTTGCCTAACCGTTGTATTAGAAAAATGAAAAAGCGAAAAGAAACGCTTAATTTATTTAACAATTCAAAAGAAGTTGATAACTTTAACAAATATATATTTTCAATTGGTTAACAGTTTTGGGGTCACAGACCTCCGAAAACATTTGACGTTTGCTCCAGGCAATTAACAATTATTTAGGTTTCAAACCTTTATATGTACTAAATTCTTTGTAAGATTTAAAAAAGACAAATGAAGTGATTAAAGTTTAGACATTAAATCGAGTACAAGGTGTGTACTTTTTTAAAAATTTCCAAGTACCTATCTTAAAGAAAGTTACAACTTCGAAATTAACAACAAAAAAAAGAAAGCAGGTAGAATGAAAGAGAAGTTCCTATAACTTCTTGTATTGAAGCAGCATTACTTTTAGTAGTTACACAAATAGGGCAGGTCACTTACTGTGAAACCTGAAGAGAAAGTCAAAAGGAAGGTTTTAGACCTCCTATGTTTAGATAGGAATCACGAGACAACTGGGGCAAGTTTCCCTTTCTTGAAACCTATAAATAACTCACTTATAAGTTGAAAAAATTGTATCCCCTAAATTAGAAGGGAGAAACAAGATAATTTGAACCGTGTACAAGACACGTCGTTATGCAGAAGTTAATTAATTACACATAAGAACAAGATGTTCAGTAAAGAACATATAGTCTACTTTCTCCTAAATGTATGAGTATAGTTATAACTCGTTGTTATTATCAAAGAGTATAATAGAACTATTCTTTGTTGAAGACCTTAGAAACGATTTACCTCTACCAAACGCCACAACCTAGATAAAAACTGCTACCATCATTGAAGAAAGAAAGAAAGAAAGAAAGAAAGAAAGAAAGATAAGAAGTATATCAAGAATGTTATGGATCTGGAGACATAATCGACCGGACTGGCTGCGTGGCTCAGCGGTAACCTTCTCGCTTGCTGGGCCCTAGGTTGCAGGTTCGTATCCTGGCGCAGTCAGCTGGCATTTGAGGGTGCACAAATGCGAGGGAGCCGTGTCAGTACATTTACTGGCACGTTAAAGATCCCCTTCGGGCCAAAATTCCGGCACCCCGGTGTCTCCAAAAGCAGCAGTAGTTAAAAGGGATTTAAAACCAATAACATTATTATTATTATTATTATTATTATTTATTTATTTATTTATTTACATTGTTTAGACCCAAAGGATCACATTAAGCAAATTATGTTCTGGTGCTGTTCTTCTTGTTCTTCCAGAACTCCTTCATCATCTCACTGTGTCGGACTCGGCGTTCCTCCGTCCATCATTTCCCTGGTCTCCTTGGTCGATCTTCATGTGTGACTTCCCAACTGTGGATCTTATGTCGGAATGTCATTCGATCGTCTATGTCTATTGGTATGATGTTGGCACTTTCGAGATCAATTTGGACTTGGGTAACCCAGACTGTTGTCACTTTAAGTTTTCGTAAGTAAGTCAATATTCTCTATGTTAGCCGGTCGTCATTCAGTCTCATAAAGTGGCCGTAGAATCTCAGTCGTCGCTTGCGGAAATCTGACTCGATGTTAGAGTATCTCTCTGTGATTGTGTGTGATTGCAGACGATATCCATCATCTGTGAGTTTAGGGCCCAATATTTTACGGATGATTTTTATCTCAGCCTTCTTGATGCTCTCATGATCCCCTTTGTAGTTGAGGTTTAGTGTCTCGCTGGCGTTAAGTGTCTCAGGTTTGATGACAGTCATGTAGTGTTGAATTTTGGTGTTGATGCTCATGCATTTCTTGTTGTAAATATTTGCGATTTTTCCGTATGCTTTCCGCAATTTAAGTTCACGAGATTTTTGCGCCACTCTTTCCATACCTGTTGGTTCAATAATTTCGCCCAAATACTTGAATTGATTAACCCTATTTATCATACCGTACTTTGTGAGTAAATTTTGTGTTTGAATGTGTTTTGTCGATATAAACTCGGTCTTTGTGAAGGAAATTTGTAGTCCGACCTTTTCAGCACACTCTTTTAAGACCTCAATCTGAAGAATTGCCGTTCGTTCATCAGCGGAGAGGATTGCAAGATCATCCGCGAAAGCGAAGCATGTCACGTCGATATTATCCGTTTGCCTTCCTAGCATGACGGGCTTCCAGGTATTCCGACTCCTCAGTTCATTTCTCCATTCTTTGATGACCTTCTCTAGGACGATATTAAAGAGTAGAGGGGAGAGCCCATCACCCTGCCGTACACCTGTCCCGATGAGGAAAGGTTCAGATACTTCACCAAGAAACTTGACTTTGGAAGTTGTTTCAGATAGGGTCTGTTGGATGAGGCGTCGTGTTTTCAGGTCGAGCGTGTATTCTTCGAGTATATTGTACAGTACCCCAGGGGTATGCACCCCTTGGAGACCATCCCCCCAGCATCTATCTAAATATCCTAACGGACAACCCTCGTAAAGCCAGGCCAACATACATCAACGCCGCAAGGACAGCTTGCCATTCTAGAAAGCAGCTCAATCCTTGCACAATAATTACACACAGCGACATATTATTAACTGGGGCAGCTATGCCATCACATTGCTGACAGCATAGCGCCCAAGAATATAAAAGGAGGCCTAAGGAGGTCACGGGGGTCTCTCCATTATCAGTCTTTCAGTGATACAGCCGGAGGCTACACTGATGTCATCAGAGGTGAGTCAGTCGTGTTCAGAGTTCCTACTTTTGTAACCTTAACCCACAGCTTGTACTTGAACATTGTTACATTGTTACATTCCCTACAAGGGACTCATACTATAACATCACAGACCAATAAACACTTGGTCAACACTCTACACTCGCCTTACTGTTTATACGCCTCTTTACATCCCAACGCCCTTCCTTATTCCCGTCACGGTTAGACGTGACATACGGTAGTCTGATAGTGCTAGCTCAGATATCATTGTGTTCCTCGCGGCGGCCCGGCTGCTAGAGAGCAGCGCGTGCCACTTAGCTGATACAAGCACGTTCAGTTATATAATAAGCCAGTCAGCTGAGCGACCAGCACAGTGACCCTTGCATTGGGTCCCATCCCCTAAAACACTACTACGTTATTTATAGGAGCGCCCCCTAGCTCCTAGCACACAACAACACTCTACCCTGGTCAGCTTACCCTGCCAAGGGAAGCTACCCCCGTTTAGGCACAGCTCTATAAATTAACACAATAACTCTGTCTTTTAGATCCAACCACCCCCAAATAAGGGATCTAAAACACTGGTGGAGGCGGGGTACTACGCATAGAGAACAGGACTCAACCAACGAGCCCTCGTAGTTAAAACGACCCCTTCCGTACCGCAAAAAGCCAAGCAAATAGTGAAAAAAAAAATTTTCCAGACAAAAAAACACCATTTTTGCTCCAAAACTAGCTACACAGGGGAGATTCTTACTAAACCAATCCCCCAGCCCCAGAAAGAATCAAACAGATACGAAAATACACTGCCAAACACGCACAGATATTTTATTTGTATTTTATTCACATACACTTCATTCAACATGGCCCCCCTATACCGCCTAGCTGTGCTAAGGAGCATTGGGGAGTACCAGGAATTAATTGCCTGGCACAGAGTTTTTGAAACTAGGCAGGACTACCTCAGAAGGTTTCAGAAGCTCCTGCACGCCCAGTACATGCGGATCATAAGAGCCCTTGTCCGGCCACTCCGCAGCGCTAAGAATCGCAAGATTCGGGCGAAAATCTCCACCCTCCGCACACAAATCATAAAAGCACACTGGCAACTACACTGCCGACACGAGTTTATGTTCCAACAATGGGAGACACTCATAAAGGAACACAGACGGATAGCGACATAGGGCACAAAAGTCGCTGAACAGGCCATATGCCTCAATAGGCAGTACACCCAAATTTGGGACGAATACCGTGAGCTCCAAGCCAACAAGGCCATTTTTTAGTTCATGGTAGGGCCACCAGCCCAGCCGAGAGAGGACATAAGCGTAGATACGCTAACTCAACAATTTGCGAGGATGTCCCTCTCGCCATGTACTGCCACACATGGGAAGGAGGTCACCATGGCCACAGTCCAGGAGACGGCCAGGTTAGGCTCCAATAGGCTACAAGTACAAGGTTACACAAACACATGTCCTTCAGCTCCGGATCGGAAGGCAATTTTGCCAAACCGAGGGGCAGAGCCTAGAACAACCCCCTCGGAACAAAGGAACGAGAGGGAGTTGAAGCCAGGACTCTCAGACACACATAGCATGACAGGGAGACAACGGGACGTAACGACGTCATGGGCAGACGACATAGAACCCGTCCCACTACACATAAAGCCTACATACACCCACACAGATAGGCTCACACAATGGCAGGAGTCTGCCGTGGCCACAGGCCGAAAAGCGGTCAGGCTATACGCCACCACATTGCTAGGCCAGACACAAGCCATTAAGCGACCTTTTCCGCCAGTTCAAAGGGCAAATTTGCCAGAACGAAGGCGAACACCGGTATTAGTCCCTCAGGATGCACGATACACGCACGCACATTGGGACCAGACACTACCACACAGTACACGGTGATTAGGAAAAGTGTTATTACCTACCCCACAGAACAGATCGGTCGAAAATACACACACCCCCGTAAACTCTACTAGAGTAGCACAGAGCGCGAATAGGTCCGCGAACACAGGTACATTTAGGCCAACGTTCAAGCGATACGGTGAAAGCAAGCCCGGTCGTACTTTGCTACAAACTCCTCCGAAAAATAGCAGAGGGGCACCTCAGTGGATCCCAGGGGCTTACACCCTAGTGACGGGGCGACGGTATCCACCTGCCGAGCACTGACGCTCGAAATAGGATAACGGCTTTCACTAGGAATACAATATATTCCGACATCACTTGCACCAATAGTATAGTACACATAAGTTCTTTTACACGGGGGAAACGAGATAATAGACAAACAGGTACTCACAAACATAAACTGCACATTTTTTTTTCTTTCTCTATCTGCCTTCTTTCATGTATAGGCAGTGCAACTTGGCTAGATCAGAAGTGCATGATTCAAAATCCTTGTTTTTTTTGTTCGCCCCTGACACTTTTTCTCTCAGGCCATCAATGATTATAGGGCGGAGTGGTTATCACCATAAATTGGATAACGTAAAGTTTCTAATATCCAAAGCCAAGTAGAAGCCCATCAGGTGAGCTACGCGGCTTAAAGCCGGAAAGAGATATTTTGAACATAGCTTAAGCATCAAATCACAGCATAGAGCTTAAGCGAGTCTTTCTAAGCAGAAATGACTAAATGTTCTATGTTCCGGTTCAACAGTTGGATAGACTCTCTTGTAGCGGGCAAAAGCCATAAGCGTGGCAAGAATTAAGAATCGCAAACCAGTTTTCAAAAATTTTGGTGAGGTGTGCTTTAACCAACTGAAAAGCCCAATTGCACACCGGGGCGAGACACTATCATTTTGTTGAGTTATGCCGGGACATTTAGCACAATTTGTGTATAAATATATAATGGCTCAACGGACAATACATATTTTACTTTTGAAAATTATACATTCAGTGCCAAGGTAAGATTATAATTGCTTTGGAGTGGAGTTTCGACTCCCATAGTGCACTGGCTTTGCTCGTGACGTGGATACACATGTATCAAATACGTCTTGCAATGGCCTTCACAATATGTACTAGACAGTGTCGGTAAATTTCCCTGAGATGTAACCAGATTACTATAGTGCTAACGTCACCTACTAGGTGGATAGTACGATCAGGACCTACTTACCATTTTCAAGCATTTTTCTTCTCATAGTGGTTACGACACAATTTTGGCAGACTATCGCCATCGGGCAACCCGCTTTAATCAGCATAAAGCAGGGTGCTAACGAGATACAGCATAGTCTTTCTATTATTTTCTTTCAAAGTGCTCTCTTAATTCAGAGCGGGGCAGGACATATTCTTTTTTTGCCTCACGCATTCGGCCCAAGAAAGGGAAGTGGCCAAGTTAAACTATATATATATTTAATACCTAGGCATCCGTTACACATAACACTGCCTCTAAAATGACTTTTTCTCACCGGCACATAGTCACCAAACACGCGACTAGCGGCCCGGAGACACTCGTGCATAACGACATTGGGTACAATGGATAAGGAACATACTTGAACCACGTCACAGTAACACACAATTGGGGACACAAAGGTAGATAATAAGAGGTTCTTTTACAGTACGGCCAATGCATGTGAGACTTTCGAAGTGAAATGCCATGGCCTGTGGTTTGGATTCCGCGTAAAACGGAAGTCCCGTGGCGCATGATCTACAGATTAACGGTCATGTTAAACTACAAATCTTTTTTTTACAATGCGAGAAGCACTGCTCGCAATTACTACAGACAACAATCAAGTCACACACACACGTGCAGAAAACAAGGACGTGGGCTGAACATAAAACAAATGAAAGCCCACAACATCGTAATTCAACACCATCGAGTCAGCAGTCACACACCCCAATGGCCAAGACTGCTCGACACAGACGAACTAAGCCAGTTCCTAGTGAACAGGAATAAACGCATCATTCACGTCCGATCCAAGGACCCTATAACTTCCAAAATTACACTACGAGGAGAGTTCAAAAATACGCAAACTCCTCCCAGTAATGAGTACTTTCGTTTGCGCATAGCAAATACACAGTACATGTGCCATAAATATATGCGGCACAGAGAGGATCACACCAAGTCTTTACAGGCAACCGGGTCCGAACCCATGACCACACACCACACTCGTACCAAAACCTAACTATCCAACGGTATTTTTGGTACGCGAAACACAAGCAAAAACCACACTGGCGACGCCTCAAGCCCTGAAACACAACGCAGACATAGAACACAGAGAATGACATAAGGTCACGGGTTCCAATCCCAGTAAAAATTAGACACAAGGGAAAGCAATTATCCAGGCTTCCAACCACACCGAAATTGGCCCATACAAATACATGAACAGGGAATATTACATTTCCTCCCACCAAAAACCGGGCATAAAATTTCGAATTACGCCAGACATGGAAAATGCACTTCCCACACAAAGGCATAGAAACTTCGCAAGACACAAGTCTTAGGAAACAATGGCCACACAACATCATTAGCTAATTAGGATGAATTGCTACATTAGTCCGCTAGGAATCTAAAACAATGACCACACTTGCATACGTGCAGAAAAGCACTTGCCGGCGGATGACAAACAATAACATCCCAGCCTGACATTACACATACCAACTGCTGACTTGCAGACTAGTCATACTGCAATACTGCTGATGACAGGACACTATTGTTTACCGGCATTGACAATGAAATCAAAAACGCAAAACAATCATAACAACATACATTTTTTTTAACACTGCAAAAGCACTTGGCAATGGACAAGACGTTGACAGGCCACGGGCGCCTCCCGCCCATACACGCGATACATATTACGACTTAGCCTGCAACAGACCAACCGTCCGCGTGGTGTAGCGGAACATAGTCACACACACGCACATGCACTCAACGATTAGGAGCAAACACAGACAAGATCTCCCCTCTAATAACTTCTTTTATCGATCGTAAGGCATAGGAGTCATTACAGGTGACTAGGACATGACCAGTCGCACTACGACCACTGACCACATTTACACTACAACTGGCAGACCAGATTAGGTCGTGAAGCTTTACTATCCCAAGGCGCGGATAGAAATCCAACGTGGACCAAGGGAGGATGACAAACCATAGGTGGATAATCCGAGAGGGATTACCGACATACTACAGCAGGCTACCATGGTTAATACCCAATTCCCTTCCAATAACCCTCTCACGTCCAACATAAACCAACGCAGACACATGAACACGATCAAAACAGCTACACTACATTACAGAGTACACACAAGGGGTTGATGGACTTCATGCGTCTAAAGAGCAGGCATGCTACGCCTTGGATCACGATGCTACCACCTGAGTATTAGGGGTGGGTCGGCAAAAAATTAAATAAGCATAATGCGCATCTCCAAATGAGAGATGAGGCCATAGATATATATACTAACCATTCTTTATTAATTAAACACTCCCGCATGACAGGAATATATTGGTATTATGCCCCACCCTACACCTATCCTTATATGAGTGCAGATGCCTCATATCCAGACACATGCATGACTATCCCATCCATTCACCAGGGATATTAATATCAAACCTGCATGGATTTTTCGTATCTTTGCAATCCCGGGAATTACCTCCCCAGTCCACTCACTATAGGAGCATCCCAGCGCCATCACCGGTTCCAGGCCACCACTAACGTGGAACCCAAAGGTGCGCAACCCCTTCCTACCATACTTTAAGCCCACTCAACAAATAACTACCCCCAGATCATAATAACAGGGTACCTGACGCCACAGACCCTACTAACACCTCCATTAAGGTAAAGAGAGCATTATTGCTGGAAAGCTGACATAGCAATGGTAGACCAGAAGTAGTCTATGTACTTAGAAGATCTACAACCCCACAACACTGGAAATATTTTACATTTTACACAGAGATTAAACTATTTACACAGGTTACGCTCACATTTTTTTTTTTTGCAAAGGAATCTGATACGCTCTGATTGATGACAACGGCGTAAGCCGAAGGTCAGAGGGACCACACTTTGAGAACTGGGGAAGGCGATGTGGACCCTTACCCCAGTTGGATCAACAAATTACTGACCCGACCAGACAGACGAACCACGTAAGGTCAAAGCATTCGCGGCCTGGCCGGGCAAGCTCTGGAATCCTAGGTGCGCATAAACCGCCCCTGGGAGGAAGGGATGCTACACCCACTTTGTGCCACGGTCGTCGAAGCCAAGACCTGCAGGGAGACTTTCTGAGAATGGCGGGAGAAATAGCTCACTCAGCGCCGGACTCGGGAGCTATCCCTAGAGACGACCCCATTATGACTAGACTTCTAGTTAAGTTTAAATTTAAGTAGGCACGGCTTCCATAGCGGGAAGCAAAACTCCTGTGCGGTGGAGTGAAATGTTACTCCGAAATACATAATACTACGGCCGACAAAGGCGAAGAGATTCCTACAATGCGAAAAGCATACTACTACGGCCGATACAGGCGAATATTAATGCGAAAAGCATATTACTACGGCCGATACAGGCGAAGATTACTGCGAAAAGCAGATTGCGATTGCCGACAAAGGCGAAGAGAATATTATGCCATTGGACGTCAATGTCCAATGCCCACATAAATGGCGATGCATCGGGCAGCCAATGGGCATTAAGAGAGGGGCATTGCGAGCGCCTCATAAGGGTTACGTGGGCGGCCCAGCTACGACTACACACGCAATGGCAACGGCAAAGAAATGATAAGTACAGCGGGCGAAACGGTTTGCTTAGTGGCACCGTAAGCCGCCTGCGACTAGATTAGTACTAGTAATAGACGTCGACACCTAGAGTTAAGGGGGCGGAATCCAGCGGTTCTAGAGACAACCGGTGTTTCTGGAATCGTGCGGGTGGTGTCCTGGGGAAGCAAATTGCCTCAGGCGATCGCCCTGGTCGAAATTTAGCTGTAAGACGGTTGCATTTGACACGCAACCTAGGATTAAGCAAATTTATTCACCGCTGTTGCCAGGTATGGCACAGCACATTTCGGCAGTAGATTAAGGCAACCCTTTCGGCCTAGAAATAGCATTTTTTTTATTTAGACCATAATTAAGATAGATAGCATTAAGTAACGCCGTTCGGCGCCTGATGGCCCCCAAAACCCGGCATCAGGGTAAGTCCGACAATTCATGACAAATTCATGACAACTCATGACAACGCCTGGCAAACTCATGGCAAATTCATGGCAATTCATGGCAAACTCATGGCAAACTCATGGCAATTCATGGCAAACTCATGGCAAATTCATGGCAATTCATGGCAAACTCATGGCAAACTCATGGCAATTCATGGCAAACTCATGGCAAACTCATGACAACTCATGGCAAATTCATGGCAACTCATGGCAAACTCATGGCGAGCGCATGGCAAAATCATGACAACTCATGGCAAACTCATGGCAACTCATGGCAAACTCATGACATTTCATGACCACCCATGATACCTAGTGATAAGGCATTACAATACAGTCTACATTTAGGGCAATTTTTTTTATGTATATATTAAGGTAAAATTTCGGCACTTGGTGACTAAAAATCCGTTACCAAGATAAGCCCGACCATACTTAGGCTAAACTAGACTAACATAGGCTAACATAGATTAAGTTAGACTTAAGTGGCACCATAATTGATTTTATATACTATGCGCAGCGATGGAACTGCTATATGTATTAATACACTCTATTTGCAGGAAAGCAAGGAAGCGATTGAATGTACATGTTTCCAGATATATGGCCATTAACACATTTTGTTTTGCAGATGACGAGGATGGTACACTAACCTGTTGTATATATATATCCCAACACAAAAAAATACCACACTCTCTCCCTCTTGTACAGAAAAATACACTCTTTTTCAATTTCCGTTGCACCTCCTCAAGGTGACATCGTAGCGACCACCGAAGCACAGTATCCGTGGGATACTGGGCGTCGATGAACGCCAAAAACAAGATGCACGCAAATAAGGCGTGACTTCGGCATCGAAGGGCGGCACAAATATTGTAAGGGCCGAACCTTCGACGCCAAGGTGGAATTTCCCAACCCACGGCGGGAAAACCACTAGGACATAAGCTCAATGGAGAAGGAATTAGCGGCCTAGCCACTAAACTACGATAAAATGGCTGAGTGGAACATGGCCAGGAAAGAATCAGCGAATGGTATACAAAGGTCAGGTAAAGAGCTCTACGAAATGAAAGGTACCAGGCTCATGAGCAAACCGGTTTAATAATAAGATTCTTATTTTTATATATACATTATATCATGCTTGTAAATTAAAGGTTTATATATACATTATATCATGCTTGTAAATTAAAGGTTTATATATATATAATATCATGCTTGTAAATTAAATGTAACAATATGTCACGCCACTCAACACTGCCATAATGGCAACACTGAATATACGGTTTTGTTTTTTCCTTTCTACTCTACTAACGCCCAAATTTGTCAGGGTGTTCCGTTTTTTCCCAAACAAATAAATACTTTGAATATTTCCCTTAAATTATACCCTGGAACACCCATTTTTTCTATTCTCTTCTATCTTTCTCTTCGCAGGGAGCACTTTTTCCCCAAAATAAAGCCAGACGGCGCAATTCCTCGTCTAGCTGGGTTTTTCCTCCCTGCACAACTATGTAACGAAGCACTATCAAAACCATGTTTTTTTCTTTTTTGAAACTAGCAATATGCCAGCAATGGCAATGGCAATTTTTTTTTCTTTCAATGTCAATTTGTTTCTCGATGTCAAATTTTTCGCAATGTCAATTTTTTTTGTCAATTTCCATTTTCACAATGCCAATATCAGTGTTATACATATATCTGTACATCCCATAACCCTCCCCTCTGAACACGGGCTGATCTCACACCTACACTTCACGACATCACCCATTCTACACGACAACGCCGACGACAACGAGGAAGACACCGCCAGACGATACGAGGGGGCCTCACGAACGACTTCATCAGCATCCCAAACTCCAGTTCCGTTCCCGTTCGCGGGGACGCGAACTAAATAGGGAAGGAGGCTTGTACAGTACCCCAGGGGTATGCACCCCTTGGAGACCATCCCCCCAGCATCTATCTAAATATCCTAACGGACAACCCTCGTAAAGCCAGGCCAACATACATCAACGCCGCAAGGACAGCTTGCCATTCTAGAAAGCAGCTCAATCCTTGCACAATAATTACACACAGCGACATATTATTAACTGGGGCAGCTATGCCATCACATTGCTGACAGCATAGCGCCCAAGAATATAAAAGGAGGCCTAAGGAGGTCACGAGGGTCTCTCCATTATCAGTCTTTCAGTGATACAGCCGGAGGCTACGCTGGTGTCATCAGAGGTGAGTCAGTCGTGTTCAGAGTTCCTACTTTTGTAACCTTAACCCACAGCTTGTACTTGAACATTGTTACATTGTTACATTCCCTACAAGGGACTCATACTATAACATCACAGACCAATAAACACTTGGTCAACACTCTACACTCGCCTTACTGTTTATACGCCTCTTTACATCCCAACGCCCTTCCTTATTCCCGTCACGGTTAGACGTGACATACGGTAGTCTGATAGTGCTAGCTCAGATATCATTGTGTTCCTCGCGGCGGCCCGGCTGCTAGAGAGCAGCGCGTGCCACTTAGCTGATACAAGCACGTTCAGTTATATAATAAGCCAGTCAGCTGAGCGACCAGCACAGTGACCCTTGCATTGGGTCCCATCCCCTAAAACACTACTACGTTATTTATAGGAGCGCCCCCTAGCTCCTAGCACACAACAACACTCTACACTGGTCAGCTTACCCTGCCAAGGGAAGCTACCCCCGTTTAGGTACAGCTCTATAAATTAACACAATAACTCTCTCTTTTAGATCCAACCACTCCCAAATAAGGGATCTAAAACAATATTAAAGAGGGATAGGTGGTCGACAGAGTCATAAGCTTTCTGAAAATCGACGAATACGCAGATGGTTGGGAGATTTCGTAAAGCTCGAAGTTTCAGTGTGGACTTGAGGTTGAAAATTTGTTCAGTACTTGATCTGTTTGGTCTGAACCCTGCCTGGTATTCACCAATGAGAGGCTCGAGCTGTTCTTGTGTGCGTTGTAGGAGGCAAGCAGAGAAGACTTTGTAAGGTACAGAAAGGAGGGATATCCCTCTATAGTTATTCACATCCAATCTGTTCCCTTTTTTGTAGAGTGGGTGAATGAGTGCGCATTTCCAATCATCTGGGAGTTTTTCACTTCGCCAGACTTCTTGGATGATCTGTGTAATTTCCTGCAGTGATCATGGTCCAAGATTTTTCAGCAGTTCCGCGACAATTCCGTCTTCTCCTGCTGTCTTTCCATTCTTCAGTTTTTTGATATGGCGAGTGATTTCTTCTTGTGTTGGTGGATCAGCGTCTGGCTTGACGTGTTCTGGGGTCGTATGCAAGAAACGTACAGTTGGTTCGGGACAGTTAAGGAGCCCAGAAAAGTAGCGTGCAAGTTCATCGCAATTTTCACGATTAGTAAGTGCCAGCTTTCCATCCTGTTTCCTAAAGGTTAAATTTGGCGGTGCATAACCCTTAATATTATTCGCGAAGGTCCTGTAGAAATTCCGACTATCGGAGTTTCTGAAATCATTCTCCATGGACTTAAGTTGCTCAGTGATATAATCACGCTTGACTTTCCTGATAGTCTTGTTTGTCTGTTTGTGGATGTCGAGGAAGTGTCCCAGGTTTCCTGGTGATCTACTGCTGTTGTATTTTTGGAATGCGACTCGGCGATTGGCAATGGCTTGATCACACTCAGAATTCCACCATGGATGTTTTGTCTTTCTTTTTAGCGGGATCAGTGCTTTAGCTTGTCCGATAATTTTGCTACGAAAGTCGTTCCAGTTATTCGCCGGTTCCTTTTCCCATTCCTCTACAATATTTGTTTCTTGAATCATAGCTAAATCGAATTTCGGGATATGTGGTTTGCGACGGTGAACTCTCTTTGGGGTGAACTTTACTTTGATTCTTGTAAGGTAGTGATCCGAGTCGATATTCGCGTCTCGTCGGACTTGAACGTCGTGAATGGTTCTGTAGTGGGCGTAGGAAATGGCGACGTGATCAATCTGATACTCACCGAGATGTTGGATCGGAGATCGCCATGTTTTCTGTTTATGCGGTGATTTTCTAAAGTGCGTGGACATAATTTTAAGGTTGAATTGGTGACAGATGTCAAACAGACGCGTGCCGTTAGTGTTCGTGTTTTGGTGTGCGGAATATTTACCGACGATTTTTCGATAGATTTTCTCTTTGCCAAGTTGAGCATTGAAATCTCCCATGAGGATTTTAACGTCGTCGCGGGAAATCTTGCTCATGGCGTTCTCAAGTTTGTTCCAGAATTTTTCAACCGTTTCAGGGTTCTTCTTATTGTCAACATTGGTGGGGGCATGCGCATTGATGAGTGTGAAATTTTTGATGGCGCATTTGATGCGCATGGTCATGAGCCGACTATTGACGGGTGTGATTTCCCTGACGGAGGTGATAATAGATCTGTGTACAAGAAACGCCATACCGAAAATTGGTGCGCCCCTTGCGAATCTTTGTTGTGTTTTGCTTTTAAAGATGCGGTAGTTTCCGTAGTCCATAGTGTCGTTGTCTGTCATTCGTGTTTCTTGAAGAGCAAGGATGAGAATTTTTTGTCGGTCAATTTCCTGTGTGAGGTCATGTAATTTACCTGTTTGGATCAATGTATTAATGTTTATCGTTCCAAGGAATGATTTCTGGTTGTAGGGAAATTTACCAGAGATCTCCGATACTCTCTGCTGCGCACGTCTGAACTCCCCAGAATCCGAAAGTTCAGTGGCCGTCTGTTGACGGGTGGATTGTGTACCACCTGGGGTAAGATTGTATTTACTTGCACATTCCATATTTGCTTGTACTCAATACTTGGCCTAGCAGATACCAGGACCATATAGGACCAGAGGTTGTTGAGGCCTTTGGAACTTAGATTTTCAGCCGAGCTCACTGAGCTAACAGACACTGACCACTCGCCGCTGGATACCAGTACAGACGCTCATGGATTTAAGTAAAGCTGACATCTAACCAAATACTAGTATAGATGCCTTTTATCCTATTAATCCCGGATACAAGGCCGCCTCGTCCGCCATTAACACTGTTCTATAGATCATCTATACCACCATCAATGCCGTTGAGGACTTCACCGTAACCCTGGCAAGGGACCCTTACAAGGTACTACCAGCTGGGTCGGCTGGACCTCGGTTTTTTAATGAGGTGTTACTCCTCTATCACTCACCGCTTTGTCCTGGCTTGAGACAGGCAGAGCCTGGCTTCCCAAACATTGGGCCCAGGTTAGGTTGGCGGGGTTATTAGTATTATTATTATTATTATTACATATACGAGCTGCCGTGGGCAACATCCAACTTTGAGTTGAGGCATGTCTTTACACGTCTGGTTGTGCATGGCTTTCACAACCCTAATTGAAAAAAAAGGAAGGAAGATTGTAGTTTTACGTGACCGTGAATCTTGTGATTATGAGCCACGGGACCTCCTTTTTACGTGGAATCCGAACCACAGGACATGGCATTTCACTTCGAAAATCTCACATGCATTGACCGGGAATCGAAAACCCTAATTGAATTAACAAATCTTTCCATGACCCTACAGAGACGTGTGTATACAAACTATGTGGATATTTTCGATTGCTATTTGCCTGAAAAAAAGTAGTAATTAATAACCTGAACTAACACCAACGGCTTGAATTCAGTTACTATGTGAAATCGTTTTGTTCTTTACTTCAAATAACATTTTCAAGTAACGCAAAATAGGCTGTTACAAACCCTTTAAAATAAAAAGTAAAAATGTATCGTAGTATCATCTTGTCATTCTTCAAATTCGATGCGCATAGAATGCCAATGGTATAGTAATCAATGGAGCCCCACGTGGACTAGTCGTGACATCTAGTGGTGAAATATCGAACAATATAATCCTAACAGAGCGAGTGCATTCTAGCGGCCAGAAGAAGAAACTTTTCAATAAAATCTGGAAGTTAATAAGTATGTCGGCGTGCAGTTACCTTTTTGGCAGCTAGATGTCTCGAGTAAATCTGCTGGCGAATTATCTTTTAATTAAATATATATTTTACACCATAATATGCACAATATAACGCTTAATATTAAAACATCTGAGTCATTACAAAACAATAAACATATAACATTTCAAGCAAAAAACCTAGCTCTGATCGGGTTTGAACCATAGGCATTTGAGCGATAGGCTAACGCTCTACCACTGAGCTAATTGTGTCAACGAATATCGTTCTATATAAAATGACTTACATAGAACTTGTTAGCAAATAATGATATATACTAAACGATTTCATCACTGGAGTATATTATTTATATATAAAGCATTTCATACAAAGTTTATTTATTTTGTATCAGTACGCTATATGGCATGCAATACTCAAATTAGTGAAATATAAGTCAGGCACAAGATATCCGCTGCCATCTTGTCTTATTACTGAATCAGCTCAGCTTTTTAAATTCACGTCTGCACTATAGTATTACAAAATAAACTTTTAATTTCGAACGTGCCTCTTCCTTTAGAACAGTTAAAACGATTCTCGGCTCGATAATCGGAACTGGTGGGTCCCATGATATGGATTATCAAGTTTGCATAATTCGCACGGCCGCCATCCTGAAATGGTATGGCGCACGACCATGTAGTTTGGTCACAAGACGCATCCTATACGAAGGTATTTTGTTACCAAATTTGGTAGAGATCGGATGATTTGGTTAGTCGTTATTTGATTTTACGTTTTGAACGTTTGAGTGGCCGCCATTCAGTTTTAGTAAAGATGGCGGCGATATAAATCATGACACTGAGGTGTTCTTTGCTAGTGCTACCTTTGTACGAAATTTCGTTCAATTCGCATTCACCGTGTTCGAATTGATAGGGGGGACAGACATTCAGAGTACACACACTCACACACACACAGACACACACACACACACACACAGACTCACACACACACACATACACACACACAAACAGACTCACACACACACATACACACACACAGACAGACACACTTTTTTCGCCCTGTGTTGATCTCATAAGTCTACTTTCATTTTTTGCAAAAATCGAAAGTAGGCTAAAAAATGGGAGGGCACATCTTTAGATTGACACCTCATTGAAAAAGAACTTAAAGTAATAAATTTATTATTATTGTTTGTTAGTAAAAGGTTTAGGAAAGAGCAATTGGGATGAAAGGTAAATGTTCATGGCCGTGTTTATAATAATCGGACGAGCGCGACGCGGAAGAAATACTGAAAGAACACTGTTTATCACTATAGTTCGTTGAAATGGATGGAAAGTTCACTGTAGTAGCGCAAAAGTTTATGGCAAAGAAAGTTATTGCAATCGTGGAAAATGACTGGTTGCACTAGATAGGCGAATGTCTATTACTTGAGAAAGTTGTGGATTACAATTAAATGCGCCAGAAAAGATCCCAACGATGGAAGAAAATTTAGCTATTGAGCATTAATTTATAAGGTAGATTCTTTAGTGTGAAATGGCATTCCCACAAGTGAGTGAAAGATACATGACGGCGTGACTTGTAGATAAAGTGCAGATTCTGGAAGGTTCCAGAACGATCCTAATGGAAGAATAGGGCCAAAGTTACTCCAGCGGTGGAACAAGCTTAATATTTATAGACAGTGGGTATTCTATGATATCTCCCGTTGTGAGAAGCTCTCTCATTTAATAAGCATAAGAAATGCTGCTTTTCACAAAGATTGGCTTAATTAGACAAAAGCCCAACATGGAGAATCCCGCGAAGGATGATTATTGCCACAAATGATTAATTTCACACTGCCTATAAATGATCGATAAAAGCATGTAGATAATAAAACTGATGAAGATGAGGTTAAAACCAGAAGTTTGTACTTATCTTTGTTGCATGCCGAAGGTGAAGTTCCCTTTGACGGATACTTAATGTGTCAACATGGCGTAGAATGTAGAGAGTGCCTCTAGGTTTGAGGAGACTGGCTCTAGTTGAGCCTTGACTGACTGAGTCAACTGCCGACGTGCAAGTGAGACACACTCAGCGAAGCGTGGAGGGACCAAGGAAGGAAAAAGAGTGGGGGTAGGAGACAAAAGGAGAACATAACAGAATAGACAACTTATCAAAAATAAATGTTCTTCTTGATGAATGGTCTTCAAAGAGTTGATAGTAGGCGATACTAGCGCAGCATGGTGAGTGAAAAAGTAGACGAAGTTCTCTTGATCACGGAGATGATAGCTGGCGATGGCGACGAGATCTGATGGCCAAATTGATAAGTAAGTCCTCTTGTACAGGGAAGAATTGAGGAGCTTCTGAGATTCGCTGCTGGATGACGCTAGGTGGGTCATGGAAGATATATATCTAGAACAGACTCACAATGACATAAGAGACATGACCACCAAAGAGAAACTAGAAGATCGCTGTTGGTGTTTGATAAAAAGGAAAAAATGAACATGCAAAGACCATTAAAAATTATATTCTCTCTTACCGTGTATTCCAAGAATACACCAAACACTCCAAACAACGTAGGAATTGAGTATATTAACACCAACTACTAACAGTAATTGAAACTTCGTTGGTCTAAACGTATCACTGGGAGAAACACATTTAATACACTTACTGCTCACATAATTTTATTCGCAGTGCGCTCTTTCGACAAAAAGAGGCCATTTTCAATAACAACGCTGGCATGGGTTCACTAACTGCCCGGTATAGAGCGCAGCTCGAATCTAGTAGGCAGTGGATAGCTCCCGCATACCGTAATTTAACTAGTTGCTGGTAGATGTCACTCATGCAGATCCATTGGAGAACTTTGTTGAATTAAATATATATTTTCCATTGCAAAATGTACAATATAACGCTCAATTGTATAACGCCTCAGTACTCAAAAACAATAAATATAAAAAATCAAGCAAAAAATTACAACTCTGTTAGGATTAGAACCCCAGCCGTCTGGGTGAGAGACCAACGCTGCAACCTCAGACCTTATTATGTCCTCCCAAGTTCAATGTTATCAATCGATTAAGATACAATGTCTCAGCAAATAATGACTTTGACTAAACGATTTCTTCACTGGAGTATATTTCAAACAATGTTCATTTCATACAACGTTCCTATTATTTATATATATAGTTTATATTGCTTGCAACATACTCAAATTAGTGAAATCTAGGTCACAACGAGAGATCAGCTATAACAAGTAGTTCCGTGAAGAACTATACAGCCTATTTTCATATAGCCCACTTATTGCAACTATCAACATACACAATTTCAGTTTGATTGCTGTAATAGATTCGTAGATATTGAGAACCGACTAAATAATTCGGATGGTCGCCATGATAGATTTTATATATGTAGGTCCTAGAGTTATGTACTGTTACGTGCAGATTATTGTGTACGTGTAGTATTCAAACTTCAATCGCATAATTAGGACACAAGAAGTTACAAGGAGATTTTAAAATTTCGCACAGCTGCCATCTTTAGGTTATGGAAACAATTGAAATAAATTAGATGCTAGTGGATTACCATTCATATAAGGATTTACTGTATCAAGTTTCACTGCTCTCGGATGGTTAAATTGCGATAAACGTCCATGTGATTATTTATACTTCACGTCGCCGCCATGTTGGATTTGTGATCACCAGGTTATTTAAAGTCCTATAAGTGAACTTGAGTTCATAGCCCCTATGAACAATAAAAATTCAGTTTGATTGCTACAATAGATTCGTAGATATTGAGAGCCGTCTAAATATTTCGGATGGTCACCATGTTGGATTGTTAAATGTATAGGCCATAGAGTCATGTACCATTATAGGATAATTATTGGGTAGGTTCATTATTCAAACTTTCACTTCGATCGCATGACTACACCACAAGAAATAAGAACTTAATTTTAAAATTCGCATAGCCGCCATCTTGAGGTTGTGTAAACAATTGAACTAAATTAGATACCAGTGCATTACCATGTGTATAAATATTTCCTGTACCAGATTTCAGTGCGTTTTGGAGCATTAAATCGCGAGAAAGGTTTATTTCAAATTTTCTAATTCGCTTGGCCGCCATGTTTGTTTTGTATATAACCGGTTTTTTAAAGTCGTATAAATGGACTTCCAGTAGTGCCCTTTATCTCCGTACAAAACTTCAGGGAGATACCGCTAATAGTTTCAGAGATACAGAATGCCGGTGAAATATTTCGCACATCCGCCATCTTGTCGTTATGTAAACAAATGAACGAAGTTAGTTGTCGGTGCATTACAATGTATATAAACATATACTCTACCAAGTTTTATTGCGTTTGGTTGGATAAATCGCGAGAAACGTCTATTTAAAAGTCGCAACTTCGCTTGGCCGCCATGTTGGTTTTGTAGTTACCAGGTTTTCAAAGATCACATAAGTGAACTTATAGTAGTTCCCTTTATCACCATACATGATGTCAGGGTAATATCGGTAATCGTTTCGGAGATATTGAATGCTGGTGAAATATTTCGCACAGCCGCCATGTTGGATTGGTGAGTCGTAACAAAATTTGAAGGGCACGGTCGAGGTCGCCCGGAATAGTGCTATGAACTTACTGAGTTTCATTGAAATCGCTCCAGCCGTTTAGATTTTATTAGGGGGGGGGACACACACACACGAATCACACACACACACGCACACACACACGGACAAAAGGTGATCTCATAAGCCTATTTTTTCAAAATTGAAAATAGGCTAAAAATACCTCTCTAAGGGCTGTTCCAAATTTCTCCTGCATTTGGTATAATCTCCATTATGATGAGGAAATTAAGAAATGATTAACCTTGGAGTAGGGCGTCCGTTGTCAGCCTACATTCGATTTTGGCGAAATGACCATGAAACTACAGTACTTCACTAGCAGATTGTGCACCCGCCTCGTTTCTCAGTGGATAGCATTCATGACTGACACTGTGGAGGTCCGGGTTCAATTCTCGGCTGTGCTAAGAAATCTAATTCTTGTCTGAGGGCTGCAACGGGGTACACTCAGCCTAGTGTGGCAAATCCGAGAAGAGGCATGTTCGATTCCTATCTGAGCCATCCTGAAAGTGTTTTCCTTGTGTTGTCCCACTTCTAGACTCCAAGCAAATGCTGGGTTTGTATCTAACTTTAAACCACGACCGCTCTCTACCCAAATCCTACCTTGATTACAAATACACACGTACTAGTTCACTAGTACAATAGCTTGCCACGGTAGGTGAGTGGTTAACATGTCGGACTACCAACCCCAAACTTGCAGGTTCGCTCCTGACCGTGATAAGTGATTTTTAAAAAGCGCAAAAATCACGACATGCATGTCATACGTTGTTGGCATAAGAACCAATTTAAATTCAGTAGGCCGTGTTCATAATGGCAAAATTATACTCGCGATCTTCCGCCAACACAAAGTTCCTCCATTCTCCACAAGGAAGCGCTATAGTGTCAAGGAGCTTAGATATCTAACCTCGTTGACTTTCTTAGCGTTCCAAGGAACGACGAAATTCGACATGCAAGCTGCCCTCTGGGTGTCAAATAACAAAGCTTGCACCCCGCACCCGATGCCATACGATATAATTATTATAACTAGTACACTAGTAACACAAGTTATCAGACAGCTTCTACACACACCCAAGTAACATGGCTGCATGACCACGATGTCGCAAATCTCCTAAAGAATCACAACAACAGAAACATTCTAGCAGTTATTCAAGGGGCGGAGGGGGGCAATAATGGCCATGTTATGCCCCTTGTAACAACAATATCATAATTATCATCATCATCATTATCTTGAACAGTTTCCAGCCACTGGCCGGGTCAGCTTGGAACATAAGCCTCTCCATCGTCTTCTGTCTTCCCACCATCTCTCCGTCACCACCTTAGTCCATTCTTCTCCTTTCTTTCGCACGCAGACCTCCACACCCTTCAGCCACTTATCGGTTGGCCTTCCTCTTGGTCTTTTTCCCTGAATTTCAATTTCGTGCATCCTCTTGGGTATCCTCCTCCCATCCATTCGCTTAACATGCCCATACCATTTAAGCCTTGATTCCTCCATCCTATCCTGCAGTGCTCCCTCCTTGACTAACTCTCTGATCTTCTCATTCCTTAACCTGTCCACCTTTGTCACTCCAATACTGCTTCTCAAGAAATTCATTTCACTAGCCTGTATTCTGCTTCGCTCCCTTCCTTTCATAACCCAGGTCTTGAGGCATACTCATCATTAGCATAATTATTGTCATCATTAATTCTTCAAGGTTTTAGGCTAATCTGATGCTGATTTTAGACTAGGTGTAAAATAGAAGTGGGCTCATTTCACTGGAGGGAGTGTAGAAAATCGTAGATCGCTCATGTCAGCGCTGCGATTCGAACTTTTATCTCGGACCTTGGTACAAGTTCTCATTACGGTCGTGGTGAGCGATTTAACTCACACGGCTACGTAAGGGGTTATAAAACAAATTAGGCAAGCAAATAATTACACTAATAGAAGTACGCAACTCTACTGAAGTTACAGTAATTTACAATCACCTCTGTGAAGATGGCTTACGAGCAATATTATTTACGGAAGCCAGTCATGCATAAAACATTTCTTTGTGATATGGTTCTTTCCTCGCATCCGTGCAGATAGATATGGTATATATTCCGTGTCCCACATTAGAATTACAAATGGGTCCTGATACATGGTCTTTAAGTTAAGGAGGCATTTTTTAAACCTTATCAATGCCAGAAAGTATGTACTGTTATCACAGCAGAGGTGCACTTCCTGCACGAAGCGCTTCCTGAAGGCACATTCCGAGGCGTCCTTTCCGTGCCGTATGTCTTCCAGACGTAGCATTATTCTTTATCCTACAGGTGACTCGGGAGGGTGTTAAAATATAGCACGATTCCTTTCGTACAAGTTCACGTGGATAATATTTAGGGCTGGTAGTCTATCTGTGATTAGCGACGACACAGATATCCGATGGTTACTGTTATTTACCACTCATCAGAAACACCAGAGGATTTGAATGAGTTTTAAAATGGTACGGACTCCGGTTTGAGGAAAGAATTCATGATGAAATACAACAAGATGTTCAGCAAAGAACATATAGTCAACTTTCTCCAAAATGCATGGGTATAGTAATAACTCATTGTCCTTTTCAAGGTGTATAATTGAATGTTGGTTGTACTAGCTTGTTGAACAACAGCGTGCTATATTATATATTGATTGGATCCTCACCTAAAATATGGACTAGTGAGAAAACAATAGCCTCCATTTTGAGCCAACGGGCCGGCACGGCCCAGAACGATACGACACGGTCATACTGAACTCTTAGTGTCTGCTTTGGTAAAATAATTTTACTATAAGATGTTAATATCCTGCGGGTCACCTCCTTGAGGACAGTTTAAACCACCCTCTCTACGATAAACGGATTTTTTGAGGCCGGGCCTTGTTGAATCGTAAATAACGTTAGGTTATAATACTTGCATGATTCATACGTCCGCTATCTTACAACTACTTGGCTGATGACCTTGTAGTTTATCCGAAAACACTTCCCGCATTAGGGTACATTTTTGTAAAATTTGGTAGAGATCAGATGATTACGTTAGTCGTAATTTGATTTAAGCTTTGAACATTTGGGCGTCCACCATTACGTTTCCGTCCAGATGGCGGCGATATAAAACATGACATTGAAGTGTCCTTTGCTAGTGCTACCTCTGTACCAAATTTCGTTCAATTCGTTTTCATCGTGTTTGAATTGATAGAGGGGGTGGGGGCAGATATACACACTCATACCCACGATTTGCACACATACACGGCCGCCATCTTCAAACTATTTGGCTAATGACCTGGTAATTTAGTTGAAAGATGCTTGTCCCATAAACGTATGTTGTAAGAGTAAAGATCTATCTATACCTGAATATCACCCGGCTATATTTGAAATTGACCTCAGTGCTACCAACTGCTGTAAAATCGCAATTAAAATTTGAGCTCCATGTTGGATATCTCAGAAGTTATGCATGCGAACTATTCCAAAATTGGCACACATATAGATACTAACATTCCAGATTAATTTTCAGAAGTCCATACATGCCAGTGTTGTTAACATGATTCTAAGCCTGCCGAAATATCCAACTTCTAAATGCATGTAATTTCTGAACTATCGATTGGATTTCAACCAAATTTCGTACGCATTATGTGTACAACAACAGATATGACTGCACGTATACCAAAGGGCCACCAGGACTGCCAACTGTTAATAAATGCTTTCTCTATATTTTAACCCTGATATATTGATATACATTTTACACATCGGTGCTGCCCACACGATTATAAGCCTGATAGGTCCAGCATTTAAATGCATATAACTTCTATACTAGCAAATGGATTTCAACCAAATTTCGTATGTGCTTTGTGTACCATAACAGTTATGACTATGCGTATTCGTAAGAACCAGAAGGGCTTCCAACTGTTTATAAATGCTCTCTCTATTTGTTTAATCCTAATATCAATATATCAGGAAGTATCCAAGCCATCAGCTCTGTACTTTGCAGACGTATAGTTCACACATTCTAGATTAATTTGGAGTAACTAATATACCTCAGTGCTGCCAACATGTTTCTAAGCTTTCTGATAGTTTCAATTTTTAATTACATGTAGCTTCTATACTAACAAATGGTTTTTATCAAATATTGCCACTATAATAGATCGTAATATTTCAGAATAATTCTGAGCATCACATACATGACATTGTTCGCAACATGATTTTACGCGCTCTGATAAGTCCAACATCAAACAGCATGTAACGTCCATACTCTCGATTAGACTTCAAACAATAATTTTGTATGTGCATTCTACTGTATACCTTAAGAGATGGAACTAAGAATATATTCAGAGTCACTCGGACTGCCAACTGTAGTAAGTTGCTCTATTAGGCTACACTATTTTAGGTGTATTTCAAACTGCAGTACTTAGAAATGTTAGTATTACCAACTTGATTTCGCCATTATTCTAGATGCTAGATGACATAGATTGGCATGAACCTTACATTTTAAGGAAAGTGGGCTCGTTAGTTCGTCACGGAACTACTTGTTTATACATGAAAGTAGGCTAATAATAGAATGCAGTCGAAATAAATCAGAAACTATATGGTAGCCAAAATTGGAACTACTTGAAATTGGACTTGATAGGGAGCCTACGGGCGTTCAATTAAAATACCCCACTACGACCCTTGGCTGCAATTCAAATATAATCTTAAAATAACCAGTGATGGACGAAGCAAAGAGCATATAAAAGGTAGGTTGCCTCAGGCAAGGAAAGCATTTTTACAGAAAGGGAATCTGTTGACATCGAATATAGATTTAGGTATTAGAAAATCATTTTTGAAAGCCTTTGAATTGAGCGTGGTGCTCTATGGAAGTGAAATATAGTCTGTTGGCGTAGCAGAAAAGGGTAGAAGAGAAGCATTTGATATGTGGTATTAGAGGAGAATGATAAAGATCAGATGGGTAGATAGGGTTACAAATGGAAGAGGTATTAAGAAGAGTGGGAGAAGAAGGAGAGATATTTCTGGCGACTGCTAAGGATTTATTTATTTATTTATTTAATAATTATTAGATACAACCATGACAGGTCATTTTACACTAATATCTTAACAATTTCAAATAATATTAACAAAAACAACAACAATAACAGGTAACAATTGGCAGTGATGGCAGTAAGGGACAAATCTCGGGAAAGACGCAGGGAATGATTGGGGTAGTGGGTGATTAGGAGGGTGAGGGGGTAGGAATTGAGGATGAAAGGATTTTCTAATGTTATATTTGAATGTTCTATATGGAGAGAATATGTCAATATTTGGAAGGGAGTTGCTAAGGGTAGGTAGACGGTGGAAAATAGAGCGCTTCTGTACTTCAAGACGTGGGCGAGGTATGTGGTGTAAATGGTTCTGACGTGTTGAACGGGAGGGAACATGGAGTGGGAAGTATCTTAAGAGCATGTTACATTTTGTGTAACCATAATTTTATGTAAGAAACACAGGTCAGTAAATTGTAGACAGCTTCTCTGGTCGAGTATATCAAGCTGATTTAGAATATAGGAAATGGCAAAGTGCCTTAGTGAAGGATTGCGAGCTTTGAGTATTGATATGAAGAAATTAGGAGAGATAGGCTGGTAGGACACATATTAATGCCCCCAGGAATATCAAACTCAGTTATGGAAGTAAGGGTCGTGGTCAGGAACTGTAGGTATAGACCTAGTTTAGTATATGTTAAACAAATAATCTCGGATGTACTGTAAGGTGCGGTAGCTATTTAGAGATGAAACGATAACTCAGGACAGGGAGGCACGGAGAGCCGAGTCAAACCAGTTAAAAGACTGAAGACGATAACACACACAAAGGAACTAGGTATCCTCATGTTGCGAAGCCATTTGTAATTTGGCAAGTCTTACAAACAAATGAATGAATATTTTAAATAAAATAAAATATTGACTTGATTGAATTTGCTTTTACCAATCAAACCAAATGCATCTTCAAATAATTAAACCAGGTCGACTTCTCTTCCTGTGTCCCGGATGAGTGCAGGAAGTCCTGAGAATTCCAACTTGTACATGCGGCCTTACTCATCTCATGAAAACGTAGAAGAAAGAAAGGCTAACTTTTGGTTATCTATCTAGACAAATTGAACTACAATTAGGGAATGCATTCTGATATTTCCAACATTATCAGACAACTAAATTTCCCTACTAAGATATATACATTGGGTTTCACACATTACCTATTCATTTTCCTGGTTGCTGGTCGATGACTGTTGATGGTTGTTGTTTGATGGTCTGATTGTTTCTGATAACGCGAAACCACATTCGCCACAGGAAAACACTTGACCATACGCAAGTCCTCACTCGAAAGCCCTGTGTCTTCAAATCCATAAGAATATGTGTCTACCCATTATTATTCCCGTTTCTCACAGGGTCGGGGATGCGATGAAATTCTATGTGGCAGATGGTTTTTACGGTCGGATTCCCTTACTGTCGCCGACAGTAAGGGATGGCGAGATGAAATGGATGGCGATGAATGAAACTGGCAAGGATATGGAAGGAAGCGGCCGTGGCCTGTCAGAAGGTACCGTCCTAGCATTTGCCTGGATTTGAAAACGGGAAACCACGGAAAACCATTTCAAGGGTGGCCGACGGTGAAGCTTGAACCTTCGTCTATTGAGTCCACGGACAGCGTAACTCCATGGCCTAGAGCTGCGCTTTAGCGAGCGTAGCTACCGTTGTAGGTAGTAACAATATTTGTAAAATATGGTATATGGGCTTTCACGGCCATGGAATTAAAACTCAGCAATTTTTCTAGGTTTATGCCGTGTCTTGTGCGGAGTTTCGCCCAGGAACTTCAAGATAGGCTCATCAGCAGACTCTTGGTGTCAGTACCCAGACCCACACAGGAGTAGCGAACCGTGCACTTCCTGCCTTATTATGAAGCGCACTTGCGCTTCTTTAATGCGAGAGCTAAAAGCTCAAGCAGCCTTTCACGTCCTTACAAATTCTTCCAAAACCCTGGCATACTGGCTTTCTAGGCCATGGAATAAAACTCAGCATTTCATTACAAATATCATACTTTATTAAAAGTTTATTATTTTTGCGATAGGCTACATTTTTCTGCTATGGGTACAACGTGCCAAAATTTTGTTCCTGAGACGTTCCTGATTCAAGACCTGCGGTACCAGCTGCTTCTGATACCTACCATAGGGAGGAGTTGCTGAAAGACCTACTAGAAAAGAGGATGGATGTAGACGACGCACAGTGGTCCGGATCCGTAAAAAAGCGGACAAAAATAGATTTTTCAACTTTACATTAGAAAGGCCAAACCACCACCCAAGTGAAGTATGTTAATCAGTGTACATTAATTTCACTTTTTCTTTGGAAATTGCTTCTGTGTTTCTCAGATATAATACTACAAAGGTGATAACAACTCTTCGTTTCTGAATTCCTCACTCCGTTAAGTAAACTTTGAAATATCATTCTAACTTCAAAACGAAACTCGGGGTCTATAATACTGTATCTGTATGTAGTTTGTGATCTGATATATTTGTCTATATCATGATTTCCGATTTCAGATCACTTATAAGGACTGTTATACTTATTTTTATAGTGCATTATTTTCTTCAAGAAAAATAAATTTTGCTTGACCTACAAAAAAATGTATACATATGTATACCATGAAACTTATGCAAGTTTTAAAATGAAGACTGGAGAATATATCCTTAAAGGTTTCATCGCCAGAACCCGCCAGATGCGTGATTGAGAAGGGAGAGACCATCACTGCGTGCTCTGAGGATAAACACTCGCGCGAGATAAGGGCCTGTTGAGACATTTGTTTATGCTACGCAAGGGATATCTCGAGGCCATGAAACCAAAATAATCTTCAATCGCGAGAAGTAATTGATTAGTAGTAGTTGTGTGTGTTGTGAAGAGTGAAAAATGAATGTTCGTTCTTAGTCGTAGTGATCTTATTAACAAGATTCGAGAGAACAAAAATCAGTCTCGCACGCGTCAAGGAAAGTTTGTGGTAACATATCTCCTTAACAAATTCCAATTAAATGTTGATGACAGTGTAGAGAAAACAGTGTATAATAATATAAGAACCTTTTCTTTTTGCCGTATGTTGACCGGTGGAGAAAGTGTAACTTCTTAGAACATGCTTTTTTGAAGAAATATTCAGACGGGTTGAAAACAGAAATTGTGATATCAATTCCGAGCATTCCTGGCTCCGCAAAATCAGTAGATCGAGGTCGTCCTCCAAAAGAATTTCAAGAGCTAAGGGAGAGAAGCAAAATAAGGAAAATTAAAGACCTAAGGGAGAGTGCCACTTCATCAGAGCTTGCCTATGCGACCGTTATGAATTTAAGGGCCGAGGGAGACGATTCATCAGCCAAGCTAAAAAGAAGCTACCACGACTACACCAACAATGGGCAAACGAATGGTGCGAAAATTTCAGAAATGAAAAATCTACATAAGTGGCACAAAAGCTCGTCGACAATTTACAACTTGAGTTTGGAATTTCAGTTCCGCACGCCCACTTTCGATTTTTTGAAAGTCTCCTGCATATTTCGTACCGCCTGTGTTTTAAAAAGTGGAAAGTGAGCGTGAAAGATGGTAATCGAGACTTATTCGAAAGAAAGAAAAAAATGTGCAAGACTGATTCAGAACGAGATTAGGTCCTCTAGTTGATATTCCGAAGCTTGGATATGGAACAACCAATGATGGCAACACTGCCCGAAGGTTTTTTGATCAACTTCAAGTAGCATCCGAAATAACAGGGGTAGACTGTGAGTTAATAACTTGTTTTGGAATAATTTTAAAAGCAATTTCCTCTGGTCATGAAATTAATAATTCAGAGTTCAATTCCTACTGCAGCGAAACAGCAAGCTTATATGTACGGCTATATCCGTGGTGTTACATGCCTCTAACACTGCATAAAATACTTATCCTTAGATCTTTCATTATAGAAGAAGCTATTTTGCCGATTGGAGAACTTTCAGAAGAGGTCTTAGAATCTAGAAATCAAGACGTAAGAAAAAAAAAGGGAAGACCATACCAGAAAATCCTCAAGAATTTCCAAAAATTTTGACTTGCTCCATAGACTATTGCTAAGCTCTGATCCAGTAATTTCAAGCATGGGAAGTCTACCGAAGAAGAAATGTAGACAGTTGCCTCAGGAGGTGTGTAGTTTATTGTCTATACCCGAGGACGAGACGGAGCAGGAAGGGGAAGAAGAAGAATTCGACTCATCCAGATCAGAGGATGAATAAGTAAGTAATTTTATGCTCTACGACAAATTTACCTAATAGTAACATCTAATTTAAAGTTTTATACAAAAGTATTTCATTTCATTTAGCGGGAAATATTTTTGTCCGTTTTTTTTCAAATCCGGACCACTGTGCGACGGCTTTTACGCCACAAGGGCCATGATGGACAGAAGCTAGACAGGGACCTGCAACGGATGAGGAATGTCGTCAACAGACTGGCGACGCACGGCTTCCAACACAAAATTTGCAGCACGAAACTTTTCTACTCGGTGTCAGAAGCATGTACTGCTCGGGTCCAGGATGCGTGAACCTGAGAGAAATGTAGATCGCGGACTATGAGAAGTGATGGTGACGAGTGATTAGGATTCCCGGTCCGTGCTTAGTAACAGAACCAAATACATTGCTCGGTAACTCACTCACTTATTCGCAACGCCACTTTGGTTTCATCAATGGCCCTATGTTAGCAGTATTGGGATAGACGGGAATATCAGGTAACACGGCGGGCTGTAGGCAGGCTTCTGAATTCTCGCCTGACCCTTCACTGCGTCAGCCCTTCACCTCGCAAGTTCACAGAGCTTAAATGCGAGCAATACTTGCACGTTCTGCGGGATGACCTCCGGCCGAAACCACGTACTCTGGTGCACAAAATGTGAAAAATCAGAGACTGCTTGGTTGGTAGGTTCCTCAGGTTATGGGCTGCGACAACGTGGTCATGTACCTCTGCGTACTTCGGATGAGCGTAGAATCTGATAACCGGTGTTAATTGTGATGGCTGTATTAGTGTGTGTTATCTGTAATTTAGGTAAGGACTACAGACGATCAATTTCATGTAGTTCCTACTTTTGCTACACAATGATACCATCAACGACACCTACTTGTGAACTTGGCTACTAGATGCCACCGCAACATGCACCTGGTGGCGATCGTTGGAACTTAATAGAACGTTAATCAAATCTAACCTACAAATTTAGATTCACACAATTGTAGTTAGTGGAAGATTCTTTTACATGCCATAAATCTATGACAAGGACCCGCCGGCTTTATTTCCCCTCCGAAGGAAGGCATACAGAGGAATTTTTAAAGCTCTTAAAATATCCGACGACCTCAGCCGGGTTTGAACTCACGATCTTGTGCTTAGAAGCTCAGCATACTACCAACTACGCCACTGAATCTCTATCTCTATGTGAATATGTATTATAAGTGACCTGTATGTTGTAATTATGCACACTTGTGCCCTTTCTCAATATTATCTTAATTTTGTGTTCTGGCATTTTTAGCCTACTTTTCACATTTTGCAAAAATGAGGAAAAAGTAGACTTATGAGATCGATCCGGGAAAATGTGTGTCTGTCTGTCTGTCTGGCTGTGTGTGTGTCCCACCCACCCCCCTATCAACTCCTAAACGACTGCAGCAATCAAAACCAAATTTAGTATGAGTAAAGATGTGTACCGGAATATCTCACGTCCATATTTTAAAATGATGTCAGTGCTACCAACAGCTGAAAAAACGCACTAGAAATTTGAGCTCCATGTTGGATATCTCGCAAGGTATGCATGGGAGCTATTCCAAAATTGGTACACATGCAGATAATACTAGTTCAGTTTAATTTCCAGGAGGCCAATAATGACAGTGTTGCCAAAATAATTTTGAGCCTTCTGATAGGTCCAATGTTTAAATGCATATAACATCTACACTATCAATTGGATTTCAACCAAATTTTGTATGTAATATCTGTACATAAACAGATATGATTGAGCGTATTCTTAAGAGCCACCAGGGCTGCCAACTGTTAATAATTGCTCTCTCTATTTTTTTATCCAAATACCAATATATCTGAAAGTATGCAATCCAACGGCTTTAAACTATGCACACGTATATTCTGACATTTTAGATTAATTTGGAGTAACTTATATACGTCAGTTCTACCAACATGATTATAAGCCTGCCGATAGTACCAATTTTTAAATACATGTAACTTCTATACTATCAGTTGGATTTCAACCAAATTTCGTATGTGCAATGTGTACCATAACAGATATGACTGTAAGTATTGTTAAGAGCAATCAGGGCTGCCAACTGTTAATAAACGCTGTCTATATTTTTCCCCTAATATCAATATATCAGAAAGTATGCAAGCCAACAGCTCTATACTTTGCACACGTATAGTACCTGACATTGTAGATTAAATTGAAGTAATTAATACAAGGCAGTGCTGCCAACATGATTATATGCCTGCTGATATGTCCAATTTTAAAATACATGTAACTTCTATACTAACAAATGGATTTCATCCAAAATTGGCACAGCAAGATATCATAATATTTCAGATTATTTCTGACCAGCACACACATGGTATTGTTGGCAACATGCTTTTACGCGTGCTGATAGATCCAGTGTCTAACTGCATGTAACGTCCATTGGACTTCAACCTAATTTTGTATTCTGTACCTTAAGAGATGGAACTAAGAATATATTCAGTCACCAGGGCTGTCAACTGTAGTGCTCTATTAGGCTACATTATACCAGGTATATTTTGAACTAATTTGATATTTCGATATTACCAACTTAATTTTGTCATTATTCTAGATAGGTTCATATACTGTAGAATAATCATTGGCATGAAAATTAGGCTGTATAGTTCTTCACGGAACTTCTTGTTTAATGATGAGTTTATATGCTGTGTATCACATCCCCCAATGAAACCAATCGGAAGATATTGTTATTCAATTAAATGCAGGTTTAACCCCCTTATGATCCCTTTAAACCTGAATATCCGAAAATCCTCCCTTTGTAGACGGTTTTGACATACAATGAACATATCCCCAAACTGTCATGTTTCTAACTTCAATAATTTTGGCTGGGTGATGATGATGAGTGAGTAAGTGAGTCAGGACATTTTCTTTCAATTTTCTTTTTTCAGAATTTCACCCCTCCCAATGGGCCCCTTAAATTTGATTTATGAAAAAAGCTGTCGAACAGCTATTTACTTATATTCAAGCAGTTTTTCCCCTGAGTTTGATGAGTGAGTAAGTCAGTCAATCAGTTAGGACACTTTCTTTCCTGTTTTTTTTTTTTCCCCAGAATTTCACCCCTCCCCATTGGCCCCTTAAATTGGATTTATGAAAAAACGGTCAAACACCTATTTACTTATTTTTTGTGCTGATTTTCTCCGCTGAGTTTCAAACTCCTCGCCTATGTCATTTAAGAGATGCACGCCCCATTAGGAATCCTTCAACCCCACTTTTGACCCCTTTCACCTCATAACATACACCACATCGAAAAACCCTCAGACACATGTCTTCTCATTTTAGCCTACTTTTTACTTTCGCAAAAATGGGGAAAAAGTAGACTTATGAGATCGATCCGGGAAAATGTGTGTTTGCCTGTCCGTCTGTCTATCTGTCCTTCTGTCTGGCTGTGTGTGTGTCCCCTATCAACTCCTAAACGGCTGCAGCAATCGAAACCAAATTTAGGATCAGTAAACATGTATTCCGGAATATCTTAAGGCCATATTTGAAAATGATGTCAGTGCTACCAACTGCTGAAAAAACGCACTAATAATTTGAGCTCCATTTTGGATATCATGGAAGGTATGCATTGGAGCTATTCCAAAATTAGCACACATGTAGACAATACTATTTCAGTTTAATTTCCAGGAGGCCATGCATGACTGTGTTGCCAAAATAATTTTAAGCCTTCTGATAGGTCCAATTTTTAAATGCATATAACTTCTACACTATTAATTGGATTTCAACCAAATTTTGTATGTAATATGTGTACATAATCAGATATGACTGAGTGTATTCTTAAGAGCCACCATGGCTTCCAACTGTTAATAATTGCTCTCTCTATTTTCTTCATCCAAATACCAATATATCTGAAAGAATGCAAGCCGACAGCTTTAAACTATGCACACGTATAGTACCTGACATTTTTGATTAATTTGGAGTAACTTATATACTTCAGTTCTACCAACATGATTCTAAACCTGCTGATAGGACCATTTTTTAAATACATGTAACTTCGATACTATCAGTTGGATCTCAACCAAATTTCGTATGTGATATGTGTAACATAACAGATACGACTATAAGCATTCTTAAGAGCAATCAGGGCTGCCAAATGTTAATAAATGCTTTCTATATTTTTCACCATAATATCAATATATCACAAAGTATGCAAGCCACCAGTTCTATACTTTGCACACGTATAGCACCTGACATTCTAGATTAATTTGGAGTAATTAATATAAGTCAGTGCTGCCAACATGATTCTATGCTTGCTGATAGGTCCAATTTTAAAATACATGTAACTTCTATACTAACAAATGGGTTACATCCACAATTGGCACAACAAGATATCATAATATTTCCGATTATTTCTAACCAGCACACGCACGACATTGTTGCCAACATGCTTTTACGCGTGCTGATAGATCCAATGTCTAGCTGCATGTTACGTCCAATGGACTTCAACCAAATTTTGTATTCCGTACCTTAAGAGATGGAACTTCAGTCACCAGGGCTGCCAACTGCAGTGCTCTATTAGGCTACATTATACCAGGAATATTTCGAACTGATTGGACATTTCGATATTAGCAACTTAATTTCGTCATTATTCTAGATAGGTTCATATACTGGAGAATAATCATTGGCATGAAAAGTAGGCTCATTAGTTCGCCACGGAACTTCTTGTTTAGCGTACTTTCGATTTTTGCAAAAAATGAAAGTAGACTTATGAGATCAACACAAGGCGAAAAAAAAGTGTGTCTGTCCGTGTGTGTGTATGTGTGTGTGTGTGTGTGTGAGTCTGTGTGTGTGTGTGTGTGTGTGAGTGTGTGTACTCTGAATGTCTGTCCCCCCCTATCACTTCGAACACCGTGAACGCGAATTGAACGACATTTGGTACAAAGGTAGCACTAGCAAAGGACACCTCAGTGTCATGTTTTATATCGCCGCCATCTTGACGGAAACGTAATGGTGACCACACAAATGTTCAAAGCTTAAATCAAATTACGACTAACCTAATCATCCGATCTCTACCAAATTTTGCAACAACATACCTTTATGGAGGAAGCATCCTTTGACCAAATTAATAGGTGATTAGCCTAATAGTTTGCGGATGGCGGCCATATTTGTATCAAAATCGATTCCCCCTATTAATTCAAATACGGTGAAACCGAATGGAACGAAATTTGGTACAGAGGTAGCACTAGCAAAGGGCACCTCAGTGTCATGTTTTGTATCGCCGCCATCTTGACAGAATCGTAATGGCGGCCACACAAATGTTCAAAACTTAAATCAAATTACGACTAACATAATCATTCTGTATACCAAATTTTGCAACAACATACCTTTATGGAGAGAGCATCCTTTGACCAAACTAATAGGTCATTAGCCTAATATTTTGCGGATGGCAGCCATCTTTGTGTGAAAATCTATTCCCCCTATTAATTCGAACACGGTGAAACCGAATGGAACGAAATTTGGTGCAGAGGTAGCACTAGCAAAGGGCACCTCAGTGTCATGTTTTGTATCACCGCCATCTTGACGGAAACGCAATCTTGGCCACCCAAATGTTAAAAGCTAAAATGTAATTACGACCAACCAAATAATCTAGTCCCTACCAAATTTTGCAACAACATATCTTTATGTGGGAAGCATACTCTGCCAAAACTGCAAGATCATCAGCCCAATTGTTTGCAGATGGTGGCCATGTATGTGTGCAAATGGATTTCCCCTATCAATTCAAACACGGTGAAACCGAATTGAACGAAATTTGGTACAGAGGTAGCACTAGCAAAGGGCAGCTCAGTGTCATGTTATATATCGCCGCCATCTTGACGGAAACAGAATGATGGCCACCCAAATGTTGAAAGCTTAAATCAAATTACGACCATCCTAATAATTTGATCTCTACCAGATTTTGCAACAACATGCCTTTTTGTGGAAAGCATCTTATGACTGACTACAAGGTCATCAGCCCAATAGTTTGCAAATAGCGGCCATGTATGTGTGCAAATCTATTCCCCATATCAATTCAAACACGGTGAAACCGAATTGAATATCATTTTTTACAGATGTAGCACTAGCAAAGGGCACCTCATATTCATGTTTAATATCCCTATAGCACGTTGTATCTCAACAAGCTACTACAACCAACATTCAATTATACTCCTAGAAAAGGACAAAGAGTTATAACAATACCCATGCATTTAGGAGAAAGTAGGCTATATGTTTTTACTGAACATCTTGTTTCTTTCTTAATAAGAAGATGGAAAATTGTGTTTGGTGGTTCGTAAGAGAGGATTGCCATGTTTTTGTTTTGCAGAGATATTCAGGGGGCATACACGTTCAAAGATATTACTGAACCAAGACACTTTGCTGACTGCCTGTGACTGTACCTTGCTTGCTTGTCCCTAGCGCCTCCTGGGGCTTTCCTTGGCCTCAGCTTTCATTACCATATGGAAATTAGTCGTCATTTCAATTACTGGTCTCTACCCCCCCCCCCTCCCCCCGCCCCTCCACCTCTCCTCCTCCTTCCCGCAGGTGACCCGGAGTATTAACTTTTCGACAGTTTGTTGCGACAGCTTGCAGGCACGTGCGACCTGCTTCCCGGAACGTGACTTAACAAGAAAAATTATCATGGCTCACTGCTGTGAATAAAAATAAAAAAATTAAAAAAAGATACAAGAAAAACATTTTAAATGTATGTAGTCTTTTACATTGTGTTGTTTTGAAAACTCTGTTTCCAAGAAATATAAGGTGCATGGGGAGTGCCTCCTTTATATTTAGTAATTTTGCACAAGAGTTTAGTGCTTTTCAGTCGGTCAACACGAATGTACCCAAAAGAGATGGGTTATGCCCTAATCCTGAAATAAATTACATGAGATTAATAAAACACTAGGATGACCAGTTTCGATCGTCAAGCGATCATCATCAGATCCATTACACTTAGGCTACAAAATCTATGATTGAAATACAGGTGAAAATATTTACAATATGTACAATTATTTAGTTGCAGTATTGGTACTGCAACTGTCAGTGTATGCTAAATGCAGTATATAAGTTAGGTGAAATGCTAAATGGTGATAGCTATCCGGAGATTGTACTTTAGAGTGATTATATGGTTGTAAACTATGGTTAAACTATACAAATTTTGGCTAACTACTTATCTGATTGTCTTCCGTATTACAGCTACTCGCAGTTTTCGTGCTCACTGGAACTCACTATGCGGTCGACTGCGGTGGTTATCTTAACGACTGGTTTTTCCCCTGCCACCTCCCCCTGTCCCTACGTGCTGTGGGCAGTGATAGCGATGTGTTTATGTGAGGTGTTGCCAACCTAGATAAGATGTATGTTATTGAATGAGGTGGGTCCACAACTATTAAAGATCGTGGATTGGCCCTCGCCACGCGTGGAGCATAACCCATTCGAACTAAGCGTTGACGGTCTTATGAGGACGTCCCGGCACCTTTAATACTGCCGCTAATATGGGCCTTGGTTTATTGCAGAAGCAAAGTACATCGTACACCTGATCCAGATAACATTTACCTATTAAAAACCCCCTAATTTCCCCCCTTTTTTATCTAGCTTGGTTGTGTCGCTAAATTGTGTTTTGTTTCCGACAGGGTGTGTTTTTTAGTAGCGTGAAGAGGGGTGAGCTCTCCATGAACGTGTGTTCATTTAGATTGTTGGGATTGTTTCGTTTGGCTAGGTGTATCTCGATTGCTTCCTTTATGTCAAGAGCTCTGCCTTTCGATTCGTGATGGATTATTTTAAGGTCCGACTCTATGTTGGTAAAGCTGTGCCCTGCGTCACACATATGTTCGCAAACGGCTGAATGAGTTCCGTATCTTATCGCATTCCTATGTTCATTATAACGTGTGTCTACTCGCCTTCCACTCTGCCCGATGTAATTAGCTTGACAATCGGTGTCTTGGCACGTTATAGAATATACCCCTGACCTTGAATACGGGTCACGTTTATTTAGATTACTATTTAGGAGGTGCCTAGCGGTTGTGTTTTTCGTCGTGAAAGCTATCTTTATGCCTTGTTTTTTGAATAGGTTAGTGATTTTATATGTATTCGCATTCACATAGTTGAAACGCGCAAATTTTTCTCATTACTGTCCGGTTTGGGAATAGTTTTATCTTTATTTTTATGTTTGGCTATAATTTGATTTATTTTGCTTGGCGAGAAGTTGTTTTCCTTTGCTATTTGCATAATAGTTCTTATTTCCTTATTATAGTTGTCTTTTGACATGGGTATGTTTAAAGCTCTGTGCACCATTGAATTGCAACCCGCTAGTTTGCGCGTACTGGGGTGATTAGACTGATTGTCGATTGCATGCGAGGTTTGTGTTGCTTTCCGGAATATGGAATATGAAAGGTCGTTGTCTTTACGTTCAATAGTTATATCGAGATAATTTACTTTCCGGTCTATTTCGGATTCCTTAGTGAATTTGATAGAGTGGTGAAGGCTATTAATGGATTGGAGAATTGTTTCTTCGCTTGTTAGTGCAGTATCGTAGATGCAAATTACATAATCTACGTATCTTTTCCATATTACTATTCCCTTTGTTGAAGTCTTTTCTAAGAAAGAATTTTCTAGTGCATTGATGAAGATGTCAGCGATTAACCCACTTAGTGGCGATCCCATTGCTAGGCCTTCTCTCTGTGTGTATATTTTATTGTCGAATTGAAACACGTTTTGGGTGAGAACGACCCTCAGTAATCTCACAATCTCTTCAATTTCTTTTACCGAATTGTCGGATTTTAAGTTGTTTTCGATAGTGTTGATTGCTTCAATAATCGGAATATTGGTGTACATGTCAGTTACGTCGAAGGATACTAGCCTGAAGCTAGGTTTCATTTGTAGGGTGTTCAATGCTGTTACTAGTTCTGTTGTGTTCTTTACAGAGTTGTTTTTGTCGTTGGAAAGACGGCATTTTAAGATTTTTAGTAACTCTTTGCTGATTTTGTAATTAGGGGCATTCCTACAATTGACTATTGGTCTCATTGGGCATTCATTTTTGTGTATTTTTGGTTGTCCCCTCAATGACGGTATTTTCGGGTTCATGTTTATTAGTTTTGATTTTTCGGCTTTGGTCAGTATGTATTCTGTTTCTTTTAGCGCACTTTTTATTTGTTTTTGGAATTTGTTGGTGGGGTCTTTCGTTAATTCCTTGATTTCGTTGTTGTTTAGGAATTCGACTGTTTTTTCAATGTATTCTGTTTTGTTCAAAATTACTGTAGTGTTTCCCTTATCTGCTTTTGTGATGATTAAGTCATGTTCTTTTATTTTTTGTTTCAACGACTTTATTTCTTTGAGCTGTTTGTTGTATTGAATGTTATTGCTATCGCCCTCTCGTTTGAGGATTTTTTTGGCTTCGTTGGTGGCGAGATTTTTGGTTAATTCCCTGTCTTCTGCTGGGAGCTTGTGACTGGCTATCTCAATATCTGTGATTAACTGTTTTATATTGTGGTTCGTGTGTGCGTCTGTGCAGTTGTATTTCAAACCTTTGTCTAACATATTCATTTCACCTTGAGAAAAGGTTACGTTCGTTCTGTTGTTTACTCTGCTGTGGAAATTGAATTCATTGTTATTCGTGTGTTGTTCGTTAGATTGATGGTTCTGTGTTTCTCCTAGTTTTCTTAATATATTTTCTACCGTTTCATGCTTCCTCGTTGCTCTGATTTTGATGTTGTCATGTAGGTGCTCGGTGAAGCTGTCCCATTGGGCCGCGTGCCAGAAATTACTTAGTTGCAATTGAATGTCGTATAATTGTTGGTTAATTTTTTGCTTTCTTATGTATGCAAATCTTAATTCGTTTTTTATCCAAAGCGCTTTGGCTTGTTTGGTTGAAATGATCGTGGCTGGTGTGTTCGGTACGGTTTTAATTGGTACGTATTTAGGGGTGAGGTTTAGTTCTATACATTTTTTGTTGAACCAAATTGACTTGTCTAAATTCATGAGTTTAAGCCTGAGTGATTTGAATTTCTTGGCTTCACGATTTGCCTGACTAGCCGTGAACATTGTGGTGTTTGAAGCCATATTTTCAGTGTTGCCTTAGTAAACAAGAGTTTAGTGCTTTTCAGTCGGTCAACACGAATGTACCCAAAAGAGATGGGTTATGCCCTAATCCTGAAATAAATTACATGAGATTAATAAAACACTAGGATGAGCAGTTTCGATCGTCAAGCGATCATCATCAGATCCATTACACTTAGGCTACAAAATCTATGTTTGAAATACAGGTGAAAATATTTACAGTATGTACAATTATTTAGTTGCAGTATTGGTACTGCAACTGTCAGTGTATGCTAAATGCAGAATATAAGTTAGGTGAAATGCTAAATGGTGATAGCTATCCGGAGATTGTACTTTAGAGTGATTATATGGTTGTAAACTATGGTTAAACTATAAAATTTTTGGCTAACTACTTATCTGATTGTCTTCCGTATTACAGCTACTCGCAGTTTTCGTGCTCACTGGAACTCACTATGCGGTCGACTGCGGTGGTTATCTTAACGACTGGTTTTTCCCCTGCCACCTTCCCCTGTCCCTACGTGCTGTGGGGAGTGATAGCGATGTGTTTATGTGAGGTGTTGCCAACCTAGATAAGATGTATGTTATTGAATGAGGTGGGTCCACAACTATTAAAGACCGTGGATTGGCCCTCGCCACGCGTGGAGCATAACCCATTCGAACTAAGCGTTGACGGTCTTATGAGGACGTCCCGGTACCTTTAATACTGCCGCTAATATGGGCCTTGGTTTATTGCAGAAGCAAAGTACATCGTACACCTGATCCAGATAACATTTACCTATTAAAAAAACCCTAATTTCCCCCCTTTTTTTATCTAGCTTGGCTGTGTCGCTAAATTGTGTTTTGTTTCCGACAGGGTGTGTTTTTTAGTAGCGTGAAGAGGGGTGAGCTCTCCATGAACGTGTGTTCATTTAGATTGTTGGGATTGTTTCGTTTGGCTAGGTGTATCTCGATTGCTTCCTTTATGTCAAGAGCTCTGCCTTTCGATTCGTGATGGATAATTTTAAGGTCCGACTCTATGTTGGTAAAGCTGTGCCCTGCGTCACACATATGTTCGCAAACGGCTGAATGAGTTCCGTATCTTATCGCATTCCTATGTTCATTATAACGTGTGTCTACTCGCCTTCCACTCTGCCCGATGTAATTAGCTTGACAATCGGTGTCTTGGCACGTTATAGAATATACCCCTGACCTTGAATACGGGTCACGTTTATTTAGATTACTATTTAGGAGGTGCCTAGCGGTTGTGTTTTTCGTCGTGAAAGCTATCTTTATGCCTTGTTTTTTGAATAGGTTAGTGATTTTATATGTATTCGCATTCACATAGTTGAAACGCGCAAATTTTTTCTCATTACTGTCCGGTTTGGGAATCGTTTTATCTTTATTTTTATGTTTGGCTATAATTTGATTTATTTTCCTTGGCGTGAAGTTGTTTTCCTTTGCTATTTGCATAATAGTTCTTATTTCCTTATTATAGTTGTCTTTTGACATGGGTATGTTTAAAGCTCTGTGCACCATTGAATTGAAACCCGCTAGTTTGTGCGTACTGGGGTGATTAGACTGATTGTCGATTGCATGCGAGGTTTGTGTTGCTTTCCGGAATATGGAATATGAAAGGTCGTTGTCTTTACGTTCAATAGTTATATGGAGATAATTTATTTTCCGGTCTATTTCGGATTCCTTAGTGAATTTGATAGAGTGGTGAAGGCTATTAATGGATTGGAGAATTGTTTCTTCGCTTGTTAGTGCAGTATCGTAGATGCAAATTACATCATCTACGTATCTTTTCCATATTACTATTCCCTTTGTTGAAGTCTTTTCTAAGAACGAATTTTCTAGTGCATTGATGAAGATGTCAGCGATTAACCCACTTAGTGGCGATCCCATTGCTAGGCCTTCTCTCTGTGTGTATATTTTATTGTCGAATTGAAACACGTTTTGGGTGAGAACGACCCTCAGTAATCTCACAATCTCTTCAATTTCTTTTACCGAATTGTTGGATTTTAAGTTGTTTTCGATAGTGTTGATTGCTTCAATAATCGGAATATTGGTGTACATGTTAGTTACGTCGAAGGATACTAGCCTGAAGCTAGGTTTCATTTGTAGGGTGTTCAATGCTGTTACTAGTTCTGTTGTGTTCTTTACAGAGTTGTTTTTGTCGTTGGAAAGACGGCATTTTAAGATTTTTAGTAACTCTTTGCTGATTTTGTAATTAGGGGCATTCCTACAATTGACTATTGGTCTCATTGGGCATTCCTTTTTGTGTATTTTTGGTTGTCCCCTCAATGACGGTATTTTCGGGTTCATGTTTATTAGTTTTGATTTTTCGGCTTTGGTCAGTATGTATTCTGTTTCTTTTAGCGCACTTTTTATTTGTTTTTGGAATTTGTTTGTGGGGTCTTTCGTTAATTCCCTGATTTCGTTGTTGTTTAGGAATTCGACTGTTTTTTCAATGTATTCTGTTTTGTTCAAAATTACTGTAGTGTTTCCCTTATCTGCTTTGTGATGATTAAGTCATGTTCTTTTATTTTTTGTTTCAATGACTTTATTTCTTTGAGCTGTTTGTTGTATTGAATGTTATTGCTATCGCCCTCTCGTTTGAGGATTTTTTTGGCTTCGTTGGTGGCGAGATCTTTGGTTAATTCCCTGTCTTCTGCTGGGAGCTTGTGACTGGCTATCTCAATATCTGTGATTAACTGTTTTATATTGTGGTTCGTGTGTGTGTGTGTGCAGTTGTGATTTCAAACCTTTGTCTAACATATTCATTTCACCTTGAGAAAAGGTTACGTTCGTTCAGTTGTTTACTCTGCTGTGGAAATTGAATTCATTGTTATTCGTGTGTTGTTCGTTAGATTGATGCTTCTGTGTTTCTCCTAGTTTTCTTAATTTATTTTCTAGCGTTTCATGCTTCCTCGTTGCTCTGATTTTGATGTTGTCATGTAGGTGCTCGGTGAAGCTGTCCCATTGGGCCGCGTGCCAGAAATTACTTAGTTGCAATTGAATGTCGTATAATTGTTGGTTAATTTTTTGCTTTCTTATGTATGCAAATCTTAATTCGTTTTTTATCCAAAGCGCTTTGGCTTGTTTGGTTGAAATGATCGTGGCTGGTGTGTTCGGTACGGTTTTAATTGGTACGTATTTAGGGGTGAGGTTTAGTTCTATACATTTTTTGTTGAACCAAATTGACTTGTCTAAATTCATGAGTTTAAGCCTGAGTGATTTGAATTTCTTGGCTTCACGATTTGCCTGACTAGCCGTGAACATTGTGGTGTTTGAAGCCATATTTTCAGTGTTGCCTTAGTAAGCAAGAGTTTAGTGCTTTTCAGTCGGTCAACACGAATGTACCCAAAAGAGATGGGTTATGCCCTAATCCTGAAATAAATTACATGAGATTAATAAAACACTAGGATGACCAGTTTCGATCGTCAAGCGATCATCATCAGATCCATTACACTTAGGCTACAAAATCTATGTTTGAAATACAGGTGAAAATATTTACAATATGTACAATTATTTAGTTGCAGTATTGGTACTGCAACTGTCAGTGTATGCTAAATGCAGTATATAAGTTAGGTGAAATGTTAATGGTGATAGCTATCCGGAGATTGTACTTTAGAGTGATTATATGGTTGTAAACTATGGTTAAACTATAAATTTTTTGGCTAACTACTTATCTGATTGTGTTCCGTATTACAGCTACTCGCAGTTTTCGTGCTCACTGGAACTCACTATGCGGTCGACTGCGGTGGTTATCTTAACGACTGGTTTCTCCCCTGCCACCTTCCCCTGTCCCTACGTGCCGTCTTTCCAACGACAAAAACAACTCTGTAAAGAACACAACAGAACTAGTAACAGCATTGAACACCCTACAAATGAAACCTAGCTTCAGGCTAGTATCCTTCGAAGTAACTAACATGTACACCAATATTCCGATTATTGAAGCAATCAACACTATCGAAAACAACTTAAAATCCAACAATTCGGTAAAAGAAATTGAAGAGATTGTGAGATTACTGAGGGTCGTTCTCACCCAAAACGTGTTTCAATTCGACAATAAAATATACACACAGAGAGAAGGCCTAGCAATGGGATCGCCACTAAGTGGGTTAATCGCTGACATCTTCATCAATGCACTAGAAAATTCGTTCTTAGAAAAGACTTCAACAAAGGGAATAGTAATATGGAAAAGATACGTAGATGATGTAATTTGCATCTACGATACTGCACTAACAAGCGAAGAAACAATTCTCCAATCCATTAATAGCCTTCACCACTCTATCAAATTCACTAAGGAATCCGAAATAGACCGGAAAATAAATTATCTCGATATAACTATTGAACGTAAAGACAACGACCTTTCATTTTCCATATTCCGGAAAGCAACACAAACCTCGCATGCAATCGACAATCAGTCTAATCACCCCAGTACGCACAAACTAGCGGGTTTCAATTCAATGGTGCACAGAGCTTTAAACATACCCATGTCAAAAGACAACTATAATAAGGAAATAAGAACTATTATGCAAATAGCAAAGGAAAACAACTTCTCGCCAAGCAAAATAAATCAAATTATAGCCAAACATAAAAATAAAGATAAAACGATACCCAAACCGGACAGTAATGAGAAAAAATTTGCGCGTTTCAACTATGTGAATGCGAATACATATAAAATCACTAACCTATTCAAAAAACAAGGCATAAAGATAGCTTTCACGACGAAAAACACAACCGCTAGGCACCTCCTAAATAGTAATCTAAATAAACGTGACCCGTATTCAAGGTCAGGGGTATATTCTATAACGTGCCAAGACACCGATTGTCAAGCTAATTACATCGGGCAGAGTGGAAGGCGAGTAGACACACGTTATAATGAACATAGGAATGCGATAAGATACGGAACTCATTCAGCCGTTTGCGAACATATGTGTGACGCAGGGCACAGCTTTACCAACATAGAGTCGGACCTTAAAATAATCCATCACGAATCGAAAGGCAGAGCTCTTGACATAAAGGAAGCAATCGAGATACACCTAGCCAAACGAAACAATCCCAACAATCTAAATGAACACACGTTCATGGAGAGCTCACCCCTCTTCACGCTACTAAAAAACACACCCTGTCGGAAACAAAACACAATTTAGCGACACAGCCATGCTAGATAAAAAAGGGGGGAAATTAGGGGTTTTTTAATAGGTAAATGTTATCTGGATCAGGTGTACGATGTACTTTGCTTCTGCAATAAACCAAGGCCCATATTAGCGGCAGTATTGAAGGTGCCGGGACGTCCTCATAAGACCGTCAACGCTTAGTTCGAATGGGTTATGCTCCACGCGTGGCGAGGGCCAATCCACGGTCTTTAATAGTTGTGGACCCACCTCATTCAATAACATACATCTTATCTAGGTTGGCAACACCTCACATAAACACATCGCTATCACTCCCCACAGCACGTAGGGACAGGGGGAGGTGGCAGGGGAAAAACCAGTCGTTAAGATAACCACCGCAGTCGACCGCATAGTGAGTTCCAGTGAGCACGAAAATTGCGAGTAGCTGTAATACGGAAGACAATCAGATAAGTAGTTAGCCAAAAATTTTATAGTTTAACCATAGTTTACAACCATATAATCACTCTAAAGTACAATCTCCGGATAGCTATCACCATTTAGCATTTCACCTAACTTATATACTGCATTTAGCATACACTGACAGTTGCAGTACCAATACTGCAAATAAATAATTGTACATATTGTAAATATTTTCACCTGTATTTCAAACATAGATTTTGTAGCCTAAGTGTAATGGATCTGATGATGATCGCTTGACGATCGAAACTGGTCATCCTAGTGTTTTATTAATCTCATGTAATTTATTTCAGGATTAGGGCATAACCCATCTCTTTTGGGTACATTCGTGTTGACCGACTGAAAAGCACTAAACTCTTGTTTACTAAGGCAACACTGAAAATATGGCTTCAAACACCACAATGTTCACGGCTAGTCAGGCAAATCGTGAAGCCAAGAAATTCAAATCACTCAGGCTTAAACTCATGAATTTAGACAAGTCAATTTGGTTCAACAAAAAATGTATAGAACTAAACCTCACCCCTAAATACGTACCAATTAAAACCGTACCGAACACACCAGCCACGATCATTTCAACCAAACAAGCCAAAGCGCTTTGGATAAAAAACGAATTAAGATTTGCATACATAAGAAAGCAAAAAATTAACCAACAATTATACGACATTCAATTGCAACTAAGTAATTTCTGGCACGCGGCCCAATGGGACACCTTCACCGAGCACCTACATGACAACATCAAAATCAGAGCAACGAGGAAGCATGAAACGCTAGAAAATAAATTAAGAAAACTAGGAGAAACACAGAAGCATCAATCTAACGAACAACACACGAATAACAATGAATTCAATTTCCACAGCAGAGTAAACAACTGAACGAACGTAACCTTTTCTCAAGGTGAAATGAATATGTTAGACAAAGGTTTGAAATCACAACTGCACACACACACACACGAACCACAATATAAAACAGTTAATCACAGATATTGAGATAGCCAGTCACAAGCTCCCAGCAGAAGACAGGGAATTAACCAAAAATCTCGCCACCAACGAAGCCAAAAAAATCCTCAAACGAGAGGGCGATAGCAATAACATTCAATACAACAAACAGCTCAAAGAAATAAAGTCGTTGAAACAAAAAATAAAAGAACATGACTTAATCATCACAAAAGCAGATAAGGGAAACACTACAGTAATTTTGAACAAAACAGAATACATTGAAAAAACAGTCGAATTCCTAAACAACAACGAAATCAAGGAATTAACGAAAGACCCCACCAACAAATTCCAAAAACAAATAAAAAGTGCGCTAAAAGAAACAGAATACATACTGACCAAAGCCGAAAAATCAAAACTAATAAACATGAACCCGAAAATACCGTCATTGAGGGGACAACCAAAAATACACAAAAAGGAATGCCCAATGAGACCAATAGTCAATTGTAGGAATGCCCCTAATTACAAAATCAGCAAAGAGTTACTAAAAATCTTAAAATGCCGTCTTTCCAACGACAAAAACAACTCTGTAAAGAACACAACAGAACTAGTAACAGCATTGAACACCCTACAAATGAAACCTAGCTTCAGGCTAGTATCCTTCGACGTAACTAACATGTACACCATTATTCCGATTATTGAAGCAATCAACACTATCGAAAACAACTTAAAATCCGACAATTCGGTAAAAGAAATTGAAGAGATTGTGAGATTACTGAGGGTCGTTCTCACCCAAAACGTGTTTCAATTCGACAATAAAATATACACACAGAGAGAAGGCCTAGCAATGGGATCGCCACTAAGTGGGTTAATCGCTGACATCTTCATCAATGCACTAGAAAATTCGTTCTTAGAAAAGACTTCAACAAAGGGAATAGTAATATGGAAAAGATACGTAGATGATGTAATTTGCATCTACGATACTGCACTAACAAGCGAAGAAACAATTCTCCAATCCATTAATAGCCTTCACCACTCTATCAAATTCACTAAGGAATCCGAAATAGACCGGAAAATAAATTATCTCGATATAACTATTGAACGTAAAGACAACGACCTTTCATATTCCATATTCCGGAAAGCAACACAAACCTCGCATGCAATCGACAATCAGTCTAATCACCCCAGTACGCACAAACTAGCGGGTTTCAATTCAATGGTGCACAGAGCTTTAAACATACCCATGTCAAAAGACAACTATAATAAGGAAATAAGAACTATTATGCAAATAGCAAAGGAAAACAACTTCTCGCCAAGCAAAATAAATCAAATTATAGCCAAACATAAAAATAAAGATAAAACGATTCCCAAACCGGACAGTAATGAGAAAAAATTTGCGCGTTTCAACTATGTGAATGCGAATACATATAAAATCACTAACCTATTCAAAAAACAAGGCATAAAGATAGCTTTCACGACGAAATACACAACCGCTAGGCACCTCCTAAATAGTAATCTAAATAAACGTGACCCGTATTCAAGGTCAGGGGTATATTCTATAACGTGCCAAGACACCGATTGTCAAGCTAATTACATCGGGCAGAGTGGAAGGCGAGTAGACACACGTTATAATGAACATAGGAATGCGATAAGATACGGAACTCATTCAGCCGTTTGCGAACATATGTGCGACGCAGGGCACAGCTTTACCAACATAGAGTCGGACCTTAAAATAATCCATCACGAATCGAAAGGCAGAGCTCTTGACATAAAGGAAGCAATCGAGATACACCTAGCCAAACGAAACAATCCCAACAATCTAAATGAACACACGTTCATGGAGAGCTCACCCCTCTTCACGCTACTAAAAAACACACCCTGTCGGAAACAAAACACAATTTAGCGACACAGCCAAGCTAGATAAAAAAAGGGGGGAAATTAGGGTTTTTTTAATAGGTAAATGTTATCTGGATCAGGTGTACGATGTACTTTGCTTCTGCAATAAACCAAGGCCCATATTAGCGGCAGTATTAAAGGTGCCGGGACGTCCTCATAAGACCGTCAACGCTTAGTTCGAATGGGTTATGCTCCACGCGTGGCGAGGGCCAATCCACGGTCTTTAATAGTTGTGGACCCACCTCATTCAATAACATACATCTTATCTAGGTTGGCAACACCTCACATAAACACATCGCTATCACTCCCCACAGCACGTAGGGACAGTGGGAGGTGGCAGGGGAAAAACCAGTCGTTAAGATAACCACCGCAGTCGACCGCATAGTGAGTTCCAGTCAGCACGAAAACTGCGAGTAGCTGTAATACGGAAGACAATCAGATAAGTAGTTAGCCAAAAATTTTATAGTTTAACCATAGTTTACAACCATATAATCACTCTAAAGTATAATCTCCGGAGAGCTATCACCATTTAGCATTTCACCTAACTTATATACTGCATTTAGCATACACTGACAGTTGCAGTACCAATACTGCAACTAAATAATTGTACATATTGTAAATATTTTCACCTGTATTTCAAACATAGATTTTGTAGCCTAAGTGTAATGGATCTGATGATGATCGCTTGACGATCGAAACTGGTCATCCTAGTGTTTTATTAATCTCATGTAATTTATTTCAGGATTAGGGCATAACCCATCTCTTTTGGGTACATTCGTGTTGACCGACTGAAAAGCACTAAACTCTTGTTTACTAAGGCAACACTGAAAATATGGCTTCAAACAACACAATGTTCACGGCTAGTCAGGCAAATCGTGAAGCCAAGAAATTCAAATCACTCAGGCTTAAACTCATGAATTTAGACAAGTCAATTTGGTTCAACAAAAAATGTATAGAACTAAACCTCACCCCTAAATACGTACCAATTAAAACCGTACCGAACACACCAGCCACGATCATTTCAACCAAACAAGCCAAAGCGCTTTGGATAAAAAACGAATTAAGATTTGCATACATAAGAAAGCAAAAAATTAACCAACAATTATACGACATTCAATTGCAACTAAGTAATTTCTGGCACGCGGCCCAATGGCACAGCTTCACCGAGCACCTACATGACAACATCAAAATCAGAGCAACGAGGAAGCATGAAACGCTAGAAAATAAATTAAGAAAACTAGGAGAAACACAGAACCATCAATCTAACGAACAACACACGAATAAAAATGAATTCAATTTCCACAGCAGAGTAAACAACAGAACGAACGTAACCTTTTCTCAAGGTGAAATGAATATGTTAGACAAAGGTTTGAAATACAACTGCACAGACACACACACGAACCACAATATAAAACAGTTAATCACATATATTGAGATAGCCAGTCACAAGCTCCCAGCAGAAGACAGGGAATTAACCAAAAATCTCGCCACCAACGAAGCCAAAAAAATCCTCAAACGAGAGGGCGATAGCAATAACATTCAATACAACAAACAGCTCAAAGAAATAAAGTCGTTGAAACAAAAAATAAAAGAACATGACTTAATCATCACAAAAGCAGATAAGGGAAACACTACAGTAATTTTGAACAAAACAGAATACATTGAAAAAACAGTCGAATTCCTAAACAACAACGAAATCAAGGAATTAACGAAAGACCCCACCAACAAATTCCAAAAACAAATAAAAAGTGCGCTAAAAGAAACAGAATACATACTGACCAAAGACGAAAAATCAAAACTAATAAACATGAACCCGAAAATACCGTCATTGAGGGGACAACCAAAAATACACAAAAAGGAATGCCCAATGAGACCAATAGTCAATTGTAGGAATGCCCCTAATTACAAAATCAGCCGAGAGTTACTAAAAATCTTAAAATGCCGTCTTTCCAACGACAAAAACAACTCTGTAAAGAACACAACAGAACTAGTAACAGCATTGAACACCCTACAAATGAAACCTAGCTTCAGGCTAGTATCCTTCGACGTAACTAACATGTACACCAATATTCCGATTATTGAAGCAATCAACACTATCGAAAACAACTTAAAATCCAACAATTCGGTAAAAGAAATTGAAGAGATTGTGAGATTACTGAGGGTCGTTCTCACCCAAAACGTGTTTCAATTCGACAATAAAATATACACACAGAGAGAAGGCCTAGCAATGGGATCGCCACTAAGTGGGTTAATCGCTGACATCTTCATCAATGCACTAGAAAATTCGTTCTTAGAAAAGACTTCAACAAAGGGAATAGTAATATGGAAAAGATACGTAGATGATGTAATTTGCATCTACGATACTGCACTAACAAGCGAAGAAACAATTCTCCAATCCATTAATAGCCTTCACCACTCTATCAAATTCACTAAGGAATCCGAAATAGACCGGAAAATAAATTATCTCGATATAACTATTGAACGTAAAGACAACGACCTTTCATATTCCATATTCCGGAAAGCAACACAAACCTCGCATGCAATCGACAATCAGTCTAATCACCCCAGTACGCACAAACTAGCGGGTTTCAATTCAATGGTGCACAGAGCTTTAAACATACCCATGTCAAAAGACAACTATAATAAGGAAATAAGAACTATTATGCAAATAGCAAAGGAAAACAACTTCTCGCCAAGCAAAATAAATCAAATTATAGCCAAACATAAAAATAAAGATAAAACGATTCCCAAACCGGACAGTAATGAGAAAAAATTTGCGCGTTTCAACTATGTGAATGCGAATACATATAAAATCACTAACCTATTCAAAAAACAAGGCATAAAGATAGCTTTCACGACGAAAAACACAACCGCTAGGCACCTCCTAAATAGTAATCTAAATAAACGTGACCCGTATTCAAGGTCAGGGGTATATTCTATAACGTGCCAAGACACCGATTGTCAAGCTAATTACATCGGGCAGAGAGGAAGGCGAGTAGACACACGTTATAATGAACATAGGAATGCGATAAGATACGGAACTCATTCAGCCGTTTGCGAACATATGTGTGACGCAGGGCACAGCTTTACCAACATAGAGTCGGACCTTAAAATAATCCATCACGAATCGAAAGGCAGAGCTCTTGACATAAAGGAAGCAATCGAGATACACCTAGCCAAACGAAACAATCCCAACAATCTAAATGAACACACGTTCATGGAGAGCTCACCCCTCTTCACGCTACTAAAAAACACACCCTGTCGGAAACAAAACACAATTTAGCGACACAGCCAAGCTAGATAAAAAAGGGGGGAAATTAGGGGTTTTTTAATAGGTAAATGTTATCTGGATCAGGTGTACGATGTACTTTGCTTCTGCAATAAACCAAGGCCCATATTAGCGGCAGTATTAAAGGTGCCGGGACGTCCTCATAAGACCGTCAACGCTTAGTTCGAATGGGTTATGCTCCACGCGTGGCGAGGGCCAATCCACGGTCTTTAATAGTTGTGGACCCACCTCATTCAATAACATACATCTTATCTAGGTTGGCAACACCTCACATAAACACATCGCTATCACTCCCCACAGCACGTAGGGACAGGGGGAGGTGGCAGGGGAAAAACCAGTCGTTAAGATAACCACCGCAGTCGACCGCATAGTGAGTTCCAGTGAGCACGAAAACTGCGAGTAGCTGTAATACGGAAGACAATCAGATAAGTAGTTAATAGTTTAACCATAGTTTACAACCATATAATCACTCTAAAGTACAATCTCCGGATAGCTATCACCATTTAGCATTTCACCTAACTTATATACTGCATTTAGCATACACTGACAGTTGCAGTACCAATACTGCAACTAAATAATTGTACATATTGTAAATATTTTCACCTGTATTTCAAACATAGATTTTGTAGCCTAAGTGTAATGGATCTGATGATGATCGCTTGACGATCGAAACTGGTCATCCTAGTGTTTTATTAATCTCATGTAATTTATTTCAGGATTAGGGCATAACCCATCTCTTTTGGGTACATTCGTGTTGACCGACTGAAAAGCACTAAACTCTTGTTTACTAAGGCAACACTGAAAATATGGCTTCAAACACCACAATTTTGCACATTTAATGTTGGTATTCAGAAAGGTACAAGGCAAGGCTGCAACTTACCATCACCCATACTTTTCAATCATTACACTGAACAAGCAATGAAGGAAATTGGAGAAAATTTTTCAGTGGGAGTGAAGATTCAAGGAGAAATAATTTCAACTCTGAGATTTGCTAATGACATCGTCATTTTGGCCTACACGCCTGAGGATTTGAATGAGATTTTGAATGGTATGTACTCCGTCTTGAGGAGAGAATTCATGATGAAAATCAATAAATCTAAAACAAAAATATTGGAGGTGGCTTCGGTGGCGTAGTCGGTAGCATGCTGAGCTTCTATGCCCAAGACAGCGGGTTCAAACCCGGCCGAAGTCGTCAGGTTTTTTAAGAGCGTTAAAAGTCCCTCAGTATGCCTTCCTTCGGAGGGGAAGTAAAGCCGGTGGTCCCATGTCATAAATTTATTGCATGTTAAAGAACCTTCCATTAATTGCACCTGTGTGAAGCTAAATTGGATAGGTTAAGAATGTAAACAACGCTCTTAGGTTTCTACGTTCGTTGCCAAGAGCAGATTGCGGTGGCGTCTAGTAGCTAAGTTCTGGACTTGGCCTAGTAGTCGTTGACGGTGGCGCTTGGCGGCAAAAGTAGGAACTATTTGAAAAATTCTAAGTTGCAGTACTTAAATTATAAACAGATAACGCACACTAATACAGTCATCACAATTAACACCGGTTATCAGACAGATTCTACACACACCCAAAGTACACGGGGCTACATGACCGCGTTGTCGCAGCCCCTAAACTTAAGAACCAACCAACCAAAAATATTGGAATGCAGCCGAAGTAAATTAGGAACCTCTATGGACAACAAATTCGAAGTTGAAAAGCTAAAGGGAGTACGAGACTTCTGTTACTTAGGAAGCAAAATAACCAGTGATGGACGAAGTAAAGAGGATATAAGAATAGGTGAGTGCAAGCAAGGAGAGCATTTCTCCAGAAGAGGAGTCTGTTGACATCGAATATAGATTTAGGTATTAGGAAGTCATTCTTGAAGTCTTTTTACTTGAGCGTGACGCTCTATGGAAGTGAAACTTGGACTATTGGTGCAGCAGAAAAGAAGAGAATTGAAGCGTTTGAAATGTAGTGTTACAGGAGAATGATGAAGATAAGATGGGTAGATAGGGTATCAAATGAAGAGGTATTAAGACGAATGTGAAAGGAGAGATATTTCGGGTGACTGCCAATGAGTATAAGAGATAGTTTGGTAGGACACATATTAAGACACCCAGGAATAGCAAGCTTAGTTATGGAAGTAAGGGTCGAGGACAAGATTTATGTAGGGTTAGACCAAGGTTAGAATATGTTAAACAGATTGCCTCGTATGTAGGGTGTGCTGCTATGTAGAGATGAAACGATTAGCTCAGGACCGCCCGATTGCTGACTTGAACACGGTTCTTCCCTGTATCTTATTGATGGTGCCATTGAAATTAAGTTTTGTTTTTTCTCCACTTTCCCAAATGTAAAGGGGACAGTAAATGTTTCTTACAAGATGCTGGTATGATGACACGCGTTAGACTGATGATTGTCCACGGTAACCTCAAGCATATCTGGTCGATAAGATTAGCAGAGTGTGAGTCACTGAAAATCAACCATACTCGGTTGATTAGATTAGCAGTCTTTATTTCCACCACTACGACTGCAAGTGTGAGTCAATGCAGAGTTTCACTTATGCCCTTATAACTATTTCAGGTGTGAAGATTTTTAGAGAAATCAAAATATGCCTGAGAGTATTGAACCAAGGAACACATTAAAGAAATAATTATGTATATAAGTTGATTTTGCGAGGATTTGAATCAAAGAGAAAACCAGTAAATATTTTAGGCTGCTTTTCTGGAACTACATTTACTTCGTAAGTGATTCTCGAAATTTGTATTTCTTACCTGGATTGAGGTCTTCAATACTAAATTTTACGTTTTTGCTAAGATTTAAATAATAAAAGAAATAAGATGTTCAGTAATGAACATACAGCCTACTTTGTCCTAAATGCATGGGTATTGTTATAACTATTTGTCCTTTTCAAGGGGCATAATAGAATGTTGGTTGTAGTAGCTTGTTGAATAACAACGTGCTGTATTTTACAATGATTGGTTGAATCCTCACCTGAATTATAAATACACACACTACTACAGTCATCACAATGACACAGGTTAGCAGACAATATTCATCACATACCTAAGTACACAGGGATACATGGCCACGATGCCGCAAAGCCCCAAAAGAATCAACAACAGCAACAAAAACAACAAACAGCAGAATCTACAACGGATCAACGACAGCTTCCTACAAAAATCCTCTCTCATTTACTGCACATGTACACACACTAGTACAGACATCACAGTGACACAGGTTATCAGAAAACTTCTACACACACCCAAGTACACGGAGCTACATGACCATGATGCCGCAAAGGCCCTAAAGAATCAAAAACTACAACAGACTCTACCGCGGATCAAGGAAAACGAATTTTAATGGCTGTAGTCGAGTGTTGAAATATGTGGTGTTATAAGTATGTATAGTTTAATATTTTCGATTGCAAATACATACTATAAAATGCTCAAGATTATAACTCATATGTATCAATTATGCCATACGAAATATATATACTGCTCAAAAAAATTAAAGCACCACTTTTTTCAAAGGCCACCAAATTTTGAAAAGTTGACCTACAAGCTCGAAATCTCAGTATGACGTTTGTCCTGACGCCTACCAAGCATATGCTTCAGCACAACTCCCCAACTTGAGTAGTTTCGGGGTAGCACCCCGAAAACCAGCCCATTTTCGAAAACCGTAAATTGAAGTTTGCGAAAAACGCTGTAGGACTTGTCGCAGATTGCCAAAGCAGTCGAAAATGAATGAGTCTTGCTCTTAAGGTTCCACGAACACGTTGAAATCGTTACATTTGACGTTTGGGCATTTTCAACCCCCTTCATCATCCCATAAACATGGACTACCATTGGGGGCGCCTGAGAAGGTACCGGATGTGTTTAACCACCTGAAAACCTGTACACCGTCCTCAGTTGCTGATTGCAGTAAGTTCTTAAGGCCTCCGGCAAAGTCCACACCCCCTAACGCCCTCAACTGGCATGGGACCAAACCACCCCTTCTCGATTCACCCCTAAGGAAGGTTTTAATCGAGATGTTTATCAGTGCTGCTAATGGGGGGGGGGGGGGTCTTCCCCTAACGTTTCAAAAAAGGAACTGTGCCTTTGTCACCACCCCTTCCCCTGCAACCCCGTTTGTATGATTTTTCGAATCAGGCCCTTTTCAAGGGCTGAAACGACGTCTTAATCGCTGAAAGGGCTGTAAAGGTCCTTAGAAGTAGTGGTGACACGAAATCAACCCCTTCCGATCGATGATGGACATTCCGTCCCCCAAATTCGAAATTTTTGCACCCCCAACCCTCCCTGTCTGGACGCGTAATGCGTCATGGCAGAGTTTTCAGAGTTGGATGAAAATGAAGCTTATGGCCTGCAATGGAGCCCAAAACAGCAGGCTGGATAGAAATTCATCGGTAGGTTGGGAAACGGAACCAAAATTTTTCAAAAAAGTGTACAGCCTACATAAGTACGCCCATGCATAGGCAACCCACATCACGTCCGTGCGTGCGGGTTGCCTATGATCGGCAATAGGTTTCAAAGTTTGGCAATGGGAGAAAAATGACGTGATGTGGGTTGCCTATGCATTGGTGTACTTACTAGAGGCTGTTAACTTTTTTGAAATCTTTTTGGTCCCGTTTCCCACCCTACCGATGAATTTCCATCCAACCTGCTGTTTTGGGCTCCATTTCAGGCCATAAGCTTCATTTTGATCCAACTCTGAAAACTCTGCCATGACGCGTTACGCGTCCAGACAGGGAGGGTTGAGGGTGCAAAAATGTCAACTTTGGGGGATGGAATGTCAATCAAACATCGGAAGGGGTTGATTTCGTGTCACCACTACTTCTAAGGAACTTTACAGCCCTTTCAGCGATTAAGACCTCATTTCAGCCCTTAAAAAGGGCCTGATTCGAAAAATCATACAAAAGGGGGTAGCAAGGGAAGGGGTGGCGACACAGGCGCAGGTCCTCTATTGAAACGTTAGGGGAAGACCCCCCCCCCCCCCATTAGCAGCACTGATAAAAATCTCGATTTAAACCTTCCTTAGGGGTGAATCAAGACGGGGTGGTTTGGTCCCTTGCCAGTTGAGGGTGTTAGGAGGGGTGAACATTGCCGGAGGCCTTAAGAACTTACTGCAATCAGCAACTGAGGACGGTGTGCAGGTTTTCAGGTGGTTAAACACATCCGATACCTTCTCAGGCGCCCCCAATAGTAGTCCATGTTTAAGGGATGATGAAGGGGGTTGAAAATGCCCAAACGTCAAATGTAACGATTTCAACGTGTTCGTGGACCCTTAAGAGCAAGACTCATTCATTTTCGACTGCTTTGGCAACCTGCGACAAGTCCTACAGCGTTTTTCACAAACTTCAATTTACGGTTTTCAAAAATGGGCTGGTTTTGGGGGCGCTATACCGAAACTACACAAGTTGGGAGTTGTGCTGAGGCATGTGCTTGGTAGGCGTCGGGGCAAACGTCATACTGAGATGTCGACCTTGCGCAGTCAACTTTCCAAATTTGATGGCCTTTGAAAAAAGTGGTGCTTTAATTTTTTTGAGCAGTATATATATCGTTATATATCAATAAATATTGGAATAATTAAGTTAAAAAAATGAAGCTACTAGGATTTGAACCTCAAACCTTGAGATTCGGAGTGTAGCACGCTGCCACGCTGCTATGCATGCCCACTACACCTAGCAACATTAACAACAGCTTTAGTATAACGGCCTAGCATACAGTATATTCCTTTGTCTTGGAATGGACAATTTCATTGGCGTTCTCTGCCTTTTTTGATAAACCATCTGTTACTAAATTTGTATTATTTTTTTCAGTAGATTCCTGGATGACTATCAAGGTACTAAAATATGGTCTAGCAAGCAAACAATAGCCTTCATTTTGACCCTACAGGACGAAACGGCCCAGCACGATACGGTTCGGTTGGCCTGAACTATTAGTAACTTCAATGGTATAATGTTGTATTACAAGATGTTAATATCTTACGGGTCACCTCGTTGAGGACAGTTTAAACCACCCTCTGTACGATAAACTTATTTGTTGAGGCTGGGCCTTGTTGAATCTTAGCTTAGTTTAGGCTATCATACAGCGAGTTTGTTTTATATGCGACGGGGACCCTCGCTTTCCCGCTCGCCCACGTTGCGCGTCTGTCTCCCACCAGGCACTTTGCCGTTATGCGGTGCTCGCGCGACACTGAGTCATTGAGTATAGGAATCGTACTTACCTAGTTCACAGCTGGTGCTGAGAATGTTCGCCATTCACTGCTACACATCGCTGGCACCTCTTTATGAAATTGTCATTTACTTTCTGAAGATCCTCAGCACCGATTGACTGTATGAGCTCATTTTTAGAGTGAGGGTTTCTCGCATACACTCTATTTTTAAGCGTTCCCCACAGATAAAAGTCTCATGCTGATATGTCTGGGCTTCGCGGGGGCCACACGTTCCGACTTATAATCCTAGTACCGAAAATGCGACGCAATTCTGTTATCGATGCTTCGGCAGTGTGAGCAGTGGCAGAATCTTGTTGAAAATAAGTTGACAATCGCTCTCCGTAAGTCAGTTCGTCAAAAAATTGGTCAAGGATCACATTGAAGTACAAATTCCTACACTCAATGACTCAGCGCTGCATAACGGCAAAGTGCCTGGCGGGAGACAGACGCGCAACGCGGGCAAGCGAGGGTCCCCGTCGCATATAAAACAAACTCTCTGTACTTGCATGATTCATACGTCCACTATCTTGAACCAATGTGGCTTATGAACTTGTAGTTTGGGCAAAGGGCAAATCCCACATTATGGTATATTGTTGCAAAATTTGGTAGAGTTTGGCTGATTAGGTCAGTCGTAATTTGATTTAAGCTTAGAACATTTGGGTGGGCGCCATTTGTTTTTCGTTATGATGGCGGCAATATACAACATGACACTGCGTTTTCCCAGGCTAGTGCTACCTGTGTACCAAATTTCGTTCAATTCGGTATCGTCGTGTTTGCATTGATAGTGGGGGACGGATATATACACTCACACCCACTCACACACACACAGACAGACTGACAACATTAGGCGCGTGTAGATCTCATACGTCTACTTTCATTTTTTGCAAAAATGAAAGTACTAAGTACTGTAGGTTAAAAATATCTGAAAAGTGAGATTTCAGTGGAAATTATGGTATTTCACCACACCTTTATGCTGTGGTGCCTTCTCCTGACAAATTTCTTATTTATTGGTTACATCGTTAAACCAGGAATGACTTCATAAACACTAAAACGAATATATTGTTATGTCTCTAAGTCCAAAAGTTGGTTAGTTACTGCTATTTTAAGGGATGGAACGGGGATGCCATCTGCCCCTAATCCAAATTTTTAATTAAGTGAAATATTTATCTCTAAGGATATTATCTCATCTACTTCACACTATGATTCTGTCCGTGATAACGATGATTATGATTCTTCTCATTATTATTAATTTTATTAATCATCAATAAGGCCACTAAGGACCGCGAGATCTGTAATGTTTAACTTCTGGCAGGCCCACCAGGTTTTCATCCTTTCGGAGTGTGCTTTCTTCCATGCATCAGAAAGAGCACGTTTCCGTCGAGTTGTGAATTTTTCTTGACGAGCCTGTTTGAGTTTGTGTTAGAGTGGTGTTCGGAGTTGAATGTCTGTTCGTATAAATTCCATGCTTTAAAATGTGTTTATTTTTCTCCAGATGCCAAAGAGGAATTGTTTTGAGACTTCTAATGTAGCTTTTAATACTACTACTACTACTATTGATAATAATAATAATACCGGGTGAATTAGCCGTGGTCGTTACGGCATGACTGCAGGCAGTCGCTCACATCCGGGAGGCAAGGAGGTTCTAATCCCCCCGCCGGCAACCTTGAAGCTGGTCTTCCGTGGTTTCCCATCTTCCTTCCAGGCAAATGCCGGGGTTGGTCCCTAACTATAGGCCACAGCCGCTACGTTCCAACTTCTCGTCCTTACATTCCAACTTCCCTCCCCAACGGTACTTGTAGCTCACCCATTGGGTGTCCGTGTTGAAGCAGCTACTAAATTGGCGAGCCGAACATGTCCTCGGACACTCCCGGCACTAAAAGCCATACGCAAAAAAATATAATAATTCGAAACAATCTGTCCCAACTCTAACGTGAATTCATTGAAATCTAAGGTCATCAATATGACCATATATATGTTACAGTTTTAATCGCGCGTTAATCAATATATTCTACGTGATCCGTTTAGCCTTCTTCTATTACTACAACTGTTAATAATAATAATAATAATAAGATAGAATTCATGTACATTGTTTGGCCTTTGCTGATGACATAGCAATCCTTTCTAATAACAGGCAAGAAGCAATTCATTCCATTGAAAAATTACATGAAATTGCCATCAAAACGGGACTTCAAATTTCTCATGAGAAAACTCAGTACATGGAAGAAGCCTCACGATACTTAGACGGACAACCTATGAGAACTAAATTCGGCAAATTCTTTCAAGTGAACGAATTCAAATATCTGGGAGAAATTATTCAGCCCTCTGGTTTAAACCGTGAAGCAAATAAAGAGAGAATTTCCAAATTACAGAAAGCTTACAGAATCACTTGGAATAGGTATAACAAGAAATAAATATCTCGGAAAGCAAAACTTAGACATTATAATACAGTAATCAAACCGGAGGCGTTATATGCATCAGAAACCTTAATCATTGGTGGCAAATCTTTAACCAAAGAGATTGAAAAACAAGAAATGAATATTTTACGAAACATTTTTGGCCCAGTTTTTATAGAGGGAATCTGGAGGAAAAAGTCATCCCAGGAAATATATCGCCAATGTGAAAAAATGTCTCATACTTTTCGGAAAAGACGATTGAAATTTTACGGGCACATTATCAGAATGAACAATGGCAGATTGACTAAAAGAATTCTCAACTTGGCCCTCTCACTAAAAACCAAGAACAGCTGGCTACGTGAAATTGAAACAGATCTCCAGGAAATCAACATTTCAGACAATATTATACAGGACAGATGCAAATTCAGAACCCTAATCGACAATCACCAATTTGAAGACAAACCCAACACCAGGGCCACCATAACTTGGACAGAAGACCGAAGACAGGCGCTCAGCGAGAGGATGAAGAGATTTTGGAAGGAAAAGAAGGCCAACACATCAGCTAATCAGGTTCAACCGTGCTCCTGAGTCGGGCATAACGATGCAAGAATAATAATAATAATAATCCCAGCCAATCTGTCCCAACTCTAACGTGAATTCATTGAGATCTAAGGTGAACAATTTACGTTCGAATATGATCGCATATCCTCCAGTATTTATATTTCAGTTTAAAACGTGAGTTAATACGAGTATATTCTACACGATTCAATTAGACTTGAAGATGATACCGCAGTCGGGAATCTAACTCTAATCTCCATCTGTCCGAGGAGGTGCACTCTACCACTAGCAATACAGTGGGATTGTGCCATGGACTGTATCCATTATTTTCTAAGTGCCACATGTAAAGGGCCCTAAGCCCTGAGTGTAGTAGAGATAGCATTGATCTCCAATGTTAGCATTTTGGACCTAAAAACCTTCTAAATGACATTAGGGTATAGCTGTTTTTGAAGCGGTCAAATACCTAGTATATACAGTATATTAATTATGTTGCTTTAAAACAAATTTTCTCAAGGTATCTCGACATTATCTGAGACGGATATTTGTTCCACTCTTGTGCCAGATGAAGCGAAGGTATTGTTTTTAACTAGAACACGATACAAAGAATTGATTTCTGTTCGCTCGACTGATCCGGACGTGCTTGAACGTCACGAGTCGAGATCAAGTCTAGACCGTAATTGGAGAAATAAGATTGTTGATAAAGTCGTGAAGCGGAAATTGTGTGAATTCAAGGAACTTAGCAGATTTCTTCCTCTTCTTCGAATTCGGTTATAATATTGTGTGTACTAGCGTGATCTTAGTTTTGAGAACACTCAGCAGTAAGTTAAGGCTATAAATCCCAGACTGCTAGCGTTTCGCAATTTCGCTGCGCAATCATAGCCCATAATTTGAATCCTGTGAGCAGAAACTTAGCTAGGTTCAAACTTCCGTGACGATGAACAGATTTCAATAATGGATATCTATTAAAGTTGCTACTGCACACAGGTGTTTCTTTTTATTAGGCATATGCCTCTTAGAAGAACAATACATCAATCCAAATAAAGAAGTATGTCGAACATTACGTAAATCATTCTTAAGACTCTAGGAATTATTTCTTAAAAAGAACAAATAAAATATCAGAAAAAGAAGACAGTAAAAAAAATACGAGCCTTACAGTAGTCGCAGATGATGTGTAACATCTGACATAGAAGAAACCTCACGTGAAATTGTTGATACACCGGTATTTTATACTATTATTGGCACAGATATTAATCTATTGTAAAAGGGAGTGTTTTACAGATATTGTAGTTTATAATACAGAACTCATTTTATTAGATGATTTGTAGCTTTCACCAGCACTAGCCTAAATAAAGAATACAATATGGATCAACTTGATTAGTAGATGCGACACCGCTCATAACCTTAAATTCCTTATAAACAGGTCCTCTTCATTCACAGACCAATACGTAATTTCATATGGATTCTGTTAAAATGAGTAATATTGATATGATAAATATCGTTTAAAATAATAAACTGGAAGCAAAAATATCTACCCCGTCCGGGATTCGAACCCAAGATCTCTAGATTCATAGTTATAAGCACTAACACCACGGCTATTTTGACTACGCAAATTTTGTGCACAAGATGGTGACTTATTTCCACGTTCCAATAATACTGCATTACGGAATGAAGTTTCATTTATATTTTGCTTGTTTCGATAATGTTCCTGCGTGAAATTGAGTTTAAAATGCCTTATGAATAGGCCCTCTTGTGAGTAAAGAGAATGTATTCAGTAATATTTCATGAAGGCTTGCTCAATTCTCGTATAACCACAACGATTATATTATATTGATGACTGCATTGCCGTTATGTGGGTTAATATTTGAAAAACCATTGTGCAGAAACATAATACCGGCAATGCCGACTACTTACAATGTTTGATATTAAGGCTTTTTACCATTTAAATACTGATACGAAGACTTCGAACACGTACTAAGTCATTTGTTTAAATCACTTGACACCAGAGTTCGCATGAGCGTTTTCCGTTCAGTATGTCATATACATTCCACATGGACGAGATTACGTCGTTGTATCAATTTCCGACACCGCGCGCTCATTGTTTCTCGTACCACTGCCCGCTGGATCGATCGATCGAGCGGGCAGTGCATACTTCCGTTTTCCACCACTGCCAGCTAGTACACTTCCGTTCGATCGATCGAGTGGGCAGTGCATACTTCCGTTTTCCACCACTGCCAGCTAGTACACTTCCGTTCGATAGATCGAGCGGGCAGTGCATACTTCCGTTTTCTACCACTGCCAGCTAGTTCACTTCCGTTCGATCGATCGAGCGGGCAGTGCATACTTCCGTTCGATCCACCACTGCCAGCTCGATCGTTCCGATCCACTTCCGTCCCCAATTTTCAAAATCACTCCCACAAAACTATCCAACAACCGAGCGGAAAGATGTTACACATCAACAAAATAGAAAAATAAACGAAATAATAACCGACATTAAGAATCCTCCAAAAATATTTGAAAGTGGGGAGCAACTTGTTTGATATACGATGATATCTTCTTCAGCGTTTATGCAATTTTAATCACACTAATATATAAAAATGAGATGGTGTGTGTCTGTATGTGTGTTACTCAAGAACGCTAGAACCACTGGTCCGATTTAAATGAAATTTTGCATGGATGCAGCTGAAATACCAGGTTTACATACAGGATACTTTAAATTTCGATATTTTGCACTATTAAGAAATGGCGACCATTTGAGTGACGTCACTACACCCTTTGGTTTCAAAATTTCATTTTTCCATATCAAATAAAAATTGAACGGTAGGAAATAGCACATTTTTGATGGCACATATGAGCTTTGAAATTTAATTACCTATCCGAAAGGTCCTTATCACTTTTCGTGTATCTTTAGCGAGTAAAACCTACTTTTGTGACGTCACTACACCCTTTGGTTTCAAAATTTCATATTTCCATTTCAAATAAAAAGAGAACGCTAAGAAATAGCAAACTTTTGATGGTATACACGAGCTTTAGCATTTAATTTTCTATCCAAAAGGTTCGTGTCACTTTTCGTGTATCTCCGACGGTTAGCGAGTAAAACCTAAATTTGTGCAATAAAACACGGTCAACACCGAGCGGTGCAGTATATCTCTACATATAGAAACAAGTAGTTCCGTGAAGAACTATACAGCCTATTTTCATATATCCTACTTATGTTAATTGCCTCTATCTACATACAAAATTTCAGTTTGATTGCTGTAATAGATTCGTAGATATTGAGAATCGACTAAATCTTTCGGATGGTTGCCATGTTGGATTTTATATATGTAGGTCCTAGAGTTATGTACTGTTACAAGAAGATTATTGTGTACGTGTAGCATTCAGATTTCAATCGCAAGATTAGGATACAAGAAGTGACAAGGAGATTTTAAAATTTCGCACAGCTGCCATCTTGTGGTTATAGAAACAATTGAAATACACTTCATTCCAGTGGATTAACATTCGTATAAGGATTTATTGTACCAAGTATCACTGCACTCGGATGGTTAAATTGCGGGAAACGTCCATGTGAATATTTATATTTCGCGTCGCCGCCATGTTGGATTTGTGATCACCAGGTTATTTTAAGTCCTATAGGTGATCTTAAGTTCATAGCCCCTATGAACATAAAAAAATCAGTTTGATTGCTATAATAGATTCGTAGATATTCAGATCCGTCTAAATATTTCGGATGGTCGCCATGTTGGATTGTTAAATGTATAGGCCATAGAGTCATGTACCATTAAAGGAAAATTTTTGCTTAGGTTCATTGCTCAAACTTTCACTTCGATCGCATGATTACAACACAAGAAATAAAAACTTAATTTTAAAATTCGCACTGCCGCCATCTTGAGGTTATGTAAACAATTGAACTAAGATACCAGTGGATTACAATGTCTATAAACATTTACAGTACCAGATTTCATTGCGTTTGGAACATTATATCGCGAGAAAGGTCTATTTAAAATTTTCAAATTCGCTTGGCCGCCATGTTCGTTTTGTAGTTAACCGGTTTTTGAAAGTCTTATAGATCAACTTTCAGTAGTGCCCTTTATCTCCGTACAAAATTTTAGGGTGATACCGCAAATAGTTTCAGAGATATAGAATGCCGGTGAAATATTTCGCACATCCGCCATCTTGTGGTTATGTAAACAATTGAACGAAGTTAGATGTCAGTGCATTACAATGCTCATAAACATATACTGTACCAAGTTTTATTGCGTTTGGATGGTTAAATCGCGAGAAACGTCTATTTAAATGTCGCAAATTCGCGTGGCCGCCATGTTGGTTTTGTAGTTACCAGTTTTTCAAAACTCACATAGGTGAACTTCGAGTAGATTCCTTTATCACCGTAATAAATTCCAGGGTGATATCGGGAATAGTTTCGGAGGTATTGAATGCCGGTGAAATATTTCGCACAGCCGCCATGTTGGATTGGTGAGACGTAACAAAATTTGAAGGGCACGGTCGGGGTCGCCTGGAATTGTGCTATAAACTTACCGAGTTTCATTGAAATCGCTCCAGCCGTTTATAATTTATTAGGAGGGGACACACACACACCACACACACACACACACACACACACGCACACACACACGGACAAAAGGTGATCTCATAAGCCTATTTTTTCAAAATTGAAAATAGGCTAAAAAGAAAATTTGTCCGTTTTTTTCTGAATTTCTACGGAAATTTGAGCTATTTACACGTTTAGGGCTATTTTATGATAGATGCGCGCGAAAATAATGTTTTGGTCCGTCTGTTTGTTTGATTGTCTGTGGACAAATTTGTTCCCTTATAACTCGAGAACGGCTGGGTGTATCAACGTAAAATTTGGTACAGATATCCATCAGAGGCACGACACTAATCATTGATGTAACCCTTCTCCGTACCTCTCATAAAAGGGGGCCTACCCCCTTAAAATGCATGCTGAAATAGAAGTAGAAGGACGAGACAAAGATCATTTTCAGCCCTTCGATGTGAGAGACAAAACTCGGGGGCCCTAAAGGGTCCCCGAAATCCACATTTTAATGCCCTAAAACCAACCGTTTTTGAGATATTCCCAGAAAACTAATTCCATTTAATAAACTAATGAACGTATACAAGCCGGTAACCATGGCAACAGATTCTCAGAGGTCCATCTATTGCTGTAAGACGAAATGCAATTCCATTAATTACATTGGTGTGAAAGTTTGTAAACGGCGAGAAGGTTATCACGGAACCAAATTAAGCTGTAAAATTCATCAATACGTATAATGCGCTTAAGGAGGTCAAGGGGTACACTAGAATTTTTTCACGCGATTTACACATCCGTGTGTGATACGGCAGGTCTATTATATTCCTATCCCTATATTATATTATTATTATATTATGGCGTACAACGAGGAGACAAAGCCCCTCGGTGCCAGAAACAAAACTTGGGGACCCTAAAGGGTCCTCGAAAACTATATTATAAGGCCCTAAAACCAAAAGTATCTGAAATATTCCCAGAAAACTAATCTATATATTTAAAACACTAAGCTGTTTTTTGTACACACGAGATTGTGAAAACGACTTAACCGATTGGCTTCGTAAGACATTCTAACGAAAGCTCTTGGCATGCAGATTTGCAGAGTTTCTTTAAAAGGAAAATATATGTTACGGTATATTTTTAAATGATTAAAGAAATATGTAATATTTGACACTCCCGCGCATGCGCACAATGGCCTTTCTCAACAAGGAAAATGGCGATTCCGGTCGCGTCTAACTGAGATCTTTGTTCATGAGAATTAAAAAGGATCTCCAATAATGTTAGTTATGTTTTTACAATATGCATTGAAATAGAATTATATTAAATAAACCACGAATTGAAGGACATAAACTGCAGGTTGAGTGTGTATACTGGTTAGATAGCTTAATACTGCAATATCACATAGTTGTCTGGATGGCCAAGGGGATAAGCTTACTGGCCAGAAATTTGTATTATGCATGATCGAGAGGGTTCGATTCCCACCTCGGATATGTTTTTTTATTTTCGTTTTCTTCCTTCCTACGATTGGTATTGCATTGTAGAAAGCTCTTGGCATGCAGCTTTGCAGAGTTTCTTTAAAAGGAAAATATATGTTACGGTATATTTTTAAATGATTAAAGAAATATGTGATATTTGACACTCCCGCGCATGCGCACAATGGCCTTTCTCAACAAGGAAAATGGCGATTCCGGTCGCGTCTAACTGAGATCTTTGCTTATGAGAATTAAAAAGGGTCTCCAATAATGTTAGTTATGTTTTTACAATATGCATTGAAATAGAATTATATTAAATAAACCACGAATTGAAGGACATAAACTGCAGGTTGAGTGTGTATACTGGTTAGATAGCTTAATACTGCAGAGTCACACAGTTGTCTGGATAGCCAAGGGGATAAGGTTACTGCCCAGAGATTTGTATTATGCATGATCGAGAGGGTTCGATTCCCACTTCGGATATGTTTTTTTATTTTCGTTTTCTTCCTTCCTACGATTGGTATGGCATTGTAGAAACATATTTCACTTTTATCATTCCCGTCAAGTAACGAATTCTCTGTTCCCATCGAGAGGGTTCAATTCCCACCTCGGTTATTTTTTTTTATTTTCGTTTTCTTCCATTCTACGATTGGTATTACATTGTAGAAACATATTTCACTTTTATCATTCCCGTCAAGTAACGAATTCTCTGTTCCCATCGAGAGGGTTCGATTCCCACCTCGGTTATGTTTTTTTTATTTTCGTTTTCTTCCATTCTACGATTGGTATTACATTGTAGAAACATATTTCACTTTTATCATTCCCGTAAAGTAACGAATTCTCTGTTGCCATCTTTTGCATGGTCGAGAGGGTTCGATTCCCACCTCAGATATGTTTTTTTTTTGTTTTCTTCCTTCCTACGATTGGTATTACAGTGTAGAAACATATTTCACTTTTATCATTCCTGTAAAGTAACGAATTCTCTGTTGCCATTTAAAACATCTATACATTTAAAACACTAAGGTATTTTTTGTACACACGAGATTTTGAAAACGACTTAACCGATTGGCTTCGTATGGCATTCTAACGAAAGCTCTTGGCATGCAGATTTGCAGTGTGTCTTTAAAAGGAAAATATGTATGTTACGGTATATTTTTATATGTTTAAAGAAAAAGGTAATATATGTGGTAATTGCGCGTTGCCACAATTGCGTTTCTTCATGAGAGAAATGGCGGATAAAAGATCCACCGTATCGTAGTGTGATCTTTGTTTATGAGAATTGAAAAGGGAAATGTCGCTTATGTTGTATCCCGATATATACTGGAATAGAATCATGAAATAAGGGAAATATTGATGAACTGTAACTGGCAGTTGAGTGCGTTTGTTGTTTACGTCACTTAATATTGCACTCCAATTTCGTTGTCTGGGTGGCTCAGCGGCTAACATTGTGGACAACGAAATTGATTATGCATCGTCGAAGGAGTTTGATTCCCACCTCAGACATGTAATTTTATTTCCCAATTATTCTATCTTGCAATTGGTATTACATTGTCTAAACATATGTTACGTTTATTATTCCCGTAAGGTAAGGAATTCTCCATGATTTACGTTGCCAGATACTTTTAAATTATTAAATAAAAATCGGCACAATCGCTTCGCCTTGAGAGAAAATTGTCGAACATAATTCATTTGATGGACTCAGACATCGTGGTCACTCAGCCCCATCTACTTTGGTGTGTGAGTGTAAACCTTTCTCTGATAACCTGTGTTAATGTGATGGCTGTATTGATGTGTGCATTTGTAATTAGTATGGGGAATAGGGAGTTGAGAATCATGAAATAAGGGAAATATTGATGAACTGTAACTGGCAGTTAAGTGCGTTTGTTGTTTACGTCTCTTAATATTGCACTCTAATTTCGTTGTCTGGGTGGCTCAGCGGCTAACATTGTGGACAACGAAATTGATTATGCATCGTCGAAGGAGTTTGATTCCCACCTCAGACATGTAATTCTATTTCCCAATTATTCTATCTTGCAATTGGTATTACATTGTCTAAACATATGTTACGTTTATTATTCCCGTAAGGTAAGGAATTCTCCATGATTTACGTTCCCAGATACTTTTAAATTATTAAATAAATATCGGCACAATCGCTTCGCCTTGAGAGAAAATTGTCGAACATAATTCATTTGATGGACTCAGACATCGTGGTCACTCAGCCCCGTCTACTTTGGTGTGTGAGTGTAAACCTTTCTCTGATAACCTGTGTTAATGTGATGGCTGTATTGATGTGTGCATTTGTAATTAGTATGGGGAATGGAGAGTTGACGACTGAGGCTTTAAGTTAGGAACTATCCCGGTATTTGCCTGGAGTGGAAGTGGGAAACCACGGAAAACCTCATCCAAGATTGTTGAGATGGGAATCAAATTTTGCTCTTCATAGTTTTGCATCAAGAGTGCGCCCCGTTCCAGCTCTCAGACCAGAATTAAATTTCTTGGCAGAGCAGGGATCGAACCTGGAATCTGGGGCGATAGCTCAGAATGTAGCCTTAAGACTGGGCTTCCCTGTGTTAATACGATCTTTGAAAAACACTGAACATATAATTCTAAAACTCCCTCCATTACGGAGGCTGGCGAAGTGAGTCCATGCTCATTCCAGTAGTGGCGAAGTGATTCTATGCTCCCTTGCATAATTTACTGTCATGGAAATGCAAAGTATTGTACCTTCAACAGGTGATGGAAATTGATTATTTAGAGCAGTTTCATTCTGTTTATTTCAAAATGAAGTTCGTCATCCTGAGTTGCGTTTGCAAGCAAATTGCAAAAATTGCAAGGATTTTATTATTGGCGATCAGTCTCATCGCATTCTCATCAGCAACCAACTTGAGAATGGAAGTCTCTGAACTTAGTTGTAAAAGTGAATATTGTTGTTTATTGATTATTTTTTTAGAGTACATAACAATGAGTCTAACCACGCAGTTGATTTTGGCAATGGAAGTAAGTTATTATTTGCTATTTAATATTTGGCAGCTGCGTTGATGCAGGCCACTATAGTGTTATTTAATAAGCTATGACGTTAGTTTGGGGAGAAATGCTGCTATAAATAAACCCATTTTACGAAATAGAACATTAGCCGCAAACAAGTGGGAAATCGGAGAAAAATACGAAGCCACTTTTAAACTCCAATATGAATACGGCATTTCAGATACAATTCCAGATACTATACCGTTACAGTGTAGGGTCCTTGACGAACAAATTTAAACATTGTTCTGCACTGTATTTCTCTTGAGAGAAATCTTCACTTGGTTACTTTGACCTTTGCTGTTGTAATGTAAAATTAATCTGACTAAATATAAAACATTTGACATGCTGCAACAATTAATTTTCACTGGAGATGATTCTCAAGGAATTTCAGAGAGACTAATCGGCAGTACAATGCTATGTCCTTCGTTTCATTTGGTGCCAATGTTACTGTGCCACACCCATACGGTCCACATTGTTTTAAGATGTATGGAGATGCACATCATCGCATTTCTTCGTTATATTCCAAAATTATATGTGACGGTTTGCGGCCAGTTTTATTAGACTCCTCAGAGTTCTTGAATTCCTTGGAATTAAATGACTTGCCTCCACATATTCCAAACGCTTGAACCGTTATGCTGGTTAGAAATCTGAACGTTTCCCAAGGGCTCCTAACTGCAACCATATTGCTTGGATTTGGAAATAATAAGTGCAGTTAAAATTAGGCAGAGAGGTCTAATCCTTCTACTTGATTTAACAGCATCCGATAAAACACTTATCATTTTGTTTTAAGAGGCAATATTTTCCAATTTATTTGGCATACTCTGTCACAATCAATGAAGCTCAAGGGAAAACTCTGGAACGTATAGGTCTCAATTTGCCTCATCAATTTTTCAGTCATGGCCAGCAGTATTTTGCAATGTTGAGAGTGCAATCTTTTGACGCCCTTATAGTTTCAATAGAGCCAAAAAATAATCGTACAAAGAATATACAGTAGGCCTACATAAGAAAATTCTTCAGTAAATATTTTTCTATTGACCGTCATTTTTGACGGGTTTCAACTAGTTTAATTTAATTTAACAAACTAATGAAGGAATGCAAATCGGTAACCATGACAACATTATGTCAAGGGGTGGCATCCAACTTTCCATCTATTTCAGTAAGAAGCAATTTATTACATTTATTACATTTCTGTGAATGTTTGCAATTATAAGGTTATCACGGAACCAACGTAGACTGTATAATTCATCAATGCAATTAAGGGGGTCAAAGGGTAACCTAGGATTTTTTCATGCAATTTTCACGTGCGACATATAGTACAGAAGGTCTATTATATCTCCAAACAACAACATTATTTTAAAAAATTCCTGAATTGAATCAGCATTTTTTTTCGGCTTTTAGGAATTTGGGCCATTTGAGACTAAAGAACCTGAATTTTCATGCACCACAAGCTTTTATAATTTATGATAGAGGTCTTCCTGTGTATGAGGACCCAACACGATGTAGAGGGTCAGTTTTTATGTGACGTGTATTGCGTTTCATCTACAAGGCTTTCAATTCTATTTCATGTCAGGAAGTACACGTTAGGTGAATTTAGTTTGAGAGCACATTTCAACTAATCTTTTTTTTTTGTCGACATACGGGTTCATCGTAAGGATGATTTTCTTTCATACTGTGTGGTAGATATACCCATATTTGGATTTCTGGGTGATATGTTGTAGACAATAGAATTGTCTGTCTGTCTTTCTGTGTATCCTTATGTACGCCTATAACTCATGTTCGGATGCTTGGTGCATCGTAAAATTAGGTATGGTAAACATGAGTCAATACACCAATCATTTATAGAACTCTTCACCGTACTTTTCATACAGTAGAAGGGTGGATAGAAGTTAGGGAAAAACTTCTCAAAATACATGCTAAAATAGGCGAAATATAAAAATTATTCTAGAAGGACGACCAAAGCATATGTTGCACTTCTCAATGTGAGACAAAAAATTCGCGAGTCTATAAAGTGTTTCCGAAAACCACATTATAAGGCCCTTAAATTAACAGTGTGTGGGATATTCCCAGAAATCTAACTTCGTTCTGATAAACTTATGAAAGAATGACAAGCCGCTAACCATTGCAACAGTAGCTCAATTGATAATGTCTGGTGCGTCTCTAAAAGCAACAGTAAGTTACTTAAAAGGGACGGAACACCAATAACATTATTATTATAATGTCTGGTGTTAACGCCGAACACCGTTCGAAGAACGGGTACTTCTGCTAGTATAAAATAAATAATTTGAATAAATATAAGTTCTGAATATTTAAATATAATTTCCAAAAACACTCTGGAGATGTTGTTTCCAAGCTGGTCAATGGAGCCGTGATGGATGGTTGTGAAATTTGGCAGACTTCCACTCTCGACATCTACCAAATTTAAAGGCACAATTGCTGGCATATTCTCGTTTGAAACAGTACCTCCAGATTGGTTTTGAAAATTATATTTATATAACATTGAGCCAAAGAGGACTGCTTGATTAACTGGAAGTAAGGGAGAGAAGAATACCCAGGAAGATATTAGGCACCGTGCGGGAATTAGGCACAATTCTAAAGTAAACGAGTATATAGATAGGCTCTCGTTTTCTGCTACGAAGAGAAGGATATCCTTTCATGTACAGGTGTCATGATTGTCTCCAAACAGGCAGAGTATTATGGTCTGTTTACCTTCTGGAGAAATAAGGAAGTTCGTCCCTCTGGCTGACAGAAACCGAGAAAGATGTTCAAGAAATGAGAAAACTATATCTTTAAGACCGACAATCTGTGAGAGAAACCCTCAATGAATCAATGGATTTCAGGAAAAGAACCTCGGAGGAATGGTATCTCCTGGACAGTGGAATCTAAAGGAGTTGCATCGGGAAATATTGGCCAAAGATCAAAGCCCAACAGTTCAACAAGCGTTGCCCAAAGTAGGCTTATTCGAAAGAAGAAGAACCTATAACTTATTTAATCAAATTATTTTTATTTTACTATTGTATCAACGCTGAAGAAAGATATATTCGTATATCGAAAGATGTACTAACATTTGAATATAATTTGTATTAATTGGAAGAGTATTTTAATTAATTATTTTTTATGCTTAATCAAAACGACAATATTTTTACATTTTCCTAAAATGGTCAATGTTTTTGCTTTTTAAGCGAATGAACATAAAACAAGTTAAGGATATTACCACTGAACTCTGTGGGAAGTTTATATTCCTGAGTGAGTTTATTTTATTCCTGTAGTTAAAGCCTTCATCATAATAATGTCGTCAGTTTGTACACGTGCAAGTCGTAAGGCTGAAACACTCGCATTAACATAACGCTCTCCGGAGTATTGGCTCGAGATGTTGAGCTGTGTTGGGAAGCTAGCCAACATAATCAGGCTTATTCCTTCATTAATATTGAGTAATAGCGAGGTGGTCGCTTCAGATAACAAGGTGATTGTGTGACCACGCAGACTTAATCCACTCCGCTAGATAGAGACATAGACCCACACTCTGCAAACAATAACAGCCACAGGTGCAGACTCCATGAAAATGACGATGCAAATTAAGTGGCCACGAGTCCTTGCTGCTTTTAAATGTATAGGGTGGCCACAAAGTGATCGTAGTCCAATTCATTCATGACTCCACTAAGTAATGGTTCGATTCTTGCTGATGATTCGTTGAAGCTAAAGGGGCATTAATCTTGTCACTAACTGTACACAAACAAAGGAAATAAATAAATAAATAAATAAATAAATAAATAAATAAATAAAAAGCTCCGCCAAACAATACAAATTATATTCATATTAGCACATGTTTCGGTCCTATAATGGGACCTTCTTCAGCAGATTAAAATTAAACCTTAAGGAATTAAATTAATAACGTTAATAACAAGTAGTTCCGTGAAGAACTATGCAGCCTATTTTCATATATCCTACTCATGTTAATTGCCTCTATCAACATACAAAATTTCAGTTTGAAGGTTGTGATAGATTCGTAGATATTGAGAACCGTCTAAATATTTCAGATGGTCGCCAGGTTGAATTTTTATTTTTGTACTATTACATTAAGATTATTGTGTACGTGTGGTATTCAAACTTCAATCGCAGGATTAGAACACAAGAAGTAAAAACGAGATTTTAAAATTTCGCACAGCTGCCATCTTGTGATTATGCGAACAATTGAAATAAATCAGATGTCTTTGGATTAACATTTGTATAAGCATTTAACGTGCAACGTTTCACTGCACTCGGATAGTTAATTCGCGAGAAACGTCCATTTAAATGTTTATACTTCGCGTCGCCGCCATGTTGGATTTGTGCTCACCAGGTTACTGAAAGTTCTATAAGGGAACATATGTTCATAGCCCCTATGAACATAAAAAAAAATCAGTTTGATTGCTGTAAAAGATTCATAGATATTGAGAACCGTCTAAATATTTCGGATGCTCGCCATTTTGTATTGTTATATGTATAAGCCATAGAGTTATGTACCATTCAAGGACAATTATTGTCTAGCTTCATTATTCAAACTTTCACTTCAATCGCATGATTACGTCACAAGAACTAAAAACTTAATTTTAAAATTTCGCACAGCCGCCATCTTGAGGTTATGTAAACAATTGAACTAAATTAGATGCCAGTGCATTACAATATGTACTGTACCACTTTCACTGCGCTCAGAGAGTTAAATCACGAGAAAATTGTATTAAAATGTTTTAACTTCGCTTGGCCGCCATGTTCGTTTTGTACTTTACAGGTTTATGAATGTTACATAGATAAACTTGTATCAGTACCCTTTATCTCTGTACCAAATTTAAGGGTGATATCTGTAATAGATTCGGAGATATAGAATGTCAGTGAAATACTTCGCACAGCCGCCATGTTGGATTGGTGAGAGCCAATAAAATTTGAAGGGCACGGTCGGGGTCGGCCAGAACAGTGCTATGATCGTACCGAGTTTAATTTTAATCGCTCCAGACGTTTAATAGTTATTTGGTGTGTGTGGGGGGGGGGGGGGGGCACACACACATCTCATACACACACACAAACGCACACACGGACAAAGGGTGATCTCATAAGCCTATTTTTTTTCATGAAATGAAAATAGGCTAAAAATGAAATTAAGTAAAATATTTACAAGTTGAAATGAATAAACTGGAAAACAATGAATAAGATCGATGAAAATATAAAATCTAATGGATACGTATTCTTGTAAAATGTAGAATAATAGAATCAATTTGAAATAAATTAAATTGCTCTCTGTGCCCTTCATCTTGTGCAGAGCAAGATCTCCTGTTAGCCACTCCCAGCGCCTTGGATGTTGCTCAGTATTGGGCATGTGTTATATATACGGTGCGTTCTAAAAGTAACGAGCCGGTGGCTGGAATGCGCAAACCGGTGACGTAATCGGCTAATCGTGGCGTGTGTAACGATGTGTGATTCCGACCAGAGCGTGGAAGGTCACAGCCCGTCGCTAGAGGGCACGCGTGCACATCACGTGACGATACAAAGCGAGCAGCAGCATGCATCAATCGTCCAACGCTGCTAGTCGCATTGCAAACAGTGACATGGAGGCGTCAAACGAATAGCAAATAGGTGTTGTTCGTTTTCTGACAGCGGGAGGAGTAGGGGAAACGGACATTCGTCGCCGAATGTCACAAGTGTACGGCGAACACTGCATGTTCCTTGCAAGGGTCAAGGCGTGGCACAAGCGCTTCAGGGAAGGACGGGTGTCGTTAGCCGATGATGCCCGGTCTGGGGCACCCCCCTGTATTACCGATGACAACGTCCAGCTGGTTGATGCACTCATTATCCAGGACCGTCGAGTGACAGTGCACGCCATAGCCGCAGTGGTCGGATTGAGCGTCGGAAGTGTGCACACCATCAGGAAGGAACGACTGGACTTACACAAAGTGTGTGCCCTATGGGTGCCCCACAGTCTTCAACCACAGCAGGAAGCATGTCGAATGGCCCACTGTCTTGGTCATCTGCAGCTCTATGCGAGAGAAGGGAATGGGTTCCTGGCACGAGTGGTGGCTGGAGATGAGTCATCGTGTCATCACTTCGAACCAGAATCCAAACGACAAAGCCTCCAGTGAAAGCATCCAGGGTCACCACCACCCAAAAAAGGCAAGGTCATCCACACGAGTGCAGGAAATGTAATGCTGACGTTCTTCTTTGACCAAGAGGGCCCCCTTCTGATATACTTCATGCCGCAAGGGACAACAGTGAATGCCCAGCGTTACGCGCAAACTTGACCACCCTTCGCCAAGCGATCAAAACAAAAAGACCAGGCAATCTCACCCGTGAGGTCATTCTGCTCCACGACAATGCACGACCTAATACGGCCAACACAGTCGCAAAACTCCTGCAGAAATTCAAATGGGAGGTTCTCGGCCACCCTCCATACAGTCCAGACCTCTCTCCCTGTGATTACGCCATGTTTGGTCCCCTGAAAAGGGCTCTGCGAGGCCAACAATTCACCTCGGACGCCGACGTCCAGCTGTACGTGCGGAACTGGTTCATATCGGAGCCCAGGGAATTTTATGAGACAGCCATTCACCGGCTCGTGTCACAGTGGGACAAGTGCCTCAACAGCCAGGGCCAATACATCTAACATACAGGTACTGGTTTCTGTAATTATGCTTCTGGCTCGTTACTTTTTGAACACACCTTTTAATTAGACAGTTCTACCCTTTTATGTAACTGTATAGCTACTGTACATTTGAATGTTTCCGACACGAGAAATAAAATAAATAAAATTTGGTTAAATAAAGGTTCTAAATATTTGAATATATTTTTCAAAACACTCTGAAGATGCCTTTTCTAACTTCTTATGTACTAATTTGAATATAATTTGTACTAGTGGGCCCGTGCGAGCTTTCACAACGTGAATGTAGGTTTATGGGGTAGTAGGAAAGAATGTGGGAGAACGAAGTTTATATATTGAAGAAATTTATTTAATGTTGTTAAACGGCATACATACACGAGAAGAACACAAATAATTATGTAGAACAGTGTTTTGTACTTGTCACAGCACCTCTTTGTAGACAATATTCGATGTTACAACGAATTCATCGGTTATTGTTTGCCCGGGAGTTTCTTCTACAGCAATTTTTAGCCTAATTTTCATATTTTGCACAAATTGAAGAAAATGTTGACTTATGAGATCGATCCGGGAAAATGTGTGTCTGTCGGTCTGTCTGTCTGTCTGTCTGTCTATCTGTCTGTCTGTCTGTCTGGCTGCCTCTGTGTGTGTCCCTCCCCTGTATGAACTTCTAAACGGCTCCAGCATTCGAAACCAAATTTAGTATGAGTAAAGATGTATACCGGAATATCTCAAGCCCATATTTGAAAATGATGTCTGTGCTACCTGCCAACTGCTGAAAAAAGGCACTAGAAATTTGAGCTCCATGTTGGATATTTAGGAAGGTATGCGTGGGAGCTATTCCAACATTGGCACACATGTAGATAATACTATTTCAGTTTAATTTCCAGGAGGCCATACATGACAGTGTTGCCAAAATAATGTTAATCCTTCTGATAGGTCCAATTTTAAATGCATATAACTTCTACACTATCTATTGGATTTCAACCAAATTGTGTATGTAATATGTGTACATAAACAGATATGACTGAGTGTATTCTTAAGAGCCACCAGGGTTGCCAACTGTTAATAATTTCTCTCTATTTTTTTATCAAAATGCCAATATATCAGAAATTATGCAAGCCGAGAGCTTCAAACTATGCACACGTATAGTACCTGACATTTTAGATTAATTTGGAGTAATTAATAAAGTCAGTGCTGCCAACATGATTATATGCCTGCTGATAGGTCCAATTTTAAAATACATGTAACTTCTATACTAACAAATGGATTTCATCCAAAATTGGCACAACAAGATATCAAAATATTTCAGATTATTTCTGACCAGAACACTCATGACATTGTTGCCAACATGCCTTTACGCGTGTTGATAGATCCAATGTCTACCTGTGTGTAACGTCCATTGGACTTCAACCAAATTTTGTTTTCTGTACCTTTAGAGATGCAACTAAGAATATATTCAGTCACCAGGGCTGCCAACTGTAGTGCTATATTAGGCTACATTATAACAGGTATATTTCGAATTAGACATTTCGATATTGCCAACTTAATTTTATTATTCTAGATAGGTTCATTCACTTTAGATTAATCATTGACATGAATCTTAATTTTAAGGAAAGTAGACTCTTTAGTTCGTCACAGAATTTCTTGTTATTACATTTGCAAAGGATTGAACCCTAGAGAAAGTCTAGGCGAGACCACACCGGAGCCATCTGCTGAGAGACTCCTCAGCTAGCAGTACATCGCGCTCCCGCAAGATGGCTGCCGCCGCCGTGATACCCTGCGCTCTAGCGGCTGGCTCGCCCAGCAGTGCACCGCGCTCCCGCAAGTTGGCTGCCGCCGCCGTGCTACCCTGCGCTCTAGCGGCAGGCTCGCCCAGCAGTACGCCGCGCTCCCGCCAGATGGCTGCCGCCGCAACGCTGGCCTGCGCTCTAGCGGCAGGCTTGCCAGGTTACGGTGCTCCCATTATAAATGTACATTTTTAAGGTATTTATTTAATTGTGACACATTTAATGAGGAAGTGAGAGCGTTTCGGGCACACATGGGGTTATGCGGAACCTGTAGGTACCCCATATGTGTAGGTTGGTGTTAACAGGACCTTATTTTCGGTACAAAACCGGAATGGGACCATAGCATAATAATATAGGGAGGATTGCTTGGTGGAGCATTTTTATTAATTAACTTACTTATTAATCAATGCGGCAATGTTCTCACATTTTTCCTATAATGGTCAATGCGTTTCATAAATAAATAATGAAATAAATAAATAACCAAAAACCAAAAACTAAAACAAGAAAACAAAAACCAGAAACAACGCAAATCGAAAAATTGGAAAACAGAAACAATGAAAACCGAAAAAAACGGATAATGAAAACGAAACGAGAGTAAAGGGAGAAAGGAGAGAAAAGACAAGTAGTTCCGTGAAGCCTATTTTCATATACCCTACTTACGTTAATTGCCTCTATCAACATACAAAATTTCAGTTTGATTGCTGTAATAGATTCGTAGATATTGAGAACCCTCTAAATGTTTCGGATGGTCACCATGTTGAATTTTTATATATGTAGGCCTTAGGGTTACAGTATGTACTATTGCATGAAGATTATTGTGTAGGTGTATTATTCAAACTTCGATCGCATGATTTTGACACAAGAAATTAAAACGAGATGTTTGTTCTATGTTGATAGAGGCTATAGGTAGGATATATGGAACTACTTGCTTTTACTGTAGATTAAATGTCCTATTTCTCAAAATGATAACATTTCTTATTGTCATTTTTATTAAAATTAAAACACTATTATTCCGGTTCGTGCAACATAATTTGAATTAAGACTCAGCAATTATTCTAGGTTTGTGCCGTGTGTTGTGTGGGGTTTCACCTAGGACACCAAGCTGGCTCATCAGCGGGCTCTTGGAGTGCCCGCCCGGACCCCCACAAACCTATAAGAATTGCTGAGTTTTAATTCTCTGGCCGTAAAAGCCAATATACCATAATTTAAATTGAAAATTGGATCTCGGAGGAGCTTATGCTCGCACCAAATTTCATTTAAATAGCAATAATAGGATATCACTCGTTTTCGAGTAAGATTGCCTTCTAAAGGTGAGTTCTTAGATGACTATATAGCCGTATCCTAGAAACACAAACTCTCCCACAGTAGCGACACACGTTGTTCGGAGCAGCCACTGGCTCTTGAGGGTTGATTCTCCTATAAACCTCAGCTCTTTCCTCGCATTGTACTTGTCAGTCTCACGTCTTGGCCGGTGTTATTCGAAACATTGTGGCCCTTGGTGGACGATGCGATGCCATACTGGATGATTTGATGCAGTAGTATCCCATTTATCCGTGTCGATTTGACATTTGGTTAAATTGTATTTTAGGACGTCTTAGAAGCGTTCCGTTGCCCTCCTTGCTTTCTCTGTCCAATCTGCAACTGGCAGTACATGATTTGTATTGGGAGACGTCGTTCAGGCATGCGAACAACAGCACCGTGATGCCCGCGAACACCAGGTTTAGAACATTTGGTTTAAAGTAGAGTATTTATGTTCGACCCTGACAATTATATGTCTGAAAACTGTATCATAATGATGGTCATTATAACACTATTTTTCATTATGAAGCAGTTTCTCCCACCAATCAGAAGCTCAAGAAACAGTTGTTTGACCAATTAGATAAGGATACCTTCGCGCATGCGCTCATAATCCAACATGTCTATATACATTACCGAAAGTGCACCGTCCATATGTTCGCGTAAATAAACTGGTGAATATGATACACTGTACCTTAATATCCCCAAATCCAATTTCTACACAGCGGGTTGTTTTCAAACGATTTCGGTGACATTTTTACTGAATACTGGTGCTCAATCTGCACATATGGCATTGAAGCACACAGAGCACATGCGTCGGTCAGTCAGAGAGCTTGGAAATCAGAGATATCCTACCCTGCGCAGCACCCGATCACAAAATTCTAGTGACAATCCCAACAGATATTTATGAATATTTATGTTAAAACATATAATAAAGTTATAATTATCGTCGAACATAAACAGTCGTATGCAACTCGCCTATAATGGTAATTAAGACACTCGTATGGAAATTATAAAACTCGCATACGCTCGTTTTATAAAAAATACTCGTGTCTTAATTATAGCCATTATAGGCTCGTTGCATAATGTACTATTAGCTGATTATTTTGGTGATGTGAAATTATATCTCGTCGAGCTTCTGTAGTAGTAGTAGTAGTAGTAGTAGTAGTTGTTGTAGTAGTAGTAGTAGTGTAAGCATTCTCGCTGTCATCCATATCCTGGTGGCATATGACCTCGGTGTTTTGCCTCTCTAACAACAATGACCACAATATTTCATAAAAATTCGTACAGGGAACTGAGGACTTCCACGTTCCATGCCACCAAAATGTGATGAACAACAACATTAAGTTTTTTTTGTCGTGTAGCCACCTGAGAGGCCGAGTGCAGGTCTTTCTAGTCGACGCCCGTGGGCGACCTGCGCGTCGGGATGAGAGATGGAATGGATGAAGATGAATGAAACTGGGCAAGGATGTGGAAGGAAGCGGCCGTGGCCTGTCAGAAGGTGCTGTCCCAGCATTTGCCTGGTGTTGAAAATGGGAAACCACGGAAAACCATTTCAAGGACAGCCGACGGTAGGGCTCGAACCCACGCGTCTACCGAGTCAGCAAAGAGCTTGGCCCCTTGACCTAACGCAGTGCTTTAGCCCGCGTAGCCACTATTGTCGGTTACAACATTAAGTGAACCATAGTCATTACGGCGATGAAGACAATGTGTTGTACGTGCTGGGTTGCGCAATGGATTTCACCCTCTCTGGAGATTGTACGTATCATGGTCGTTACATTCATTGCGTCTTTTATTGCTCCTTATTCTGACCATCACATTACGGCGAGCACAGAGCTTAATGTCAACTTTAATTTGTGTGCGTAATAACCTTCCAGTATTTTCATTTTCTCTGAGTTATATTCCTTTCCGCTGTAATCTAATGAAACCACGATAAAACACTGCAGCGGTAAGATGGAAGAAAGTCTATTTCCGGCTGCGAGCATATGCAGTGTTTAAGGAGTTCTAGCTGATTTCTCTCATTAAAAGTGGAAAAAATAGGTTTATGAGTTCAATCATAGATGAGAGTGTGTTCGTCCATGTGAATGTAAGCAATTATGTTAAATGTTCACTGCCTTGCTGCATGAGATGGCGTGCACCGTGAGTGAAGGTACAAAATTTGGAAATTTGGTATGTTGTGTCTTAAAGGATCTTGGTGGAGGTTTTTATTACACTGTACCCCCAGGGGCTCACATCTAGTGGGACGTGGGTTGGCGACCACGGGACCCCAACTGAGTCCGGCATTACTTCCACTTACTTGTGCCGGGCTCCTCTCTGTCTTCTTTCTTGTCGACCTCACTTGGTCAGCTCTTGTTCTCTTCTGACCCAGACGGTATTAGGGTATCCGAGGCCTAGGGAGTCTTTTCCTTTCCCGCCTTAATTGGCCCTTGTCTCATCTTTCCTGATCCCTCCTTCTTCGAGGGGTCAGACCTCTTGTTTTCTTTTCATTATATTTCCCTTTATCTTTAAGATTCCCGCACTGTTTTTGTTAATTGGCTCCACGTGTATCTAAATTATTTTCTTTTCTTTTTTTTTTGTAGGTGTTTTCAATCTCCGTTGCATTTTGTAAGTTTTTTCGATCTAAATTGTATTTTGTGAGTGCTTTCATCCTCAATTGCATTTTGTAAGGACTGACAATCTAAATTGCTTTTTAGTAAGTCTTTCAATATACTGGTTGGGTCTTACATGTGTATTTTGAATTTCAATTGCATTTTGTATTTTCAATCTAAACCGCTTTTTGCAAGTATTTTCAATCTAAATTGCATTTTGTAGGGTGAGCATTTTGCAAGTGTTTTGATTCTCAATTGCATTTTGTGGGTATTTTGAATCTAAATTACATTTTGTAAGTATTTTAATCTAAATTGCATTTTGTAAGTATTGTCCATCCAATTGAGTAATTTGAATCTACCATACATTTTGTAAGCATTTTCAATTTCGATTGCATTTTGTAAGTATTTTGAATATCAATTGCACTTTGTGAGTATTTTGGACCTGAAATGCGAGCTTTTCAATCTGAATTGCATTGTGTATTTTCAATTTCAATTGCATTTTGTAAGTATTTTGAACCTCACTTGCAATTTGTACGTATTTTCAATCTCATTTGCATTTTGTAAGTATTTTGAATTTCACTTGCATTTTGTAAGTATTTCGACTGCACATTGCATTTTGTACGTATTTTGAACTTAACCTACATTTTTTTGCGTATTTTTCAATCTATTCCTTTTGTGAGTTTTTTCGTTCTAACTTCCTATTTGTATCACCGCTCTCCATTTTGTGCGTCGTTTCCGTCTGAGTTCCGTTTTGTAAGTATTTTCCTTCTAACTTAAATTTCGTTCTGGTTTCCACTTCATTGCCATTTTCGCTATCACCCAGACCATTAGGGGCCGATAACCTAGATGTTAGGCCCCTTAAAACAACAATTATCATCATATCATCATCATTATTACACTGTGAATTTAAATCTGTTAAGTATTATTAATTTTAGCAGACCCCGCAAGGGATTAATGCTAGGTAGAAGAAGAAGTATTATTAATTTTCATAGTGCCCAAAGGAGCACAGATTTTCACATAACTTTTCAGTGACCTTTTCCTCTTTATACGAAACTCTAAGTGATAAGTTTCACAATTCTGACCACATAGTTCACATACACAATCCTCGTTGGAGCGATGCCATCTTTTCCCTGTACATAGCTTACTATGGAAACCCTGGACAGCCAGTTGTGTTACTGCGTGGCGTAGATCACAGTTTGCTTTTGTCCGACTTCTGTCTTTGCAGCAGTGGCGTAAATATCCGGATCTATCTCCAATCATTCCCTAGAATACGTTTTTACACTTGCTGTGATTGGAAGCCGTATCAAAAATTAATGTAAACACATGGCCAAAGGAATTAAAATTATTGAACAAGAAATCCATTGTATAAGATATGCCAATGATATTGCATTAATTGTAGATTCAGAGAGGGAACTAAGTAAAATGCTACGAGTTTTGACATCAACCATACAAGAATCAAAATTGAAACTTCACAGTTCTAAAACGAAATTATTAGTTGTCTGGAAATCAAATGAAGAAATATCGACATATATCAAGATATACGATGACACCGTACAACAAGTAAATCAATTCTGTAACTTGGGAAGCATTATCACACACGACAAAAGGTGCACCACCGACATGAGGAGGAAGATTGCTCTAGATAAACAGGCTTTCAGTAACAAGACATATATTCTGACAAAAAAAAGCATAAACACTAAAATTATGACAGCTTTTTTTCAAAATGTTTGTGTGGAGTGTTTTGTTATATAGCTGTGAAACATGGATCTTGGCAAAACAAGATGTAAGACGGCTGGAAGCAATGAAAATATGGATATGGAGCAGGAAGCTGAAGATAACCTTGGCAGAGAAATAGTCAAACAAAAAAAATTCCTCTCGGCACGCCGGAAGGCGCAGGTAGATTACACCGGGCAAACTAGGTGATAGGCTATATAATAGACAACATATGCAGGTTTTCGTAGGATGATCAGACTTCATTTATTGCGAGAAAGTATTTTACAATTGGAGGTTAATTAACATTTTTTTCCTCTTTCTATGCATATTTTTAACATTTTATTGTCTTATGGGGATGGTAACCTTCTTGTCATTTGTGGTTGATTTTTATACTTGTGATCACACTGTACTTAAGCAAGGTTTCGACACTGATGTGTAACTATCTAACAGTCTGTTACTTCTTCACGAAAAACTTTATCTCCCGCAGAGTAGTTGGTTGGTTCCTCAGTTTAGGGGCTGCGAAAACGTGGTCGTGTAACCCCGTGTAGGCTACATTGGGTGTGTGTAGAATCTGTGTGATAAACGGTGTTAATTGTGATGACTGTATTAGTCTGTAATTCAGGTAAGGTCTGCAGACGGTCAATTTTAAGTAGTAGTCGCTAATTTTGTACCAAATACTACCGTCAACGACAACTAGCTGTGATCTTGGCTACTAGATGCCACCGCAGCCCGCAACTTACAACGAACGTTGGAACTTCCCCTCCGAAGGAAAGCATGCTGAGGGATTATTAGCGCTCTTAGAATATCCGACGACTTTGGCCGGCTTTGAACCAGTGACCTTGGGCATAGAAGTTCAGTATGCTACCAGTTAGCCGCTTCCCACAGAGTCAGATGTAACAAGTAGTTCCGTAAAGAACTATCAGCCTATTTTCATATATCCTACTTATGTTAGTTGCCACTATCAATATACACAATTTCAGTTTGATTGCTGTAATAGATTCGTAGATATTGAGAACCGACTAAATATTTCGGATGGTTGCCATGTTGGATTTTTATGTAGGTCCTAGAGTTATGTACTGTTACATGCAGATTATTGTGTACGTATAGTATTCAAACTTCAATCGCATAATTAGGACACAAGAAGTAACAAGGAGATTTTAAAATTTCGTACAGCTGCCATCTTGAGGTTATGGAAACAATTGAAATAAATTAGATGCCAGTGGATTACCATTCGCATAAGGATTTACTGAACCAAGTTTCACTACATTCGGATGGTTAAATTGCGAGAAACGTCCATGTGAATATTTATACTTCGCGTCGCCGCCATGTTGGATTTGTGATGACCAGGTTATTTAAAGTCCTATAGGTGAACTTAAGTTCATAGCCACTATGATCATTAAAAAATTCAGTTTAATTGCTATAATAGATTCGTAGATATTCAGAGCCGTCTAAATATTTCGGATGGTCGCCATGTTGGATTGTTAAAAGTATAGGCCATAGAGTCATGTACCATTAAAGGAAAATTATTGCGTAGGTTCATTATTTAAACTTTCACTTCGATCGCATGTCTACATCAAAAGAAATAAAAACTTAATTTTAAAATTCGCACAGCCGCCATCTTGAGGTTATGTAAAGAATTGAACTAAATTAGATACGAGTGCATTACAATGTGTAGCCTATAAATATTTACTGTGCCAGATTTCAGTGCGTTTGGAACATTAAATCACGAGGAAGGTCTATTTAAAATTTTCAAATTCGCTTGGCCGCCATGTCCGTTCTGTAGTTAACCGGTTTTAGGTAGATTTCATTAGAAAGCTAACTATTGCAATGGGTCCCATGTTTCGACTTCCGGAAAATTTCGACATATCTTCGCGTTTCACATACCCCAGACCCCAAAACCACCGTCAGTACAAAAGTTTATATATAATTTATCTTTATATATATAATTCTTCGACACGTGTGTATGTGACTGAACTCCTCCTAAACGACTGAACCGATTTTGATGAAATTTTGTATGTATGTTAGGGTGGGTCCATGTATGGTTTAGATTCACAATTTGACCAGGTTGGTGGAATTTTAGAATTTTAGAACCACAATTTACACACAATTTTAGAACCATAATATACAGTCATAAACAGTCGTCATGGAAACCGCTAGCTTTAGTGAAACGTGATGCTTTTGGACTGTTTGTCTCTCCACGTAGAGCCACCTGGTCGCAACCTGTGTAACCATCGCCATAACATATACTCCGCCCGTGGCGGAATATTGTGTTTTATACCAAAGGTGGCAGTTATGTCGAATTCTACTTTCTGTCTCTGCACGTTAGAGCGTTTCGAAGTCCCGTATGCGTTCATATGCCATTCATCCGATTGTTATGAATCTTGGGTGAGATGTTGAGTGCACTCCAGGGAAGGTGTTTGGCTTAGTAAATCCATTTCACAATAGATAGCGCACGACTAGATTCAACAAATGAGCGACAACGCGCGAAGCGTTTCAAAAAGGTCCCGTATGCGTTCAAATACCATTCGTCCGATAGCGATGAAACTTGGGTGAGAAGTTGTGTACACTCCAGGGAAGGCTTCTGACTTAGTAAATTTATATTACAATAGGTAGTGCACGAGTAGATTCAACAAATGTGCAATGGCGCGCGAATTGTTTCAACAAAGTCCTGTATGCGTTCATATACCATTTATCCGATTGCGATGAAACTTTGGTGAATCGTTGTGTACACTCCAGGAAAGGTTTCTGGCTTATTAAATCCAGTTTTTAATATGTAGCGCAGGAGTAGATTCAACAAATGAGCGACGGCCCGCGTATCGCTTCCACAATGTCCCGTATGCGGTCATATACCATTCATCCGATTGCGATGAAACCGTGGTGAATCATTGAGTACACATCAGAGAAGGATTCAGGCTTAGTAAATCTATTTTGCAATAGGTAGCGCATGAGTAGATTCAACAAATGAGTGACGGCACGCGAATCGTTTAAAGAAAATCCCGTATGCGTACGTATGTCATTCATCCGATTCCGATGAAACTTTGATGAGTTGTTGTGTACACGCCAGGGAAGGTATTCAACTCGGTAAATCCATTTTACTATATTCGTAGCGCACGAGTAGATGTAACAAATGAGTGACGACGCGCGAAGCGTTCCAACAAAATCCCGTATGCGTTCATATACTATTCATCGATTGCGTTGAAACTTTGATGAGTTGTTGTGTACACTTACGTGAAGCTTTCTAACTTAGTAAATCAATTTCACAGTTGGTAGAGCACGAATAGATTCAACAAATGATTAACAGCGCACGAATCATTTAAACAAAATCCCGTATGCGTTATATGCCATTCATCCGATTGCGATGAAACGTTGGAGAGTTGTGCACGCTCCCACGAATGTTTCTAGATTAGTTAATTCATTTCACGATAGTTTAGAGGCAGTTAACAGAAATTGAAAAAAATATTGTGTATCCAAAAGCACTTCAAGAAACAAAGTTACAACACTTTCTTTGATTGGCAGGACAACGTCTGCCGGGTCAGCTAGTGTATGTATATATATATATATATATATATATATATATCAGTTTTTTGTGGACACGATAACTGCCGTAATTTTGCTCCAATAACTTTGAAATTTTTACCGAATATGTATACCTATAATATCTCGGTCTAGTTCGTTACTGGGCTAAATCGGTCGAAGGGGGTGAAAATGGGGGGCTTTCTTTTCGAAAAAGTGAACTATTGCTATAACTCTCTTAATATGTGAAATATCGAATCCGTTCAACGTTCATACTATGTGTCGGATAAAGCCCAAAAATTTATGTTTGAAGAGTTTTTTATAGCAACAACCATTGACCAAAGGGGTGGGAAAAAGTGGATTTTTCGGGAAACATTAATCATATCTCTCTTAATAGGCACAATATCAAAACCGTACAAAATGGGCAATATTCCCCTAATAATTACCTAAAACTTTTGTCTGAAAGAATTTTTGATATGACCCACCATTACGCCAAGGGACGAGAAAAATGATTTCGGAATTATAAGAAAATGCCAAGAGCTATCAGTGGTTGCCATGGCAACACTACTAAATTGATGAGGCATGAGCCATCAGACGTTGCCAAGATAACGCACTTGCACGAGATCAGATTCAGTAATTCCATCTGACTAAGTGGTTGGTTGGTTCTTAAGTTTAGGGGCTGCGACAACGCGGTCATGTAGCCCCGTGTACTTTGGGTGTGTGTAGAATCTGTCTGATAACCGGTGTTAATTGGGATGACTGTATTAGTGTGTGTTATCTGTTTGTTAATTTAAGTATTGCAACTAACAATTTTTCAGATAGTTCCTACTTTTGCCGCCAAGCGCCACTGTCAACGACTACGAGGCCAAGTTCAGAACTGAGCGACTAGACGTCGCCGCAGTCTGCTCTTGGCATCGAACGTAGAAACCTAAGAGCGTTGTATACATTCTTAACCTATCCAATTTAGCTTCACACAGGTGCGATTAGTGGAAGGATCTTTAACATGCCATAAATCTATGACATGGGACCGCCGGCTTTACTTCCCCTCCGAAGGAAGGCATACTGAGGGATTTTCAACGCTCTTAAAAAATCCGACGGCTTCGGCCGGGTTTGAACCCGTTATCTTGGGCATAGAAGCTCAGCATGCTACCGACTACGCCACCGAAGCCGCCTGACAAAGTGGGAACCGGCTTCGGTGACGTAACTGGTAGAATGCTGAATGTCTATGCCCAATGTCGCGGTTTCAAAGCCGGCCGAAGTCGTCGGATTTTCTAAGAGCGCTAGAATCCCTCAGTATGCTTTCCTTTGGAGGGGAAGTTCCAACGTTCGTTGCGAGTTGCTGGTTGGGGTGGCATCTAGTAGCCAAGTTCACAGCTAGGTGTCGTTGACGGTACAACCTGGTAGCAACATTAGGAACTACTGCTTGAAATTGACCGTCTGCAGTCCTTACCTGAATTAAGACTAATACAGCCATTACAATTCACACCGTGTATCAGACAGATTCTACTCTCACCCAAAGTACACGGGGTTAGATGACCGCCTTGTCGCAGCCCCTAAACTGAGGAACCAACCAGAGGTAGATTTCATTAGAAAGCTAACTATTGCAATGGGTACCATGTTTCGACTTCCGGAAAATTTCGACATATCTTCGCGTTTCACATCCCCCAGTCCCCAAAACCACCGTCAGTTCAAAAGTTATATATAATTTATGTATGTATATGTCTATATATATATATACATATATATGTATATCAGTTTATTGTGGACACGATAACTGCCGTAATTTTGCACCAATCACTTTGAATTTTTTATCGAATATGTATACCTATAAAATCTCGGACAAGTTCGTTACTGGGCTAAATCAGTCGAAGGGGGTGAAAATGGGGGGCTTTTTTCGAAAAAGTGTAATATCGCTATAACTCTCTTAATATTAGAAATATCGAATCCGTTCAACGTTCATACTATGTGTCGGATAAATCCCAAAAATGTATGTTTGAAGATTTTTTTATAGCACCAACCATTGACCAAAGGGGTGGGAAAAAGTGGGTTTTTCGGGAAACATTAATCATATCTCTCTTAATAGGCACAATATCAAAACCGTACAAAATGGACAATATTCCCCTAATAATTACCAAAACTTTTGTCTGAAAGAATTTTTGATATAACCCACCTTTATGCCAAGGGATGAGAAAAATAATTTCGGAATTATAAGAAAATGCCAAGACCTATCAGTGGTTGGCATGGCAACACTACTAAATTGATGAGGGATGAGCCATCAGACGTTGCCAAGATAACGCACTTGCACGAGATCAGATTCAGATTTCCATCTAAGTGTAAAGCGGCTTCGGTGACGTAACTGGTAGCATGCTGAATGTCTATGCCCAAGGTCGCGAGTTCAAAGCCGGCTGAAGTCGTCGGATTTTCTAAGAGCGCTAAAAATCCCTCAGTATGCTTTCCATTGGAGGGGAAGTTCCAACGTTCGTTGCGAGTTGCTGGTTGCGGTGGCATCTAGCAGCCAAGTTCACAGCTAGGTGTCGTTGACGGTAGTACCTGGTAGCAACATTAGGAACTACTGCTTGAAATTGACCGTCTGCAGTCCTTACCCGTATTACAGACTAATACAGCCATCCCAAAGTACACGGGGTTACATGACCGCGTTGTCGCAGCCCCTAAACTGAGGAACCAACCAAAATCTCTGCGGGAGATATAATTTTGCGTGAAGAAGTAACAGACCGTAACATAGTTACACATCAGTGTCGAAACCTTGCATAAGGATAGTGTGACCACAAGTATAAAAATGGACCCCAAATGACAAGAAGGTTACCGTTCCCATAAGACAATAAAATGTTTAAAATAAGCATAAAATGACGAAACACAAAGTTAATTAAGCTCCAATTATAAAATACCTTCTCGCAATAAATGAGGTCTGATCCTTCTACGAAAATCTGCATATTCTGCCTATTTTCGCCTATCCCCAAGTTTGTCCGGTGAAATCTACCTCCGCCTTCCGGCGTGCCGAGAGGACTTTTAGAAAGTCTTATAGGTGGACTTCCAGTAGTGCCCTTTATCTCCGTAAAATATTCAGGGAGATACCGCTAATAGTTTCAGAGATATAGAATGCCGGTGAAATATTTCGAACATTCACCATCTTGTGGTTATGTAAACAATTGAACGAAGTTAGATGTCGGTGCATTACAATGTATATAAATATATACTGTACCAAGTTTCATTGCGTTTGGTTGGTTAAATCGCGAGAAACGTCTATTTAAAAGTCGCAACTTCGCTTGGCCGCCATGTTGGTTTTGTAGTTACCAGGTTTTCAAATGTCACATAAGTGAACTTATGGTAGTTTCCTTTATCACCATACAAAATTTCAGGGTAATATCGGTAATATTTTCGGAGATATTGAATGCTGGTGTAATATTTCGCACAGCCGCCATGTTGGATTCGTGAGTTGTAACAAAATTTGAAGGGCACGGTCTGGGTTGCCCGGAATAGTGCTATGAGCTTACCGAGTTTCATTGAAATCGCTCCAGCCGTTTAGATTTTATTAGGGGGGGGGGGCACACACGAATCACACACGCACACACACGGACAGAAGGTGATCTCATAAGCCTATTTTTTTCAAAATTGAAAATAGGCTAAAAATGAATGTGATCTCGTGCAATGGCGTTGTCTTGGCAACCTCTGATAGCTCATCCCTCATCAATTTAGAAGCGTTGTCATGGTAACCTCTGATGGCACTTGGCATTTTCTTTAATTCCGAAATCATTTTTCTCATCCCTTGGCGTAATGGTGGGTCATATCAAAAATTCTTTCAGACAAAAGTTTTAGGTAATTATTAGGAAAATATTTTCCAGTTCATACGGTTTTGATATTGTGCCTATTAAGAATGATATGATTTAATGTTTCCCGCAAACCCCACTTTTTTACACCCCATTGGTCAATGGTTGGTGCTATCAAAAACCTTTTCGAACACAAATATTTGGCACTTATCCGACACATATTATGAACTTTGAATGGAATCGATATTTCACGTATTAAGAGAGTTATTGCGATATTTCACTTTTTCGAAAGAAAAGCCCCCCATTTTCACCCCCTTCGACCGATTTTGCCTATTAACGAACTTGACCGAGATTTGAAAATGATACATATTATGTAAAAAATTCAAAGTGATTGGTGTAAAATTACGGCAATTATCGTGTCCACAAGAAACTGATATATATATATATATATATATTATTATTTCCGATTATTCCCCTTCAGGAGAGCGTGAGAACTTGAGCCAATCACAGCTTCACTTCCTTTTCCTCTCTTCTTTTCTTCCCAAAACCTCTTCATTAGTTCACTGTGCTTTTTCTTCCTTTCCTCTGTCCATTTTTTCCCTGATGTATCTTTCCTTGAAACTTGTACAATTTTCGTGTTTCTGATTTTATTTCTAAATTGTTCTCTGTTCTTAATGTCGTCTTCAGAGATTTTAAGTAATTCCATGTCTTCATGTACTTCTTTAATCCAACTGGTCTTTAATTTACTTGCATTCACGATATTGAAAATCTTCTTAGTGAGTCTGTTCTCATCCATCCTATATATGTGTCCATAGAACTGCAGACGTCTCTTCCTAAATTTATCTACAATGGTGTCTGTATTTTCATAAAGTTCCTTTGTTGGTCTCCTGACCCAAATTCCATTACGGAAAACAGCGCCATGGATTTTCCTAAGAATTTTTCGTTCCTGTTTCTCAATATCATGAATTCTTGTCATTCCTCTAATGACGGTTGTTTCTGCCGCGTACAAGGCTTCAGGCAAGACAACTGTGTTATAATGGCGCAATTTTGCATTGCGAGATACTGCTCTTTTGTTATAATGATTCCATGTCAGCTTGTACGCCTTCTGCAATTTTACTATTCTATCTGCATTAGAAATTGTGTTCAATCCTGTGGGTTGGATGGCTTCTCCTAAATATTTGAAGTGAGTGACCTGCGAGATTTTTCCATATTGCGTTCGCAAGGTGATGTTTCCTGTTGATTTGGTATCCATATACTGTGTTTTTTCATAGGAAATATCAAGTCCCGTTTTACTGGAGATTTCATGTAGTTTCTCTAGCGCTAATATGGCTTCATCCTTGTTGTTTGTTAAGATGGCCAGATCATCTGCAAAGGCCAAGCATTTCACAGTGACTCTTTTCCCTTTCTCCTTTCCAATTTGGATACCTTTCACATGCTTTTCCCATTCTGTGATGATTTTGTCCAGTACGATGTTGAACAAGAGTGGTGATAAACCATCCCCTTGTCGAACTCCAGTATGTATTGCAAAAGAGTTAGAGATTTCTCCCATGAATTTCACCTTTGAGGTAGTTCCCAATAATGTTTCCTGGATGATGGCCCTCGTCTTCCTGTCAACTCCTAATTCTTCTAGTCTGTTAAACAAGGTTTGTCTGTCAACCGAATCGTAAGCCTTTTTGAAATCCACAAATGTGACTGTAGTGTTCCTGCATCGTCGGATGTGCAGTATGGTCTTGAGGTTCCAGATCTGCTCAATACAGGACCTTCCCTTCCTGAAACCTGCCTGATATTCTCCAATATGGTGGTCCACCTGTGGCTCGAGTCGATTCAGCAAAGCTTTAGCGAGAATTTTATAAGCGACTGGAAGAAGCGAAATTCCTCTATAATTATTCGGATCAGTTTTGCTTCCCTTCTTATGGAGTGGGTGTATCAAAGCACTCTTCCATTCTTTTGGGATTTTCTCTGTTTTCCAGACATCTGATATTATTCTGTGAATTTTTGGTGTTATGTGTTCATGATCCAATTTCCAAACTTCTGCAATAAGTCCATCTTCACCAGGGGCTCTATTGTTTTTTAATGACTTGATTATGTCCACTATTTCTTCATGTGATGGTGGAAGTGAATCAAGGTTGGGCACTGGTTTTGCAAATTGAAGTTGTTCAGAAGGTGCTTCGCAATTAAGGAGTGTACTGAAATATTTAGCTAGAATTTCACAATTATTGCTCGTATTTGTTTCCAGAGATCCATCAGGTCGTTGGAAGCATAAACTAGGGGGTTGAAAGCCTGCTATATTTTCTCTAAAGGTCTTGTAAAAATTTCTGGTGTTGTTCTTAGTGAAGTCCTGTTCTATTTCATTTAGCCTATTATTATCATAATTGCGCTTTTCTCGGCGAATAATTTTAGAAGTGTTTTTCCGAACCTGCACAAATTCTTGCCATTTTTCTGTTGTTTTATGGCTATTGAAATTATTCCATGCTTTAAACCTATATTCAATAGCATGATCACATGTGATGTTCCACCACCTATGTTTTCTCTTTCTCGGAGGTTGACCGAATATTATTGCTTGTTTCATTTTCTCTGCAAGTTCAGACCAGCTCGTGGTATCCATTTGACGGATTTCTTCAATGATGTTCATCTTGTTGAATTCAAGGTATTCTGGATCAGTTCGGAAAAGCTGGGTTCCCCTTATCCTTTGTCTGTTGGGTTGAAATTTTACCTTGATTTGTAGTAAATGATGATCTGAGTCAAAGAATCCTCTCCTGGTTTTCACATTAAGGACTTCTTTAGCGTTCCTTCTAGAGATAGCAACGTGGTCAATCTGGAATTCTCCAAGTGTTTCATTGGGGGATATCCATGTTGTTAATTTACGCGTAGGCTTCTGGAATTGTGTTGACATAATTTGGAGATTGAAATTTTGACAGAAGCTTATAAGGTGTTCACCATTTTTATTGGTTCTGCTATGAGCAGTGTATGGTCCTGTAATTCTCCTATATTTCTTTTCTTTTCCTAACTGACCATTAAAATCCCCCAGTAGAATCTTGACATGATGTTTGGGAATTTTGTTCGTGATTTCCTCCAGAAGTTCCCAGAAGTCTTCTATTACCTGAGGGTCTTTCCTGTTGTAGTCATTCGTTGGTGCATGCACGTTAATCAGTGTGTATACCTTGTTTCCCGATTTTATTGAGAGTGTTGAGAGTCTTTCTGATGGTGAAGTAAAATCAATTACTGAATCTGTAACGGACTTGCTAACCGCAAAACCTGTGCCAAATTGTCTTGGTCCTGTGTTGATCTGCACTGCAGGTTTTCCTTTATAGAGCCTGTAATTCTCAGAATCAAAGTGATTTTCATCTGTAAATCGTGTTTCCTGCAATGCCAAAATTTTGATGCTGAATTTATCAAGCGTGTTCGTTAGATGTTTGAGTTTCCCAGGCTTAAGCAAAGTGTTCACATTAAGTGTACCTATGAAACACTTTCGTTTAGGTCGAAGAGGTTTTGAGAAGCTCCGATCCTTCTCTACATGACATGTCTGGTCCCCCAGAATCCTATGACCAGAACAGGGATCCAATCTATTGACTGGGGCCTGGGGTAGTGGAATCTTTTCCTGTCGTTCTGCCATGGTTGCTTCAAGTTGAAGATTGTTTGTGGTGATCTCCGATGGAGATCACAAGATTTTAAGACTTAATTGTTGAGATTAAGCCGTACTTCGAACAGCCGCACCAACTAGGTGAACAGACGCTGCTCACTAGCCGCTGGATGCCAGAACAGACACTAGTGAGTTGGATATATGGACATCCATATACCTTTTACTCTTATCAACCCCGAGCACTGGGGTGCCTCCTCCGCCTCATACGCTGTACTGAAGTCCATCTTCTCCACCGTATTCGCCGTTGAGGTCTTCACTACTAACCCTGAGCTTGGGCCCTCCATATTTGTAACCCCTGGAGAGAGGGTGTCCCAGCATTATAAAGCCCCCAGGAGTTGGGCTACCTGTTGGTCCGCGGGTTCTATTGGGGGGTATTTGAACCAACCCTACAAACTGTAGGGGCCCCCTATCCGCCACCTGGGGACGCGCTCTCTAGAGGTTACAGGTTCCCCCGAGAGATATATATATATATATATATACATAAATTATATATAAACTTTTGAACTGACGGTGGTTTTGGGGTCTGGGGGATGTGAAACGCGAAGATATGTCGAAATTTTCCGGAAGTCGAAACATGGTACCCATTGCAATAGTTAGCTTTCTAATGAAATCTACCTAAAATCCTTAGGGAAGTAGATGAAACAAGGGAGTTGATCAACACTACAGAAAAGCGGAAAAAATAATTCCTTGGCCACACACTACGCCTAACAATTTCCTAACAATCATGTTGGAAGGAAGGTTTTTGGGGAAGAAATGAAGAGGAAGACCAAGGAAGAAATATCTGGATTCTGTAATGGACAGACTACATTTCCAGGAATATGATGGTTTGAAATGTTGAGCAGAGGAGAGACAAATATGGTGCAGCGACAAGTCCTTGCCTTGAGAATATGTTGATGATGTGATTGACAATAAAACTTTCCATCGTAATGATAGCATAAATTAAACCATTCTAAAGGAAACCAACGTAAATTGACATAATCACGAATAAAAAAAGTCCTCTCGGCACGCCGGAAGGCGGAGGTAGACTTCACCGGACAAAATTGGGGATAGGCGAAAATAGGCAGAATATGCAGGTTTTCATAGAAGGATCAGACCTCATTTATTGCGAGAAAGTATTTTATAATTGGAACTTAATTAACTTCGTTTTTCGTCATTTTATGCATATTTTAAACATTTTATTGTCTTATGGAGACGGTAACCTTCTTGTCATTTGGGGTCCATTTTTATACTTTTGGTCACGCTGTCCTTATGCAAGGTTTCGACACTGATGTGTAACTATGTAACGGTCTGTTACTTCTTCACGCAAAATTATATTTCCCGTAGAGATTTTGGTTGGTTCCTCAGTTTAGGGTCTGCGACAACGCGGTCATGTAACCCCGTGTACTTTGGGTGAGTGTAGAATCTGTCTGATAAACGGTGTGAATTGTGATGGCTGTATTAGTCTGTAATTCAGGTAAGGACTGCAGACGGTCAATTTCAAGCAGTAGTTCCTAATGTTGCTACCAGATACTACCGTCAACGACACCTAGCTGTGAACTTGGCTACTAGATGCCACCGCAACCAGCAACTCGCAACGAACGTTGGAGCTTCCCCTCCAAAGGAAAGCATACTGAGGGATTTTTAGCGCTCTTAGAAAATCCGACGACTTCGGCCGGCTACCAGTTACGTCACTGAAGACGCTTCACACTTAGTCAGATGGAAATCTGAATCTGATATCGAGCAAGTGCGTTGTCATGGCAACGTCCGATGGCTCATCCGTCATCAATTTAGTAGTGTTGCCATAGCAACCTCTGATAGCTCTTGGCATTTTCTTATAATTCCGAAGTCATTTTTCTCATCCCTTGGCGTAATGATGGGTCATATCAAAAATTATTTCAGACAAAAGTTTTAGGTAATTATTAGGGGAATATTGTCCATTTTGTACGGTTTTGATATTGTGCCTATTAAGAGAAATATGATTAATGTTTCCCGAAAAACCCACTTTTTCCCACCACTTTGGTCAATGGTTGGTGCTATAAAAAAACTCTTCAAACATAAAATTTTGGGCTTTATCCGACACATAGTATGAATTTTGAACGGATTCGATATTTCACATACTAAGAGAGTTATAGCGATATTTCACTTTTTCGAAAAAAAGCTCCCCCATTTTCACCCCCTTCGACCGATTTAGTCCAGTAACGAACTCGACCGAGAGTTTATAGGTATACATATTCGGTAAAAAATTCAAAGTGATTGGTGCAAAATTACGGCAGTTATCGTGTCCACAAGAAACTGATATACATATATATATATATATATATATATATATATATATATATATATATATACATACATAAATTATATATAAACTTTTGAACTGACGGTGGTTTTGGGGTCTGGGGGATGTGAAACGCGAAGATATGTCGAAATTTTCCGGAAGTCGAAACATGGGACCCATTGCAATAGTTAGCTTTCTAATGAAATCTACCTAAATGTTATATTTATATGTCTGTTAGTTATATTCTTCTGTAATAATATAACTTCTCATTGTAATGGTGTTGGAGACGACATAGCTCGTGAACGAAAATCTATTTACTATATTGCATGGAAAATTATTCTTGTTGTAGCCAGGAGAGTTTTAAAGGAAAATAACAACACGATATATGAAAATAGGCTGTTAATTCTTCATGCAACTAGCAACCCGCATCGGCTTCATCCGGTATCTTTATCGGTACTTAAAACTCAAAAGGAGCACGAACGGTAGGTCCCAGACGCAGTTCAAAAAAGCCGAGGTGAACAGCGAAACTCCAACCACATATACTCTTCTCTGAAATCTTAACTCGACACGTCCCGACAGTTTGATGCTTTCCGATGATGGGGTGATTGACTCGCTCTCTAGCTCATAAACTTGATCCGAAGCTAGTAATTTAAATTTACACTGAATGGAGATTGTGTTGTGTTTTACGTGAACGTTAATCGTGCGATTATGACTCATGGGGTCTCACTTTTACGTGGAATCTGAACTACAGGATATGTCATTTCACATCGAGAATCTCACAGACAATGACCAGGAATCGAACCCGGTCCACCTTGGTGAAAGTCCAACTGCTTTACCACTTTGCCACCGCGCCCTCTTAAAGTTAAGAATAAAACAATGTGATGCAATAATTTTCTACATTAAATATTTTTATTTTTATTTCATTTGGTTTCTGCTCTCACCTTAAAAGTATTTTTTATTCAACGAATGGGTACACAAAGGACTTTTTTTTAAATAAAATAATTCACAGATGTAATGCTAAAAGCATCATGAATCCATGTACAAGACAATGTGCATCAGCCCATTTCATAAACCACTGGGATTAAATTAAATATCTTTGTATGCTTTCAGTGTGATGTTTTCATGTGGATGCTTCTGAAAAATGTACACCTAACAATCCACAATAACTATGAACACATTCTCATCACATCATATAATTTCAGTCCCTCCTATTCACTAATTACAAACGTAATAACTTCATTGCATGATTGTTTCCGATTGATTGAATCGTGAAGTGTCCAGTATTGTGTGAACTGAAACGAGAAATACAATATAATTGGATAGGATGCAGCATGAATATATTATTAACTAGGTCTTGCCCCAAGGATTTTAATGAAATTACCGTAATTTATAATAGTTACATAGCTGTGTCCACAAAACATTTTGTGCAACTAGATTTACAGTCCATTGGTATTCATCTATTGAAATTACTGTGCATAACTATAGGAATTAACTCGCAAAATTTTAGAATCGACTTCATTCTGCATGGTTCCAGTACAGAGCAATTAAATCGACTGTAGTCGACATTTCTCATAGAATAAAATAGGAAAAAGTAAGTTTATAGGATAAATGAGGAGCAATATGTGCGTACGTTTGTGTGTGAGTGTATGTATATTCCTCCAAATTAACATATAGCCTATATTCTTTATTACGAGAACTCTCCTGCCTTTGCTCCAATCTATTTATCCCATAAACCATTCGTGCTACCTTTATGTTAGTAGTTAGTTATTGTTGTTTTAAGGGGCGGAACTACGAGGTCATCTGCCCCTTAACCCAAGAGAGGTGGCGCGGGGGATTTTGTGACCCTACGCAGTTTTGTTAAGCTGGGGTTTCTACATTTTACTACACACAGACCAAACCTGCCACATAAATTTCCCCACATGCCTTATCTATTGTCTGAGGGCGGTAGCCTATTAGTGGAAGGGATGAGTGCCGAGACAAATATACTTTTATTGAGCCATATTGCAATGTGATCTGAAAGATCCCGCGCCACCAGTACCGCTGGCAGAGTGAGCAGCTGTTCCAGTCTTACGTGTACTCCATGAGAATGTAGCTGTCTCATCGCGAAATAGAATCGATTGTAGTTAAATGTTAAAATAAAACATTACTAGAAGACCCGTGCTGCTCCGCAGCATTCACTTCAACAATCCTACAGCACTTCTGTCCATATGACATTTGCATGTCTTCATGCTAGTGACCTGAAAAGACATTTAGGGTACCGTTGCTTTTGGGTAAATGATGAAGTAGACATATGAGATCAAATGTGTGGGTGTCTGCCTGTCCTCTGTGTGTGTCCCACTATTTACCCTGCGTAAGCTTAAAAGACGCTCGGACGTCAGGTTCCAGACGCAATTCTGAAAAGCCGAGGTGAACAGCCAACTCCAAACACATAAACTATACTCTTCTCTGGAGAATTAACTCGACACGACTCGGCAGTTGAATGCTGGCTTAAGCTAGGGTGATAGGTCGCTCGCAAGCTTCTTAAACTCATTCTGAAGCTAGTAATTTAAATTTCCACTGAATGGAGATTGCTGGAAGAAATGAAAACGTAAAAACACTTACAGTGGTCGATGTGGGAGCTATCGCGGACTTTCTTGCAGAACTTTTCATGCTGAACAATTCTCAGAGAATATCGATATTTTTAACGGTTTGCCCAGTGTAAGCTTAAAATACACATGGACGTTAGGTTTTTCTTCAACTCAATTCATTGAAATCGTAAATGCTCGGCCTCTTTTGGTCATAAATAAATGTTTTTCTACCTAATCCTTCATCGAGAAATCCTTTACAGAATGGTGAAAACCGCATCAAAAATCCATCAAGTTGCTCTCGAAATTACCCGTTACATCCAAGAATTGGGAACTTTGTTTTATACTAAGTACATAGAGATATCTACACAATTTAAGGCTACGGAAGTACAATTTGGTGTTTTGTCTACTTATGAACAATGGTATAAATTTAAAATAAAAGATGGGTCTCTTATATTTTAATTTAGAGATGTAACTCTTGGTTAACATATAGAGGTCTGCAAATTAATAGAATTAAATAAATAATTTTAATTAGTCATAATTACTTTTATTCAAAATCATTTTATTGACCAACTTCTTTTATTGTCCTACTTAGTAGTGTTTCCTCTCCCGTGAAATTACACCTTCTCCCATAAGGAATTGCGTCTGGAAACTTTCAGATTATTGGATTCCGATGCATATCTGAGCTGGGTCCATTTTCAATATTTCATTGACTTTAGAATTCACGTCAGGTGATTTCAATGCATAGTTCATGAATCTTTGAATAGTTCATTAGCGTTCATGAGTTAAAACAACCCAAATCCCTCCGCTCTAAATTCGCACGTAAAGTAGAGTGAAGTAATAAAAACGAAACGTGTGGCATTTTGCATTGGCAAGGCTCCTCTGTTAGTGGAAATTCTAAAATATAATTTTAATTTGAGTTTCTTAAATGAAAATATAATTAGGAGTCGTGGTTAAACATTTGAAGTAATTTCATCGCCTTGTAAACATACTTAGTGCATTAAACCGTGAAAAGTAAAAATGCAATTTTGGAAAACTGACATCGAATCTAATAATTTGCACATCTCTGTAAAGACAGCTATCGCCTCCGCCCCTACAGATAGAATAGTAAGTAAAGGCGATTGATGAGAAATGAAAAGATAACTCACACAGAAGGAATTAATATTTATTAAGCTGTAAATTTGATTGAGTATATCTTTGTTATAGAACTGAGGGAATGAACAGGATGTAGGATAGTAATCACCGATGTAGGACAATAGTATTTTTTACCATTACCACTGGACAGTTATGGTATTAGGGATGCGGACGTCCTTGTATAATTGTTATTTAATATGTGCCCTGTTTGCTGAGGTCTGTGCTCCTCCGCAACATTCGTTTCAAAATTCTAATAGTACTTCCTTCCATTCGACATTTGTTGTTCGCTTGCCTTTTGGTTCTATTTGAACTTGGACGTCATGAAAGGATATTGCTCACGATAGTGCGGCATACAGTAAAGTTGTCCGTGGCTAAACACCGGTTGAGGTAAATAAATGCCTACTTGATCTAGTGTTTGACCTTGAGGTTTATTGATAGTTATGCAAAAAGCCAAACGTACTGGAAACTGCCTCCTTTTGAAGGAAAATGGCATAGAAGTATCTGATGGCGTAAGGTCAAGGCGAGGGAGTAGGACATTGTTTCCAACATTTACGCCAGTAATAATTTCCAGGTGTAAGCAATTGCCATGCATCTTCCAAACCAACAGTCTAGTACCGTTCAACAGACCTTGGGTAACATTAATATTTCTCAACAAAATCACAATTGAGCCTTCTTTTAGTCCAAGGATATGAGGTGGCAATCCACACTGAGGTAAGTTTTCGATGATCCTGGGATTATGTCTAAAACTTTGTCATTGATTTCTTTACAATGTTCATTTTAGGTGCTAAAATCGCTATTTTTGAAAAGCGGGAAATATTTTTCAGTGTGGGAATAATTCTGAATTTTCTCCATCGACGTGAGGGTATTCACCGTTACCAATTGTATCAAGAAGTTTGCAAAGTCACGTTGATCTGTATCCGCTCGCCTATTTTTGTTGAGTTTAAAAATTTTGAATATTGGCCACAAAGGAGAGAGCCTTACTGACATTTGGTCTGATGCTGCTTTAGATGCGTGAGGCACAACAGGCAATACCTGCCTAAAATCTCCACCTAAGATGATAATTTTTCCTCCGAAAGGCACGTCGTTATTCATGATGTCCTTGAGCAACCGATTTGCACACATCAACGCGTGCTTATTATCCATAGGAGCTTCATCCCAGATGATAAGTTTTGATGAATGAATATAAAAAGCTTACTTGCTGTTAACTTTTATTCCTGATACAGAACTTTCATGAAAATGTAGAGGTAACTTGAACTGGCTGTGTACAGTGCGCCCCTTAGGTAGTACCAGTACCAGTCCATGCAACAGAGACTACATTTAACCCCAAATTTGTGCAACTGTGAATCAAGCATTGGTAAAGAAATGTTTTCCCGGTGCCCCCTGGACCGTCAATGAAATATGCATTACTCATCCTTTCATTGCTGTTTTGCAGTGCACCCGTTCATCCGAGGTATGCGATGACCCATCTGCCATTACATCGCATGCCTGGCTTCCCAGGCCAGAGTGGAGTTAAATGAACATGAAATAAAATAAGGAATGTGTCGGAAATTCAGTTGAAATATCACAAAAACAGAGGGTAACACGAGATAAAGTATCTCTAGGGTCGTTTAATCATAATAGCAAATAGAAATGGGCGCCATCAACTGAACCCCTAGCAAAGCACATCCTTCCTGATTAAGCCTTAATTGAGACAAAGGAAAAGATTGTGAAAACAACATCATCATCATCAGATCACAACTAAGATAAAACAAAATTTATTTAAACGTAATCAGTCAGACAGAAAAAGAAACACAAACCCTGCCTAAGAGTATGGTCGAATGTAAACGTTAGGTTGTCATAGTCCTCAAAAATCGAACCATCTCTGTGCTATTTCAAATTATTTTTCATCCACATAAAAAAATAAAGATGACTAAAGTTCGCTTGAGTTCTCAGGGCCACCGTAGTACTATGTCTTTGCGTCACTGATATTTCGTGATCCCTGAGACCTAACATTTCGTTAATTTAACATCAGTAATGTGGATGTCTAGAAATATGAATCTGTCTAACACAAAATACCCTAAAACACATATATTTAATTATTCACTCCTTTCTATGGCTTAAATGGCACTAATCAATGTTGGAAATCCCAACGATTACTCCTTAAAATTTAACAATTAATTTATACACCATATTTACACTATTGCTGATCATTGCTTGGTTGTGAATCAAAGAAAACTTCACTATTCATCGGTCATCACCATCATTATCATGTCAAATAAATAAATGTTTCTCACATCAGTTCTCATCCCATTATTCGTTATATTAAAGTCAGAATAATTAATTAACTACCATCAGATCATTGAAATAAATATTATATTCATCAATTCATTAGATTATTCAATCATCCACACACTCTCATTTCATTATCTCATTTAAATTAAATTATCTCAATCCATCCGTTTAAATTGTTCAATTCATTAACTTAAGTTGCAATTCATCAATTTATTTAAATCATATCTCTTATTTAAATTTATTTAAATTTATTTAAATTTTATTGTCATGAGCTCCTTTAATTAATTATCACCTTTTAATTCATTTATTCATCAGCGGTTTAGTCATCTATTAATTTATTTAATTCAGTTAATTTATTCAACTATCAATTTATTTAATTCATCGAGTTTATTCAACTTTTAATTCATCAATTTATTCAATTCATCGAGTTTATTCAACCTTTAATTCATTGATTTATTTAATTCATTGAGTTTATTCAACTTTTAATTCATTGGTTTATTTATTTCATCGAGTTTATTCAACTTTTAATTCATTGGGTCAGATCATTATTATGTTTAAACTTCAGATTATTTTTCCATAAATTATTATTATTTTTAGAAAATCTTGGATTATCAAAATTATGTATTTATTTAATTCCCTAAAAATTGTTTAATATAGGTTATAGAACGTTGTCTTAAGATTTTGTCAGTTCCAAGTTATACCTCATATTTAATTATCATGCCAACATAATACGTTGCCTTCACAAAATCACGTTGGATCTCACTATCCAAAACTTTACCACTTAATCTCACTTTGTCAAATATCACATTTGAATACCATAATTATTCCATATAACACTACAATTATTCAGCACCCGGCATAAATCTCAAAAATATGCTATACTGGGTTCAACAACCTCATGTCTGCCTCAAAATTATCATTGGCAATATTGCAAACTTTCACCTGGCAACCTCAAAAATACCTATCAAAAATACTTCACATAATCACGTTGCATGATCCACAAAAAAATATAACCGACTTCAGATGATTAACGCACACAATCTACAAGAACTGTAATTAATCTGGTCATGTCTAGACAACTTCTTAAACAATATGAAAATTACCTCAGTAATCGTAATCCATTTCAAGATCTGGCTTAATTCAGAGCATAAATCCTCTTAGATCCTCAAGATTTACTAAAAAAACGCCAATGTGTTATATTACCTCACATCAAAAATATCTAATTATGATCTGCCTCAAAAATAAATTCTGACAATATATAACTCATCTTACAAGATTCAATTACTTGAAATCCTTCTCAAAGGTATCAAATCACTCACAAAGAGTATCAAAAGTATTCTGTTAAATGAATATACTCTCAAAAGAGTATTGCAACAAACTATTGCATTGGCAAAACAAGAATTACAAAGTGTAACCCTGCTGACATTTATTTTTAATTTATTTAACAAAATTCAACTAATATGTGACTGGTAGTTTATTGTTTAATCCTCTTACGATCATAATTACACTCGGATGATAAAATGAGACCCTCGATTGGCAGGTAAGGTGAGTACCACCACTCAATTACTCAAAGTAACAGGCCCCGCCTCGTGGACTATGATGAAAAATCCCAAAAAATGACAGGTTAGGTGAGTGCCACCACACAGTTACTCAAAGTAACAGGCCCCGTCTCGTAGGCTAATGAATGAGTGTACATGATTGGAATCTACAAGACTCTATTTGTCACATAAAAGCGATATGCATTCACTTGAGTGAATAAAATTTAATATCACCAAACAATCAAAAAAAAAAATCCCTGCTGATGAATTATACATACTCGCTAGTATGCAATGAACTGACAAAAAATTCTAATTATCCAATTGCAGATCACGAGTTCGAAACACTCGCTAAAAATATCCATAATCAAGAAATACTATCCTCACAGAAAAATAGAAAGACCAAAATCCTGTCTAATAAAGTCAACCAATGGTGAGAACGTTGTATAAATGTGCCTGCCATATCATATGGTAACACCATATTTTAGCAAATGGAGTGATAAAATATTTAAGCCATGTCGAAAAATAATAGTAGCACTCCTACCAAAATATATATACGAGTATGCCCAGTGTTCATGAAAAATCATATCAGTAATGCCAAAACTCTTACAATACCTTCATATTCCAGATGTTCATAGAATTCAAAGATCGTCGGTAATCCAAGTGTTTGTCACGGATTTCTCGCAAGATCGACGAAAACGCTGTATCACCAACTGGACTAACACCTGACTCCATCCAAGTGAATTTGATGTCATATTTATCCTCTTCGTTAGGAACCGAATCCATCGCTCTGAGGTGCCATCACGTCTCCGTATCCGCCTAGCACGACATGATGAACTGGAGATTATCCATCATGGATATTGTCCAAAATCCTCCACAAAAGTTCAAAAACACAGAGTACCCCATACTCTCTTCGAATATGTCACGCCACTGTTCCATAAACTATTCGGTTGGCATTCGATGATAATGTTAGTCTTCACAGCGGCTGGATTGCACTGGTAGAAAAAATAATGTAGTTTCAAAAGTGTACTGATTTGTCAGACACCCTGTATCTGCTAAGAACAAAGTTCCAACTGGTTCCGCCTCGTCAATACTGTTTATTAAAATGTCGTGATACAATCACCTGTCTTTTAACACATCACATGGTACATGTTTCAACGTCTAACACGTATTGACGTCTTCATCAGCCTAAATAACTGTGCAGCACTTAAAACATTCCCTTTGTCTACTGGGTGTAGTTAAAAACTGACATAAAAACACACATGGATCACTGTAACATATTAAAAGTTGTTAAAATATTTTCTTATGTTAAAAACTTAATAAAAATCCACAGCCGGGCTTGGCAGTCTTTCTTGGCTTATATCTAATGTTGGCTTCCAAAAGCCCAAGCAAGGGGTGACCATTCCCAACTGGAAAGAAATGAAACTGTGTATGAGAGAAAGAAGTAGTAGATAAAATAATACTTTAAAAACCCTAAATGTTATATAAAGACTTACGATGTAATGCGGCAATGAGGTAACAGGGCCGTGCTGAGTCGGACGGAGACAGTGCTGTACTGAAACGGTGTGTCAACATGGAAGCAACAAGCAAGACAATAGGGGCGGAAGAGGAGAGGGATGAGAGTTCGGGAGAGTTTTGGTTAGGAGTGGGGAAGGGGGGGGGGGGGTATGGAGTAAGTTTAGGGGAAGGTAACATGGATCATCGGTTGTGGATTTAGTTTCTATGGTGGTTTATATTTTGTTTTGTAATGGATTAACGTTTCATAGAGTACGTTGTTTTCGAAATGAATCTCATTAAGATTCGTGAGGGGGGCGGTCTTTTGGGCTAAATCGATTTCAATTTCTTCTAAGATGTTCATTGTAGTTCCTTTATTTGCTCGATGTAAGATTCTCATATCGTTGTTAATGTCTGTGAATTCATGTTTGGTATCTTTCATATGATTTGCCATGGCGGAAAATTTATTGTATTTAATGGCATTGAAATGTTCCCCGTATCTTGTTATCAATGCTCTACCTGTTTGTCCACAATAATTAGCGTCGCATTTAGCACATTTCAACATATACACACCTGATTTACTGAATTTGTTCGTATGGTTCAATTTATTAGTATTGAATAAAATATTATTGTTTGTGTTGGAAGTTCTATATGCTATTCTTAGTCCACACTTTTTGAAAATGTTTGAAATACTATAAGTTTTGGTGCTGAAATACGTGAAAGTCGCGTATTTGGGCTGCTCTTTTTGTTCCGGCGTTAGGCGGGTGACCGGTTTGTTTTTAAGCTTACTGATAATATTGTTGACAAACAGGGATGTGAATCCGTTTACCTTGGCAATCTGTTTAATGATTTTTATTTCTTCATTTAGATCTGTTTTGCTTAAAGGAAGGGAAAAGGCTCTGCTGACCATACTATAAAAGGCGGCTTTCTTTTGACTGCCCGGGTGGTTAGAGTCTTTTCTTATTGTCGTGTGGGTCTGGGTTGGCTTTCTAAAAACTTTATAGGTTAACCTGTTATTATTTAAACAAACTGTAGTGTCAAGGAAGTTGATTTTACTGTTTACGGCTGATTCAGAGGTGAATTGTATGCTTTTATCCAAACCGTTTAATTTTTGCACGAGTCCTTCTATATTTAAAATAGTATCATCGATTATTACAAACACGTCATCCACGTATCTACCCCAGTAATGTATACCGTCAATTTTGCCTACTATTTCTTCGTGTTCCAGATGGTCAAGATATATGTTAGCTACTAAACCAGATAGCGGTGATCCCATTGAGAGTCCTTCTTTTTGTTTATAGATCCTATTGTTAAAAGTGAAAAAATTATTTGTGAGTGTGAATTCTAATAGCGTCATGAATTCGTTAATTTCTACTTTTGACAATATACTGTTGTTAGACAAATTTTGTTTAATGACCTTGAGCGATGGTGCAATTGGGATGTTTGTGTACATATTTTTCACGTCTACGCTATGCATGGAGTGTTTGCTCATTAAGGTAAGTTTCATGGTTTCTTCGCAGAAATTGAGTGTGTTTTTCAGGGATTTATTTGCTTTGAAAATGTAATGTCTTTCAAGGAACTGCTGACAAAATTTGGCGGTTCTGTAAAGGGGACTGTTTCTGAAATTAATGACAGGTCTTATTGGAATTCCTTCTTTATGAATTTTGGGGAGCGCTTTCAAAGTTGGTAATCCCGGGTTCATATTGGTTAACTTACTAGTTTGTTTTTCATTGATAATAAACATGGAGGTTTTCAAAATATTTTTCAATTTTCTCTGTATAGATTGGGTGGGGTCTTTCTTAACCTCTTCAAAGCTCGAGCTGCTGAGGAAATTGTGTGTGTTGTTGACATATACCTCCTTATCTATCAGCACGACCGTGTTACCCTTATCTGCTTTAGTAACAATTACATCGCTATTATTTATTTTCTCTTTCAATTCTTTAAGTTTATTTAGATTCGAATTTTTGTTGTTTTTTGTGTTAGTGTTAACTATTTTTTGAATTTCTTTGTTAGTCGTGTATCTGACTTCTTTTTGTTTATCAAGAGGAAGCCTACGTATGGCTGTTTCTGCTTCCACTACTAAAGTGGTTAGCGTTCTGTCATTGAGGTTACATTCCCAGTTGTGTTTGGGCCCCTTGCCTAGAATTTCGAGTTCATTATCGTCAAATGGAACACTTGATAAGTTTTTGACAGGTGGAGAAAATTGCACTGGGGTAAACAGCCTATTGTTAACTTGTTCATTCGCATCCCTGACTTTATTGAATTTATTTTGTAGGTTTCTGAATTTATTTTCTAGCGACTGTACTTTCCTATTGATTTTCGTAAATAAGATTTGATTTACAGTAAATGAATATCTATCCCAGTCCTTCTTACTGGATAGATTTGAAGCTACTAGGTGTGCACGATAAAGTTTGTTATTAAGATTGTTCTTCCTGATATAAAGAAATTTAATTTCTCTTTGGAAAACTCTACTATTAATTATCCTCTGTGTTCTTGTTTCATATTTATTTAATGGGCCCTTTTTCTGGTAAGATTTAAAATGTGACGGAGTTATGTTATGTTCTCTGCATTTCTTTAAAAAGGCGATGTCCTTGACAGTGCTGGCCAATTTAATTTTCAGATCTTTATATTTATAACGCGCCCTTTTAGCGCAGTTAGCTTGGCCTGCTTCATAATCTTTTTGACTCTGAGAGTCGCACATTTTTTCCGTATTGACTGAAATATACTAAGAACAAAGTTCCAACTGGTTCCGCCTCGTCAATACTGTTTATTAAAATGTCGTGATACAATCACCTGTCTTTTAACACATCACATGGTACATGTTTCAACGTCTAACACGTATTGACGTCTTCATCAGCCTAAATAATTGTGCAGCACTTAAAACATTCCCTTTGTCTACTGGGTGTAGTTAAAAACTGACATAAAATCACACATGGATCACTGTAACATATTAAAAGTTGTTAAAATATTTTCTTATGTTAAAAACTTAATAAAAATCCACAGCCGGGCTTGGCAGTCTTTCTTGGCTTATATCTAATGTTGGCTTCCAAAAGCCCAAGCAAGGGGTGACCATTCCCAACTGGAAAGAAATGAAACTGTGTATGAGAGAAAGAAGTAGTAGATAAAATAATACTTTAAAAACCCTAAATGTTATATAAAGACTTACGATGTAATGCGGCAATGAGGTAACAGGGCCGTGCTGAGTCGGACGGAGACAGTGCTGTACTGAAACGGTGTGTCAACATGGAAGCAACAAGCAAGACAATAGGGGCGGAAGAGGAGAGGGATGAGAGTTCGGGAGAGTTTTGGTTAGGAGTGGGGAAGGGGGGGGGGGGGTATGGAGTAAGTTTAGGGGAAGGTAACATGGATCATCGGTTGTGGATTTAGTTTCTATGGTGGTTTATATTTTGTTTTGTAATGGATTAACGTTTCATAGAGTACGTTGTTTTCGAAATGAATCTCATTAAGATTCGTGAGGGGGGCGGTCTTTTGGGCTAAATCGATTTCAATTTCTTCTAAGATGTTCATTGTAGTTCCTTTATTTGCTCGATGTAAGATTCTCATATCGTTGTTAATGTCTGTGAATTCATGTTTGGTATCTTTCATATGATTTGCCATGGCGGAAAATTTATTGTATTTAATGGCATTGAAATGTTCCCCGTATCTTGTTATCAATGCTCTACCTGTTTGTCCACAATAATTAGCGTCGCATTTAGCACATTTCAACATATACACACCTGATTTACTGAATTTGTTCGTATGGTTCAATTTATTAGTATTGAATAAAATATTATTGTTTGTGTTGGAAGTTCTATATGCTATTCTTAGTCCACACTTTTTGAAAATGTTTGAAATACTATAAGTTTTGGTGCTGAAATACGTGAAAGTCGCGTATTTGGGCTGCTCTTTTTGTTCCGGCGTTAGGCGGGTGACCGGTTTGTTTTTAAGCTTACTGATAATATTGTTGACAAACAGGGATGTGAATCCGTTTACCTTGGCAATCTGTTTAATGATTTTTATTTCTTCATTTAGATCTGTTTTGCTT